>CM067167.1:119987256-119996042 GCA_034093135.1 Erigeron breviscapus
AATCAATCAATCAATCAATCAATCAATCAATCAATCAATCAATAATCAACAAAACAACCAAGTCAATCAATCAATAATCAACCAATCAATCAATCCAACAACAACAATCAATCAATCAATCAACAAAAACAATCAATCAACAAAACATCACATCAATCCAACAACTAAAACAATCAATCAATCAATCAATCAATAAATACAATTAAACACACCAGGTTTACACTTTTCAGCCCGAATCTCAAGTGAGTAGGGAGATACGAAACTCACCTTGATCGGCAAAGAAGCTTAAGTCGGGTAAATAAGAGATTAATAGCGAGTATTAGGATCCACACGGCCACAACCTATACATATACATCATAATACCATAATGTCAACTATACAATCTTAAACAAGTTGGGTTAGCACAATTAGGTCAAATCGCAAACCCTAAACGCCTTTACAACTTAAATGAGTAAGAAAAAGACACTTTGACTCGACACTTTTTGAAATGGGTGAAGTTTCACGCAAAAAGAATGTTACTACAAGAAAATAGACTCTTTCACGATTCTAACGATAGGTCATACGACTCGATTGGACCTACGGATCAAAAGTTATTGACGTTTAAAAATCGACGCGCAAGATTCACAGTGACTAACCACTGCGCCGCAGTGGCCTTTTCCAAGCTCACTGCGCCGCAGTGGGCTAACCAGAAACTGACCAGGACCTAGCCACTGCGCCGCAGTGGGCTAGGCCTAAGCCACTGCGCCGCAGTGGCCCTTTTCTGGGCAGAACCACCAGCAGCACCAGCAAGTGCAGGAAACAAGACCAAAACCCATTGAAACTCGACTCAAACCAACCCAAATCGATTTGTAGGAACTTGTAACGTAAATTGAAGCATACATAAACACCATTAACCATAAATAAACATAACCCAATCCATACATTCGACCCAAAACATCAAAATCATAACAAATCGCTCTAACCCTAATCGAAACCCTAATTTGACCCAAATCGTCTTTTGACTCGATTCAAGACTTGCAATTGGTCAAGATGACTAGAAATGCATAAACAAACATAATAGGCATAAATGGGATGAATTTGACTTACCAAAACCCCCTTTTGAGCTAGAATCCGAAATTAGGTCAAAGTGGACAAAAATGTAAGACTTGGCTTTTGATTCTTCAATAGGAAGCAAACGAGATGAAGATGGCTATGATTTCTATGTTAAGACCGTTCCAACACTAATTTGATGCAAAGATGGTGAAGAAGATTGAAATGGGTCTTGCCCTTTTTACTTAGAGAGAAAGAGAGAAAAGAGATAGATAGATAGAAAAGATAAGAAAATGAAAGGGAAAGGATAAGGGGGAGGGGAAATGGGTCTTGGGGCTGGTGGGTCTTGGACTACCCACGGGCCGACCCGTTTCCTTCACAAGCCATAATACAATCGATTACACAACTAAACGCCGAACAACCATATTAACGACTCGACTAACATACCACATAGTCATATAATCACAAAACGACCCAATTATTTCATTAACTTAAATTGTTAGTCAAATTGCACGTAAAGTCAAATGGTCAAAATTCACGGATGTTACATTATTCCCCCGTTGAAAGAATTTCGTCCCGAAATTCAACAAAACCCTAATTAGCAAATAAATGCGGATACTTAGACTTCATGTGATCCTTTCGCTCCCAACTGAACTCGGCTCCACGCCTAGCGTTTCCACCTAACCCTATCAATCGTGTAGAGCTTATTCTTGAGTTTCTTGACTCGGCGGTCCAAGATCTCTACCGGTTCTTCAATAAAATTCAAATTCGAATCAACCCTAATCTCGTCCATAGGCACATGATATGTAGGGTCCGCCAAACACTCGCGTAGGTTGCAAATATGAAACACACCGTGTACACCGCTAAATTCTTGTGGTAATTCAAATCGATAAGCGACTTTTCCAACCCTTTTTGAGGATCTTGAAAGGACAGTTATACCTCGGCCCGAGGTTGCCTCGCTTCACGAATCGGATGACGCCTTTCCACTGTGATACTTTCAAAAGTACGAAATCACCCACTTCCAACCCTAACGGTCTCAGCCCCACATCGGCATACTCCTTACTTAGCATGCGAGCTAGCTGGGCTATTCTCTTAGCTTGAGAAGTTGTTCTTGTCGTTCCTATTAGAAATCCTGACCCGTTACTTTGGCTTTCTTGCTTCTTGGTTCGTCCCGGTGGAGAATAACATCTCTACTACTTAGTGTTTCGGTCAGTGACATTCGAATACTCGCGTAACAACCGTCACTGCACAGGATTTCCGCCACGGTTATAAGTACATTATCTTCACATGTGATCAAGTCTCACGATGGTTTGAGTGCCCGTTGCTCATTGGATGGCTCCCTGAATTGGAGTTAAGCGACTTTCTTTATCTGGAAGGACAGAAATCGAATCTTCGTGTACTTAACCCATTTCTTCTACATACTAACTTGCCCAGTTGTCAAATTTTACCGGTTTCGTCGTATCATGATCACTTCTTGTCGTCGGCGACTTCACGGCGAAGTCCATTCCAATTCGTTTTTCTTCCAATCTCTCTCCCGTCTTTCACTACATGCCTATTCACGTCTCAGAAGTCTATAAGGGCTTTGACTACGCGCGCGATGTTAGGAAGTTAAGCATAAACGAAATTTAAGTTACCGAGATGGGACAAGCCCGGTAAGTCACCCGGAAAATCCTCGGGAGACTCAAGATTAACAAGGACAACGTTAGTTTTCAGACTCTTGAGACGGTAGCTCTAAGGACGTCTGAGTTGGAAAGCTTACACGGGGCCCTAAGAATCCTACCGTTAGATATTTTTACACTGGTAACCCTACTACACAACTTTAGAACTGTCTCACTCGGTGGCATTCAGGTTACACTCACTTTTTAAAGTCATTTACATGTAAAACGTTATAAAAATGTAAGCTGTAAAAGAATTTTTTTTTCAAAACCTTCAAAATAGTCTTTTGTAAACTTGTGAATGAATTTGTTCACATTTTCATTCACATGTGAACAAATGGCTATATGTAAGGTTTTAAAAAAAAATTCTGTTACAACATACATTTTTATAACTCTTCACATGGGAATAAAATTCATAAATTTGTGATCTTACAAAAAAGTATTTGAAATAAGGTTTCCATATATACATACATATATATATATACATGGTGGCCTAAGGAAAAAAGTGAAAGAAAGTGATTTTTTTTATCTTTGTTTTTGCATTTTTATTTTTTTAATAAAATCCCATTCGAAAAAAAAATTAAAAAAGATATTTTACACACGCGTAAGTTATATAACTTAGAATTTAAATGTCACATGTCAAGTTTCCTTCTTAGTATCCATTGCCTATATATTTTCAAAATATATCTAATGTAAGCTATATACTTATAAGTATATATTATCTTAACATTTTTTTTCTTTTGGTTTGGCATTTTTTTATTTATATTATATATAACAGCGTCCAATTGGTGGTTTCTCCGTATGGTACTTGCTTTTTATTTCATCATGATAACAAGAGACTACTTTGGTGGTATGACATGAATCGAAAAATTTACAATGAGTCCCATGTAAAAGTTGACAAATATATATACGGCAAGTCAGATGAAGATGGGCATTTCAATCTTTACAACTGCCAAGGAGGTTCTACCACTAGCAAGGTATAAGTCCTTCTAATGCTAACAAAGTTTTTATTGGTTCACTTATATTGAATTATTTGTTTTTTTCACTTAGATTGAATGAGAAAATATTGAAGCTTGTCTTACAAACCACTATAAGGAAGCCATATTTAGACCTTTCGAAAGATCCATACATCTAGACTTTGAGTCTGGAGCAATTCTAGAGAATGTTGAGTCAAATTCTGTCCAGATTAAGATGACAGATTACATGATTGAAATGTCTTCTCCAAAATGGCGATTAGAATGCACAAGATATGAAGCAATTTGCTTTGAAAATAAAAATTCTGTTGGAGTTGATTGTCTTGTTTGTCATGCCCGCAATCCACATGAGTTTAACACTTTGTGTAAGGAACTCGATTGTTATCGGTCATTGAATGGGTTAAAGCTTGAAGATGTTCGTTTGTTCTGTTCACTTGAAATGAAAAAGATATCATTGGGGTACATTTATAATTTTAATAAAGACCTTGAATTGAGACGGATGTTTTCGGGGAAATATGCTAGCAAAGTCTCCGCTATAGTAAAAAAAATGGATATTAGTGATGGTATTGCGGAAACATATGGAAATCTTTGGTTATTAGCTAAGCATGAAAACATTGTTAAATTTCTTGGCGCCGAGGTTGATGAGGACGACCATTCTCAACTCCTTTTTGCGTTTGAGTTTTTCGAGTGTGATGCTTTACCGTCTATTATGAACTCGTTTTTAAACAACGATAGAGACTACGTGGACTTGATAAGGTATTTCATTATAAGTCTGTTGATTTTAAACCTCATATATAAATATATATATATAATATTTAAATATAATATATATATATATTATATATAAATGGGAAAAGTGAATATAAGGCTGTCCGCACCTAAGCTTAGGTGTGGAACCCCTCACATACCAATTTTTAATATTTGTTGAATTTTAATTAAAACACATGGCCCCCTGATTTTTATGGATTAAAAAAAACAATATGTGAGTGTTCCACACCTAAGCTTAGTAACAGCCTTATATTCCCATCCCCATATATATATAGATCATTTTATATGTTACTAAATGTTGTATTGTTTTATATATGCAGGGGTATAGTTGATGCAGTGTGTCACATCCACAAAAACAACTATTGTCATGGAAATTTGAATCCGTGGAATGTTTTAGTATCGAATCCATATCGTAAACCAAAACTTTGCGGCATAATGAAGTGTAAAAAGTTACCTAAGAAGAAACAAGGCAAAGGTAAGTATCCTTCCCCAAACCCCTTTATTTGTCTTTTAGTTTTAGAGATATATACTTTCATGTTTTTGCTTAGATTCTTATTTTGAGATAAGATAGAGAAACATGAATGAATTTGCTTACTTGAAATATGTATATTTCATTATTTCTATATGTTGGGGAAAAAAATATCAGGCTATTAGGCATTTAATTTATAAATGGTACTGGATCGAAATTTGTTCAAAGTCGATACTTCGAATTATTGTTTACGAATTAAACAATCTCAAACATATTGTGGAATATTTTTGAATATGTTTTCTTAAATTTCTTTGTTCATATCATAAACAGATGTGGAACGCCAAGAAAGTTTAGATAAAGACCTACGACAATTGGGACAGTTGCTTTCATATTTGTTTAGTAATATTGCTGAAGACAAACGCCAGATCAAAACAGAAGCTCAATACAATCTGGAACGGAGCAATATTAATGCTAATAAGATAGCGGCGAAATATGGAGAAATTAAAGATATGGCTATGTTGTTGATGAAAAATATAGGGTATGACATTGTAATTTGGATTTTAAAAAAAAATACTCCGTATTTAGTTATCGAGTCTGATCCTTAGTTAATGTTGTTTCTGCAGTGTACTGAAACCTGAAAATAAACTGGAAGCTGCTGACTTCGTAAATCATCCCGGGATATGGGAAGTTCTTAAGCGACTTGGTTTCTTTAAGGATGTTAGTGATCATTTAAAAGTTCTGTCAAAGCAGTCGCCGCCCAACAATACTTTGAAATATATAATTAATAATAAAGCTAACCTTGGTCTAATTAAACCTACTTGGAACGGTTACTTTGAGCCAGGATTAGTTACCCATATGGTAAACTATAATGATAAATATAAATATAATAATAATAATAACAACAATAATAATAATAATAATCAAACGTCGAACAATCCAAGTGCAACATCCAGCTCCTCTAAAACTCCATACAAATTTACCAGCAATTCAAGTCTTCTGAAGTTTATTAGAAATTTGATAACCCATTATGAGGAAATAATCAATGAATTACCAAAAGAGGATTGCCTTGGTCGGTCTGATGAGGAGTTAGATGAAAGACTCAGTATTATCTTTCCGGGCCTACTAATGGGGGTATATAATGCTCTGAAGCCCCATATTCCGAAGAACCAACCAATAAACAATAGGTTGGGTCGCTACTTTCTTCCGCAGAGATGAAATATATTGAAGTTGAGCTTCACAGTATCAAAACTCTTTGCTGCCACATGTGTTGCCTGTTAAAAGTATGATTTGTTTTAGCAAGATTTTCATGTAACCTTTATATTATTGTTGATATTTATATTTGGATCAAAATTAATTCATGGGATTAATTTAGCCAATTCGTCATATTCTTCAACCTATCTTTTATGATCACCATCATTTAATTTCTTGATATATTATTTGACTAGTCTTCATATCCGTCCTTCAATAGTTTCAAAATAAGTGCACGGCTTTTAAATTTAAGGTTTCGTTTTAAATGTATTTTGTTAAAATAAAATTTTTTATTGAGAACCCAAAAATTATTCTTATAACTAACTAATAATTTTTAGTTGCTCGAACAAAAACTAGCCAATGAAATCCATCACCCAACCAATAACCATTTTGCCATCTCTAGTTTTATATCTTTGTGAGAATGAACATCTTAATATTAATTTCAAAGGGGGTTGGGTCATAACTCATAAGTCACCCAACATTTATTTTTAATGTTCATTCTATCCAGAAAAAAAATAGAAAAATCACTAAAACATTATAGTCTGATAGAAAACTTTTTAAAAAGTCAAACCCCGACCAGGCAGCATTAGCGGCGACGTCGCCGCTAATACTGCGGGCCCCCATGTCAGTAACGGCTAATCTGGCAGAATATTAGCGGGCCCCCGTCAGTAACAGAGTATTAACAGCGACGTCGCCGCTAATGCCCCTGGTCGGGTTGACCTTTTCCTGGTCGTGTTACCCTGTGCCTAAAAAATTTATAGCAAGATCCTAGTCCGTAAAGTAAGAAATGATGGAAAAAACACTTCCACATCTCCTAGTCTAGCGTACAATCCCACTTTGACTTGACCCGGCTGTTAATCAACCCATATGACTTTGTCACGTGGACTCAACTAACTTGTACTAATTTAAATATCTAGATCTGCTATGGAGGGTGCCTGTGAGCTAGTGACCATACAATTAAAAAGAGGAGTTTTGTTTAACAAAGGTATGATGTCGATGAGACAAGGGTGAGAGGGAAGGTGAAAGATACATCATTTCTTAAACTTTTTAACGATTGTAATATGATGTTTGGTAATGTTGCGCAAAGTGAGAGCGGAGACATATCCACGGTTACCATAGTTGTTAGACTCTTAAGAGTCACGAGTCGAGTCGAGTCGATTTACACCGAAAATGAGACGACTCGCTGTATGATTCTTTTTTCTCCTGACTCTTACGAGTCGCGATGTGAACGAATCAATACGAGTCACAAACTTATGATTGTTGTAGTTTAATGATACGGTTTCATTATTTTGTAGTTTAATATATCAGACTTATGATTACAGTATTTTGTATGTTATATATGTATTTTATATTCTTTTAGTACGAATTTGGGGATAAACCGTAAGTTTATAACTTAAAAGTATCGAATATGTGATATTTTGGTAATGTATTAAGATAATTAACTTTTATATTGTTTATTAATACGTCACATATATATAATTATACAGTATTATGTGGTATATACAAATGTCCCGACTCTTACGAGTCGAGTCACGTTTCGAGTCACGAGTTAAAAATCAGGTTTTCGAGTCGAGTCAAAAGTTACGAGTCGACAACTATGACGGTTACCCCTTACTTTTAACATTTACAACTTCTGTACCTACCACTTAATTTACTTATAATTCTTTAGGGGCAGACGTGGGCATAAAAATCGGTTCAAAAAAAACCGATCCAAATTATCCAAGAACCGGTACCGAAAATAATCGGTTCTTCAAGAACCGATCGGTCCCTAACTGATTCTGGGTTTTTTCAAAAATATCGGTCCCAAACTGGTTCCTCAGGAACCGGTTCCAGAAATCGGTTCGAGAAACCGGTTTGGAATCGATTTTCCCCCCATCAGCTACTAGTCGTTAGTTACCATTAGATTTAGCCGTTTTTGGTCCTTTTTGACCGTTAGGAGCCGTTTTTATCACCAAATAATTACCATTTTGCCATCATACAACTAACATATATATCTAGCTTCATTTTGGGTTGATTTTACACATTTCATTACTTACAAAATCACTATATATTCATAAATCTCTTACAAAATCACTATATTCTACATATATATATATATCACAAAATATACACTATATTATATATATACACAAAATATAATATATATATATATACACTATATATATAATATATATCTTATCTCTCACAAAATGGAGCATAATACCGCTTCACAAACGCAATCTACCGGTATTGGTTCCACAAGTGAACCAACGGTGGTGGCTAAATTACCAACTAAAAGCACGGCGGTCGTGTTTGACCACTTTTAATTAGTTAAGTTGTCGGACGGTGATATTAAGGCTCGGTGTAATTATTGTCACCCCCTTTTTGTGAAAAATGCAAACTCAACTTTTGGGAAACATGTTAAATTTCATTGTCCGGTGAAAAAAGCACAAGAAGCGGGTACCTCTTCACAAGGTCAACAAACATTGGCAAATGATGGCACTATTTTTCAATATTCAACGGAGTCGGTTCGTGAGACACTTTCCAACCTTGTTATTCAAAAAGCTTGGCCATTCAACCATTGGGACGACGAGCGCGTCACTTGCGCAAAACAACACCTCCAACCAAGGTACACTGACAAACAAACGATATAACAGCAGCACA
>CM067167.1:119997042-120019279 GCA_034093135.1 Erigeron breviscapus
TCTTAAAATAATGTCACAAATATGCAAGTACTTGGCATTATGCAATGTTGAGTATATTTCCGTACGTGAGTCAAGTTAAGTCGCTTTGTGCGTGAGGAATCACCGACCTGTCACCGCTGACTTGATTCTTAAAGACTTTCTCACTTTACTCACCAAATGTCTTAATTTTAGTGCTTGTTTCGATTGTGAGAGTGTATCTGAATATGGGGCACATAAGTTCGCAAACGTGATTAAGTGACATATTAGGCTACTCGGGTTGCATGGTGACTGTCCTTGGCCAGGGTATGTCGAAAGTTTCACAAACCAAAAAGGAGACTGGAAGTACCGAGTGTTTAAGAGGACAAACATATTGGTAATCGTTTTTGGATCACTGTTCATAACTAATAAGAGAATTATTTCTTGCTAGTAGGCTTATGTAACATGCTAATCTGATCTAATCAGCAGTAACTTTAGCTCTTGTAACTATGTTATTCGTTTATGTTCAGTGTATGTGTGTGTGTTGTGTGTTTTTCGTGAAATTTTAAATTTTTATTTGTATTGTATTGTTTAAATAAAAGTTCCTATTGCACGAGAGATATAGTCAGAATAGAATCTAGTTTCCAAGAGGACTCAACTACGTTCTTATGGAACACTGAATAAACGAGTAGGGTAGTTAAGCGATAGTGTTGTGATCAAAAGCTAAAAGAAAGTATGACACATTAACAGAATATGGGTTTAAGGAAAAGAACACAGAGATGTTGATTTCAATAAACAGATATTGAGTTAATAACTATTTTGTTTTGATTCTTAGAAAGAAGATTTTCATAAGAATGAACACAGAGTTGTTCATAGTTTTGAATTTGATCTTTAAAAGAATCATTTTATCCGGATCTTTAGAAAGAAGGTTTTCAAAGAATGAACACAGAGATGATTCATAGTTTGAAATCGATCTTTGAAAAGAGTTTTGTTGAATCAAAAAGATTTGATACAGAGATGTCAAATGATTTTGATTAGTGCTAATGTGCTAACAGTCTATTATTGACCTCCAGAGACTGTTAAGTATATTCATTTTATCTTGCTATTTTATTCATTTCTTCAGATTGTATGTTATTACTTTGAGAAGATTTGATGTGTATGTGTTGAGATGTGCAGGACAGCGGACAAATATTCGTTTTTGTAGGTTGTCGAGCAAGATCTCACCATGGAAGCAAGATATGGATCATGCAAATATATCCGGAACAAAGATAAATACTAGTTTGATAAGACAATCATAGGAGTATTTATAATTGTTTAACCAAGATGAATACTAGTTTGATGAGGCAATCATAGGAGTATTTCATATGGTTTTGGGATTTTGCATTATCAAATCTCATTTGCAAAAGTATAAGAGATTAGGTTTCAGTTAGATGTTTTTACAGAGTTAAAGACAAGTAACTTTAGAAACGGAATCTATATAAGTTTGTATAATAAAGGATACTTTGTTGGAAGACCTTAGATTAGGTTATCCATAGAATAATAAGACAGGGTTCTTAAGATTCTAAATTTTTGATGAGTATCAATAGAATAATAAGACAGAGATCTTAAGATTCTAGAATTTTTTTTTAAGTTGACAGATAAACAAGGAGTTTATAGGTCCTTATTTTAAACCTTAAGATTTCAATAAGAAGTATAAGGTTTTGATTATTGAACGATAAAACAGGGATTTTAAGGTTCAAGTTCTTGAAGATTTGTAGTTCTAGACTAAGATAATGTCATATGTTTATGACCTATGATAGTGAAGAATAACAAATTTGGAGAAGAAAATGAAGAATGTAGTTCTAGATTAAGTCATTACTATCAAATGTAATAGTGATGAAATAATGAAGAATAACATTATTTATTTTTATCTTGTTTTAAGTTTGTATGTGCAGGTATTAGCACAAGGAAGCACATTGAGACTTCGAGACATGATTTAGATTGCTTTTGAAACAGGATTCCATGTTCCTGAAGTTTGTGATTCAAGTTTCAAAGTTTCTGGTTTTCATGGAAGTCAACTAATTCAGGATTGATTGTTGGAAATTCTAACTCTCTATTACATGCCGGTTATGCAAGGCGAGCAGGGACTCGAGCAATATATCCAAGAAGGAAGATTGCATATGCTTAATTCGGAGGGATTTATCGTTGAGGGGGAGAACTACAACAAGCTATGGTGCATTAGTTGATTATCATGACGATACAGAGAGTTTGAAGTTTGTCTTTCAAATCTGAAGTTTCAGAAGATCGAGTTTCGGGTATAGCAATGAAAATTTTGTTGTCTCGAAATTCTTTTTCAGTGTATTTGCAGAGAACTCAATCTAAAAGAAGGATTTCTAAGCAATATTCTGAGGTATTAAAAACATTGCTATCAGGCAAGGTCTAGAATAAGAGGTAGACAATGCTCAATTTTTTTCTAGTTGAAGATCTTAGATATAGAAATAATTTTATTTTAATATGAAAGATTATCAACTATGTTACTAAAACCTTAGACATAGACATATGTAAATGTAGAAGGTTATAAATCCTTAGATATAGACTTAATGTGAATGAAGAAGATTAAGAAAATCTTAGTCATAGACGTTAAGTGAATATGAAAGGTTATTGACGATATTATGCCTTAGACATAAAAATGTCATGTTTGAATGTGAAAGGTTACATAGTTAATATTTTATGCCTTAGACATAGATATATTGTTTGAATATGAAACGTCTTTGCTACCTTAGATATAGAAACATATATGAATGTGTTAGGACCAGTTTCAGTGAAACTGGCCAGTCTCCAGTTGCACCTGGAGACCAAGAAGATTTGTCCAGAAATATATTGAAGTCCAGTTGCATCGTACAGTTAACGCAACTGAAGACTTCCTCCAGTTGAGAACTGACCAGTTGAAGAATCATTCCAGTTGAAGTCGAAGACAACAAGTGGAAGATAGAGAATGACAATGGCAGCGAAGCCCAGTTGACATTCTAGTCAGTTACAAACTGGAGACCACCAGTGGAAAGCTCTTACAAAGCTTTACACTGTTTACGAGGAATTGACTTGTATGCTTTATGTGCTATTACACGGATAAAAGGATTTATCTATGTATAAAGTACAAAAAGGTACATAAAGCTGGTTGAGTAAAGTTGCTTTATACTGCAACTTTACACAGCATTTTAAGGAATTAAATGTGTTAGGACCAGTTCACCTGGAACTGGCCAGTCACCAGTTCACACTGACCAGTCACCAGTTGCATCTGGAGACTAGTGAAACTGGTGACCAAGATGATTTGTCGAGAAATATATTGAAGTCCAGTTGCACCGTACAGTTAACGCAACTGAAGACTTCCTCCAGTTGAGAACTGACCAAGTTGAAGAAGCATTCAGTTGAAGTCGAAGACAACAAATGGAAGATAGAGAATGGCAATGGCAGCGAAGCCCAGTTGGCATTCTAGTCAGTTACAAACTGGAGACCATCAGTGGAAAGCCCTTACAAAGCTTTACACTGATTACGAGGAATTGACTTGTAATACTTTATGTACCTTTACCCGGATAATAAGCCTTATCTATTATTTAAGTATTAAAAGGTACATAAAGGTGGTTATGTAAAGTCACTTTAACATGCGACTTTACACTGCTTTTTAAGGAATTAAATGCTATTCCTTAAATGCACCCAACCACATTTGTACGGCTAAAGTTAACATCCCAATGTTAACTTTGCCTATAAATACAAGTCATTACACAACCAAGAATTACAAGTTACTTCACACAAACGAATAACTTCATACTTTGCAAACCTGCAATATTCTTGGTGAACTTGTGCAATATTCTCTCAATCGCTAAAAGGAACATTTCACTACTTTAAGTGTTTCGATTTTGAAGAGAAATTCCGAGTATAGATCAATTGTATTTCATAGGTTGTTAGGATATTTCCATTCGTGTATTATCTTGGTTCCGCATCAACCTTGTAATTTGTTTAATATCAATAAATAAATTACACATTGAAACTACATATTGTCTCATCAAAATTGTTTACAAGTTATTTGTATTATTGCATTGTTCTTTACTTATTGTCTTTTATATAAGTAATCTATCTAGAACTTGGTATATATTTCTGCAACTGGTCGTCTCCAGTTCAGCAAGTATATTCCAAAGTAACTCCACCATCGACATAGAGGTGTCTTCAGTAGTACCATCTAACAAGTTGGGACTTACAAGTGGTATCAGAGCAGAAGGCTAATAAACTTGCCTAGATCTGCAATGATGAACACTACTGAAGGTGGAGATGGTTCTGGTTCAGGTGAAAACCCCTCGAACACTAATGCACAACCTTTTCAAAATGTTAACACCAACCCTCCTCCTCCTACTGCCCCAAACCATGTCCATGTACACTACTCTAACACTCCTGTTCCAAAATTTGATGGAAACAGTGAGACCTTCGGTACATGGAAGGCTAGAATGCTTTTGCATTTTGGTGGGATTGAAAGGTATATGTTGAAAATCCTTAAGGATGGACCATATATACCTATGTCCCTTGGGTTAGTCCTCTTCTAGATCCAACTGGAAGAAGAGGTTCAAGGGAAAAGCCAGAAGACCAGTCTGATGAGGATCGCAGACTGGTGGACTTGGACACCAGACTGAAAAACATGATCCTTGGGGCTGTCCTGAAGACCTAATTCCAACACTTGTGTTGTTTCCCAGTGCCAAGTCTATGTGGGATGAATTAGTGATTCAATTTGAAGGATGTGATGACACTATTGTCACCAGAAAAGTTGCTTTGAACAAGAAGTATGAATCCTTCTTTGCCTTGCCCAATGAAAGTCTAACTGGTACATACACCAGATTTTCTAGCCTCATCAATCAGTTGAGAGGATTGGGTGTAGAGAAGGATAGAGGATATTCTTCTTGAGAAGTTTTGTGATATTCTTCCTTCCAAATGGGAAAACATGGTTCTGGTCTTGAGACAAGGTAAAACCTTGCACACTCACACTCTTGCATCGCTCTATGGAGCCTTCAGATTCACTGAAGATAATAATGCTGCAGACTTGTGGCTGAGCAAGATGCCATGAACCATGCCCAGAGTCCCAAGGTTGCTAGTGAACTGAGCGACCTTGTGCTGCTTTAATGTCTGCTGAGAGTGTCCAGGCACACTCGATGAAGGAGATGTTGAACAGTTTCTTAAACTCTGGACTGACCACTGAAAACAGTGATGGTTGTAATGAAACTGACGATGATGATCTGGTCGCCATGATTGCTAAAACCTTTAATAGTTTTAAGCATAAATCCAAAAGATTTAATGGCCCCAACAATGCTTCCAGCTCCAGCTCTCTGGATAAGACCAATCTAACATGCTATAAGTGTGGCAAGAAAGGTCATTTTATGAAGGAATGCAGATCTAGTCAGTTGAACAACCAAACTGGCCCCTCTGTCCCTAATTTCAATCGGCCTGATGATAGCTACGAAGCTAAATACAAAAAGCTTAAGGCCCAGATTGCCCTCCTGTCTATGCAAAAGGAAAAGGATCAGTGCTTAATGGCACAAACTGAGGGAAAATGGGAGTACTCTGATGACTCATCTGATGATGAAGAAGAGGAAAGGGACATGTGTTTCATGGCCTTGGAAGATCAACAGCAGCAACATGTGGTGAAAGAAGATGTCATCTCTGGAAGATGGGTGGACATCATACTGAAGAAGGTATGTGACTATGATAACCAGGTTGACCCTGAACTAAACTGGACCTGGCTGAATCATTAAGTGGTGATTTGGCATTTGTGGAAACTGTAAGAGCTGATAGTGAAAGATATCTTGACACTATCCTAATTGAACTGGACAATGTTAAACCACAACTAAATGATTTACAAAGTGTCCAGTTGGCTCTCAAGGAGTCAGTTTTAAAGATTGAGGCTTTAGAACTTGATAATCAAAAATTATTTTCTGATTTTGAAAAAGGACAAAAGATTATCAAGTCATGGGTAAAAGCATCTGGCAAAAACTATGATGCATTTTCAAGAACTATCGATGCCCAGAAAAATGCATGGAAATCTGAAGATCTGGAGATGGCAGCTCTTATACCAAATCTTCATGCATTGCCTCCAGCTCTCCAGGTTGAAACACCTTATGATCAACCTGAAGCTGTTGAAACTGAAACCAATGAGACCACCCCCATTGAGGTTAAAACTGGAGCCAAACAGGCTAAAGCTCCAGTCAAAAAGGCCACTGGTAACAAGCCTTTACCTCAAAAGTCTAAGGTGCCCAAGACCCGACAGACTAAAGCACCAGTTGAACCAAGGTCCAAGGTTCAACTGCCTGAAGAAAATAATATTTTGGTTAATCTAGAAAGACAACTCCAACTTTTGTCTCGGCAGGTTCAGAGTTGTACTGCCCGGATTAACAATCTGGAAGGAGGTTTATCACCTCCAGTTTTCAAACAAAATATTAAACCACTCTCTTTAATACCTAAACAAAAGAATGTTCCTTCTGGAACAAAATCTGGTAAAATTAAAGGGAGTAAGTATCAAATACCAATTGTTTTTACTCCTGCACCTGTAGCTGGTGATAATGCTCCAGATGCAGCCTCCAGTTCAACACCACAACTGTCGACTGTGGCTTCTGTAGAGAAGTCCAGTGGACCCATCAAGAAAAGATGGGTTCACAAAAAGAACTAATGATTTTGTGTGTGTGTAGGGCGATCGAAAGAAAAATATCTGGTATCTGGACAGCGCTGTTGGCCGGACTATGACCGGATGTAAGCCCCTACTGGAAGAGTTCACTGTCCAAGATGGACCGACAGTGACGTTTGGTAACGATCAATTTGGAAAGACTGAAGGATATGGTGTGCTCAATAATGGACAAGTCGAATTCAAAAGAGTTGCATTTGTGAATGGTTTGAAATATACTTGATCAGTGTAAGCCAACTTTGCGATGATGGCTTCAGAGTATTGTTCGATATTGCACAAGGCACCATATTTAACAAGGATTGGAAAGTGGTGATGATTGCACCAAGAAAAGGAATGTGTACATCATGGATATGGAACCAGCTCCAAAAGAGCAATGTTTCTATACCAAAGCTGATGAGGACACTAACTGGCTATGGCATAAAAGGTTATCCCACCTTAATTTTAAAAACATTAACAAGTTGTCTCGCAAGCAACTGGTTGATGGGATACCTCAAATTTCCTTCAATAAGGAAAAGCCATGTCCAGGGTGTGAGATGGGTAAGCAGAAGAGAGCCAGTTTTAAAACTAGGCAAAATTTTAGCATCACTGAACCTCTTCACATGCTACATATGGATCTATTTGGTCCAGTGAATGTTCAAACTAGAGCTGGAAAGAAGTACACTCTAGTTGTGGTTGATGAATTCACCAGATATTGCTGGGTGGTATTCATCAGATCCAAAAGTGATGCACCTGCTGAAATCATCTCCCTTATCAAACGAATTGAGCTCAAGTACACTCGAAAAGTTTGTCAGTTGCGAAGGGATAATGGTACTGAATTCCAAAATAAGGTACTTGAAACATTTTGCAATGACACTGGCATCTCTCAAAACTTCTCATCAGTTCACTCTCCAGAGCAAAATGGAGTTGTTGAAAGAAAGAATCGTACACTGATAGAAGCCGCCAGAAGTATGCTATCTGAATCTGGTCTTCCCACCAGTTTTTTGGGCTGAGGCAGTTGCAACTGCTTGTCACACCCAAAACCGGTCAGTCTACATCAAGAGACATAAGAAGACTGCCTACGAAGTACTCAGGAATCGTAAACCAAATATTGGATATCTCCATGTATTTGGTTGTCCAGTTTATATACTGAACGATTCCAGTCAGCTTGGAAAGTTTGATGCAAAAGCTGATGAAGGAGTATTTTTAGGCTATTCAGATATTCGAAAGGCCTTTAGAGTTTATAATTATAGACTCCAAAAGGTGCATGAGACAATTCATGTCACATTCGATGAATCAACTGAAGCAATCAACAAGAGACCAAGCCTTGATATTTCTCCAGTCATTCCAATCAACTTTGGTGAAACTGACCAAGTTCATCGGTAGTTGTTTCACCAGAAGATGCTTCCAGTTACAACAAACTGGAACCAGTCAAGAAGAAGAAAAGCACCAGTGACTCATCATTTTATCCCTCCATCAATTTTAACTTACCACAAGAATTGGTGATTGGATCAGATGTACGTGCCACTCCAATATCAGCACCAGTTCAAACCCCTACTTCTCCAGTTCTTCATGAAATGCCTTCTAATGAGGAATTTCATGATGCTAATCGAGACCTCATTGACTCTGATGAGAATGTAGAAGTTGTTTGGACTGATCCTTCTCCAGAAGCTGTTGCAACTGAAGAAGATCGCCAGGTGACTTGCACTGATATGGTAGTTCACCAGCCTAGTCAATACACTAGATGGACTAAAGCCCACCCAATTGAACAAATTGTGGGTGATCCAACTAGTGGGGTTCAGACTAGAAGAGCCACCAGTGATCAATGCTTAAACGTCACCTTCTTATCTTTAATTGAACCAAAGAAGATTGACGAGGCTATGGCAGACCCAAGCTGGGTGGAAGCTATGCAAGAAGAGCTTCTCCAGTTTGAAAGGAACAATGTTTGGGAGCTTGTTCCTTGTCCACCAGGTTAAAGAAAGAACCTATTGGTACCAGATGGGTCTACCGAAACAAAATGGATGAAGATGGCCATGTTGTAAGAAACAAGCCCAGACTAGTTGCCCAGGGTTATTGTCAAGCAGAGGGCGTTGACTTTGATGAAACTTTTGCTCCAGTTGCAAGACTTGAAGCCATAAGAATATTTCTGGCTTATGCAGCCCATCTGCCGTTCAAGGTCTTCCAGATGGATGTCAAAAGTGCGTTCCTTAATGGAACATTGGAAGAAGAAGTTTATGTTAAGCAGACTCCAGGTTTCATCGATGAAAAGCATCCACATTGGGTCTATAGACTGAACAAAGCATTGTATGGTCTAAGACAAGCCCCAAGAGCCTGGTATGATACTTTAACTAAACATCTTCTTAAAAATGGCTTTCAAAGAGGTGCAATAGATAATACCTTGTTTATCTTGAAAGAAAGAGGTAATATCTTATTGGTACAAATTATGTTGATGACATTATTTTTGGTTCAACTGATGATGCAATGTGTAAAAAGTTTTCTAAAATCATGTCATCTGAGTATGAAATGAGTTTAATGGGTGAATTAACATTTTTCTTAGGTCTTCAGATAAGCAAACTGAAAATGGAATTTTCATAAACCAAGGAAAATATGTCAGAGATTTGTTAAGAAAATACAAATATGATTCAATCCCATCGAAAAACACACCTATTGCAGCACCATTGAATTTGGACTCTGACCCAACTGGCAAACCAGTTAACATAACTGACTATAGAGGTATGGTTTGTTCACTGATGTACTTAACTGCCAGTCGACCAAATATAATGTTTGCAACATGTTTATGTGCCAGGTTTCAGGCTAACCCTAAAGAATCACATTTGCACGCTGTAAAGCGTATCTTTAGATACCTGAAAGGGTGTCCTAATCTTGGTCTTTGGTACCCCAAAGGCTCAGGATTAGATTTAATGGGTTATTCAGATTCTGATCATGCAGGTTGTAAGATAGATAGAAAATCAACAACTGGTGGTTGTCATTTCCTTGGAGGAAAACTGGTGAGTTGGACCAGCAAGAAGCAGACTTCAGTCTCTATGTCCACTGCTGAGGCAGAGTACATTTCTGCGGCCAGTTGTTGTGCCCAGATTCTCTGGATCAAAAACCAATTACTAGATTATGGTCAAAAGTTTACTAGGACCCCAATCTTTTGTGACAACACCAGTGCAATTGCTATATCTCACAACCCAGTGATGCACTCCAAAAGAAAGCATATTGACATCAGGTATCATTTCATTCGAGATCATGTTATGAAAGGAGATATTGAAATTCATTTCATCCCCACTGACAAACAGTTAGCTGATGTTTTTACTAAACCTCTAGATGAGAAAACCTTTAAACATCTCATCAGCGAACTGGGAATGTTAAACCCTTAACTGGAGCTTTCTTTGTTATTGAATGCGTCAGTGACACTGATGAAGTTCTCCAGTTGATAGGTCCAGATAATCTTTGCTCCCAGGCTATCGAACGCCTTTGTGATACTATCTTGGCACTAATTGATTACTGGATCATCATTTTAGGGGGAAAGACTCAAAATAATTTTCTGACTAAATTCGTTTTTGTTTGAAAATGCAACTGGAGAACTCTTCAGTTGGAAACTGGTACTGGATTGATCCTCCAGTTACCAGGTTCAGTCTTTGTCTAAATTTTTATAACGTTACAAATACTTGGTCAATATGTGTGACACGTGATAATACTCGAGTGTTTTAAACCACTTGATATTATGATCTGACGTGTTTTAAGCTATTTTAGTACTTGACAACTGTTTGTATTGGGAAAACAAAAAGTGAGTGGGGTCATGGGTAAAGTAAGCCGTCGTAGCATTTAATGCTGACATGGTAACATTTAATGCTTACATGGAAAATTATATTTTTATTTCAAAATTCAAATTCATTTTGTCAAAATATCTTCAAAATTGATTTGGTTTAATAAAATATAATTTTTGGTTTTACATTGGGATCTTGAATCCCCTTATAAATACCCTTATTTACTCCATAACTCATTTATTTTTTCTTTCTCTTACATTCCTTCATTTACTTCCAATCATCAATATTGCTTCATTCTTCTCTTTGCTTCACAAATCAAAAACCCTAAATCCCAAATTTCATTTTCATTCTTCAATGGCTCCTAGATCATCTCGATCAAGAGATATAAATCTCTTGACTGTTTCATACAATCCCTCACCAGATGTCACACAGGCACCTGGTGCTCCTAGTAGTGCTTCGGTCATAAAACTAAATCCAAATAATCCTATGGCCAGCCTACGAGGATCTCAAGGGTCCGATACCCTTATTGGAAGAATTCAAACGTTTTTAAAGAATTCTCCAATAGGACCCTCATTCTCTCTAAACCCACGTAAGATGTTTTACAACTACTTATGTGAGTTTTGGTACACTGCCGTTCTTTCTTCTGATTGTTCCTCCATCAGTTTCTCTTTAAAGGATGGAACAATCCAGTGTACCTTGTCAGCTAATACATTGAGGGATGCCTTACGCCTCAATTACTGGAGAGAGGGTGAATCTCCAGTCGTCTTGCCCCCAAATATTAACTTTCGCCAAGTACTCCTGGAAATGGGACACAGGGAGTGTTTGGAGAATGGGGTGTTGAAGACAAAAGGTGCAATGACCATGAAGGGCCTTACACCTTCATGGAGGTATTTTTTCATTCACCTGGTGGAGAGCATGGGTGGGAGTTCTGGTGGACTTGACCAGATTAACTCCTCGCAAGCAGAGATGGCTTACTGCTTGTGGAACGGTTTGAGAGTAGACTTTGCAGACATTTTGTATAGAAGCCTAGTACAAAAACTGAAGGGCTCCAGGGGTGTGTGTATCCCCTTTTCAAGGTTTCTCTCTCTCTGTTTTCAACAAATTCTGGGCTATGAAGAGTATAAAAGTACAGATTCACCGTACACAAGGCCAGATATGTTGAGGAATCTAGACTCTCTGGTATCTGAAGCTAGAGAGGTCGAAATTCCAGAGCGAATGCTACTGGCATTTGCTAAAACTGATGCACCTTTGGAAAGTGAATCAGAAAGACAATTGGGTGGGCCTCAAAATAATGAGGGACCCTCCAGTTCGTCTCAAGTTGTGGTTGAGGATAGAGCAACCATAACTGAAGCAACTCCAATCACGTCTATCCCTGGTGAAGATACTTCGGTATCTGATCCTCCAACAGATGTACCCATCCAGGAAACTAGGGAAGGTCATCTGGAGACTGTCCAGGTAACTGAACAGCCCTCTGTCACATTCATGGATCTGGACATGGGTGTTAACGACGAGGAAATCCTTATAGAATCTTCGGATTCTGAAGGTACTGAAACAGACCAGGAGATTCTTGATGCTTCTGTACAAGCTCAAGACCCTTCATCTCCAGTCTTACCTCCAGACGCATCAATTTCATTTTCACCCCCTCAAGTAAATACGCCTACTGATACATCCTTACCAATATATTCCGCTCCCTTACCAACTGGGCAATTCTCACTTGCTCGAGAAATGCCCCCACCATCGTCGCCGTTGTTCACACCTGAGCATTCTCAGCATGAACAACACATTGTTTTTCCAGTCCTTTCTTCTTCCACCACTCCTTCTATATATTCAACTGCTGGTTTGACAACTGGGGAGACTTCCTTAAGTTTACCTCCTCCAGTTGCTCCAGTAGTAACTGCAAGTGGTCCAGTGACACCTTCTCCTTTGTCACTGGACAGTCAAGTTGTCTCCATATAAGCCGATCTCCAAAACCTTCTAACCAGGGTGGAGGAGATTCAGAAGACACTTGACAAGAACACCAAGTCTTTCTCCAGATACCACAAGGACTCTTTGACAAACATCAAGGTGGTCAATCTGGGGATAAACAAGTTTTCTTCTAATGAAGACTTGGTGTTTGGAAAGCTTAATGAGTTGGTCACTGGCTGCAACAATCTAGCTAGTACTCTAAAGGAAGCCTTTGACCTAACTCACTCCAAGGTTACCAGTTCAATCTCCAACCTGCTAGGAAATACTGTCAGAACTTCAGAGGTTGATTTGAGAGAGATTGAAAGGCAGGTTAAAGAACTCATTGAAAGACCTGGCCTAGATGTAACTGGCCTTGGAGAGCAGTTGATATCTTCAGTTGGTCAGAAGATAGAGGATACGTTGGGTGCTAGGGAAGAACGTTTGATTGAAAGGGTGATGTCTGAGATCACCAAGCTGGCCACTCCTCAGGTTGATCTGGCCCCACTTACCAGTGAGATTAACCAGTTGAGGGGCAACATTGAGAATTTGAACACCCAAGTATCTCTACATGCTGAATCGTTGAATAAACTGACCACTGAAGTAGAGAATATGAAGAAGAGTGATGAGGATGTGAAGGAAAGGGTTGTCTCTGGATTGGATGAAGACTCCAAAATATTGAATGAATTGAAAACTGGTCAAGACCATGTTGTTGCAAATGTCTTGACCCAGTCAAAGGAGACGAACCACTTATGGAGGTCCTTCAGGATGATGTGTGGCATCTTCAAAGAGTGCAAGAACTTACAATCATGGCAGCCTCTTGACCGGTTGCCATCTCACCCCTCTGAATGGGAACATATTCGGGCAGGTCTAGATGCTGCCAAGGGGGAAAGAAGTCAAGTTCCTGCACCAGTTGCACCTGGAAGGACTCCAACTGGAAGAGAAATTGTTGTGGCTACCAGTACTGAAGCTGGTGAGCAAAGGGTAAGTGGATCTGGTGGTGATGGAGATAGGGGGAATGTTGTGTTGGACAAGGGTAAAGGATTGGCTGTTGAAGCATCTGCCCAGCCGGCCACTGATGAAATGTTAGAAACTGGAAATACTGACATACTTCCTCCAGTTTCAGATAGTGATAGTAGAAGACTGGCCAGACTTGGAAATGACATTAAAGAAAAGAAGAAAATGAAACAAAGAAACCAAGTGGAAGCCAGGGCACATCTTGCTCAAATCAAGTTGCTGGATATGAGTGATGCCAATCTTCTAGGTATCACTAAGGATGAGTATGTTAGGATTAAAAATGATCCCAGGATAGTTGACCAGTTGAATGAAATGCTAGATGTAGAACTGGATAGACACTATGCTGAGGATGAGGCAGAATTTGATGCCAGAAGTCTAAACATTTCAGTGGAGAAGGCTAAGGAAATAAGGGCCAGTGGGATTCTTAAAAGAATTGCTAATGTTAAAAAGGTTGTGAAGGATGTTTTGAATCCACCAAGGAGAAGGATTCCACAACCAAGAAGACCACTGACAAAAGATGCAAGGGATGCTGACCTTAGCACATTCGTTGAACCAACTGGCAAGGTTTCAAATGAAGACATTAAGTCCGCTGTACTGGCTGCTGGTGCTGGGAGTATCAAAATCACAAATAAATCTGAAGCTAGAAATTACTACTCCCAGATCATGTCAACCAGAAGACATGGTGGTACTATCACTAATGTCAATGTTACAATTAAGCCAGGCACCAAGGTTTTTCAAGTTGAAGTTAAGTATGCTGGTGGGCCACTAGTGAAAACTGATGATCCTGGTGTGTTGCAATTTGGGTTCAGCGAATGGGTTGAGATGGTGAATGTGCTAGATGCGAAGGCACAAAAGAATAGGTTTGAGAAGGCATGGGTGAATTTCTTAAAGGGCAAGATTCAACATAAAGAGAACCTGGAGCAAAGGCTGAATATTGACCCTGAAGACACTCAACCTATTTCTTTGGTGACCAAAAGAAGAAGAACTGGCGAAGGGCCATCTCATTAAGTTCTTTCTTCATTTTATCTTCTTGTAATTTGTTTTACATTCTGTAACTTGTGTAAAGTTCATTCCTTGTATAAATGAAGTTACCAGTTTGTAACCACAAGGTAGATAAAAGATTAAAATCTAACAAACCTAAAAGAAAAACCTAAGGCATTTATTGATCTATAAAAATGCCTTAGATACCTTAAATAGATTTAAATCAAACAAGTCTCTATAGTTCACACCTGTATAGATACAAGAACTAGAAAAAGACTTAGACTATATTTCTAGACAAATAGGGGAATTTGTTAGGACCAGTTCACCTGGAACTGGCCAGTCACCAGTTCACACTGACCAGTCACCAGTTGCATCTGGAGACTAGTGAAACTGGTGACCAAGATGATTTGTCGAGAAATATATTGAAGTCCAGTTGCACCGTACAGTTAATGCAACTGAAGACTTCCTCCAGTTGAGAACTGACCAAGTTGAAGAAGCATTCCAGTTGAAGTCGAAGACAACAAATGGAAGATAGAGAATGGCAATGGCAGCGAAGCCCAGTTGGCATTCTAGTCAGTTACAAACTGGAGACCATCAGTGGAAAGCCCTTACAAAGCTTTACACTGATTACGAGGAATTGACTTGTATACTTTATGTACCTTACCCGGATAATAAGCCTTATCTTATTATTTAAGTATTAAAAGGTACATAAAGGTGGTTATGTAAAGTCACTTTAACATGCGACTTTACACTGCTTTTTAAGGAATTAAATGCTATTCCTTAAATGCACCCAACCACATTTGTACGGCTAAAGTTAACATCCCAATGTTAACTTTGCCTATAAATACAAGTCATTGCACAACCAAGAATTACAAGTTACTTCAAAAAGACGAATAACTTCACACTTTGCAAACCTGCAATATTCTTGGTGAACTTGTGCAATATTCTCTCAATCGCTAAAAGGAACATTTTACTCCTTTAAGTGTTTCGATTGTTGAAGAGAAATTCCGAGTATAGATCAATTGTATTTCATAGGTTGTTAGGATATTTACATTCGTGTATTATCTTGGTTCCGCATCAACCTTGTAATTTGTTTAATATCAATAAATAAATTACACATTGAAAACTACATATTGTCTCATCAAGATTGTTTACAAGTTATTTGTATTATTGCATTGTTCTTTACTTATTGTCACTTAAATAAGTAATCTATCTAGAACTTGGTATATACTCACTGCAACTGGTCGTCTCCAGTTCAGCAAGTATATTGCAAAGTAACTCCACCATCGACATAGAGGTGTCTTCAGTAGTATCATCTAACAAGTTGGGACTTACAATGCTATTCATTAAATGTTCTCAACCATATTTGTACGGCCAAAGTTAACATCCCAATGTTAACTTTGCCTATAAATACAAGTCATTGCACAACAAGAAAATACACACTTTGCAAACCTGCAATATTCTTGGTGAACTTGTGCAATATTCTCTCAATCGCTAAAAGGAACATTTTACTACTTTAAGTGTTTCGATTGTTGAAGAGAAATTCCGAGTATAGATCAATTGTAGTTCATAGGTTGTTAGGATATTTACATTCGTGTATTATCTTGGTTCCGCATCAACCTTGTAATTTGTTTAATATCAATAAATAAATTACACATTGAAAACTACATATTGTCTCATCAAGATTGTTTACAAGTTATTTGTATTATTGCATTGTTCTTTACTTATTGTCACTTAAATAAGTAATCTATCTAGAACTTGGTATATACTCACTGCAACTGGTCGTCTCCAGTTCAGCAAGTATATTGCAAAGTAACTCCACCATCGACATAGAGGTGTCTTCAGTAGTATCATCTAACAAGTTGGGACTTACAAAATGCTATTCCTTAAATGCACCCAACCACATTTGTACGGCTAAAGTTAACATCCCAATGTTAACTTTGCCTATAAATACAAGTCATTGCACAACAAGAATAGATACACACTTTGCAAACCTGCAATATTCTTGGTGAACTTGTGCAATATTCTCTCAATCGCTAAAAGGAACATTTTACTACTTTAAGTGTTTCGATTGTTGAAGAGAAATTCCGAGTATAGATCAATTGTAGTTCATAGGTTGTTAGGATATTTACATTCGTGTATTATCTTGGTTCCGCATCAACCTTGTAATTTGTTTAATATCAATAAATAAATTACACATTGAAAACTACATATTGTCTCATCAAGATTGTTTACAAGTTATTTGTATTATTGCATTGTTCTTTACTTATTGTCACTTAAATAAGTAATCTATCTAGAACTTGGTATATACTCACTGCAACTGGTCGTCTCCAGTTCAGTGCTTATATTGCAAAGTAACTCCACCATCGACATAGAGGTGTCTTCAAGTAGTATCATCTATTGAGTTGGGACTTACAAGTGGTATCAGAGCAGAAGGCTAAAATACTTGCCTAGATCTGCTTAGATGACTACTACTGAAGGTGGAAATGGTTCTGGTCAAGGTGAAAACCCTTTGAATACTAATACACCACCTGTTTAAAATGTTAATACAAACCCTCCTCCTCCTACTGCCCCTAACCATGTCCATGTACATTATTCTAACACTCCTGTTCCAAAATTTGATGGAAACAGTGAGACCTTCGGTACATGGAAGGCCAGAATGCTTTTGCATTTTGGAGGGATAGAGAGATATATGCTAAAAATCCTTAAGGATGGACCGTATATACCCATGTCTCTTGGGGTAAGTCCTCTTCTAGATCCAACTGGAAGAAGAGGTTCCAGAGAAAAGCTCGAAGACCACTGGTCTGATGAGGATCGTAGACTTGTAGATCTGGACACCAGACTCAAGAACATGATCCTTGGAGCTGTCCCTGAAGATCTAATTACAACACTTGTGTTGTTCCCCAGTGCCAAGTCAATGTGGGATGAATTAGTTATTCAGTTTGAAGGAGGTGATGACACCATTGTCACCAGAAAGGTTGTCTTGAACAAGAAGTATGAATCCTTCTTTGCTTTGCCCAATGAAAGTCTAACTGGTACTTACACCAGGTTTTCTAGCCTCATTAATCAGTTGAGAGGCTTGGATGTAGATAAGGATAAGGATATTCTTCTTGAGAAGTTTTGTGATATTCTTCCTTCCAAATGGGAAAATATGGTTATTGTCTTGAGACAAGGTAAAACCCTGCACAGCCATACTCTTGCATCGCTCTATGGAGCCTTCAGATTCACTGAAGATAATAATGCAGCAAGACTGGTGGCTAAGCAGGATGCCATGAACCATGCCCAGAGTCCCAAGGTTGCTAGTGTAACTGAGCAACCTTGTGCTGCTTTAATGTCTGCAGAGAGTGTCCAAGCACACTCAATGAAGGAGATGTTAAACAGTTTCTTGAACTCTGGCCTGACCACTGAAATTAGTGATGGTTGTGATGAAAACTGACGATGATGATCTGGTAGCCATGATCGCTAAAACCTTTAATAGGTTTAAGCATAAATCTAAAAGATTTAATGGCCCAAACAATGCTTCTAGCTCCAGCTCTCTGGATAAAACCAATCTTACCTGCTATAAATGCGATAAGAAAGGTCATTTTATGAAGGAATGCAGATCTAGTCAGATGAACAACCAATCTGGTCCCTCTGTCCCAAATTTCAATCGGCCTGATGATAGCTACAAAGCTAAATATAAGAAGCTTAAGGCCCAGATTTCCCTCCTGTCCATGGAAAAAGAAAAGGATCAGTGCTTGATGGCACAAACTGAGGGAAAATGGGATTACTCTGATGACTCATCAGCTGATGAAGAAGAGGAAAGGGACATGTGTTTCATGGCCTTGGAAGATCAACAGCATCATGTGGCAAAAGAAGATGTCATCACTAGAAGATGGGTGGACATCATTTTGAAAAAGGTATGTGATTATGACAATCAGGTGGATCCAGAACTGAAACTGGACCTTGCTGAATCATTAAGTGGTGATTTGGCTTTTGTGGAAACTGTTAGAGCAGATAGTGAAAGATATATGGACACTATCTTAATTGAACTAAACAATGTTAAACCACAACTGAATGATTTACAAAGTGTCCAGTTGGCTCTCAAGGAGTCAGTTTTAAAAATTGAGGCTTTAGAATTTGATAATCAAAAATTAATTTCTGATCTTGATAAAGAACAAATGATTATCAAGTCATGGGTAAAAGCATCTGGAAAGAATTATGATGCATTTTCTAGAACAATTGATGCCCAGAAAAATGCATGGAAATCTGGAGATCTGGAAATGGCAGCTCTCATACCGGATCTTCATGCATTGCCTCCAGCTCTCAGGGTTGAAACTCCTTATGATCAACCTGAGGCTGTTGAAACTGAACCCATTGAGACCACCCCCACTGAGGTTAAACCTGGAGCCAAACAGGCTAAAGCTCCAGTCAAAAAGGCCACTGGTAACAAGCCTTTACCTCAGAAGTCTAAAACTCCAGCTGAACCAAGGTCCAAGGTTCAGCAGCCTGATGAAAACGATATTTTGTTTAAACTGGAAAGTCAACTCCAACTTTTGTCTCGACAGGTTCAGATTTGTACTGCCCGGATTAAAAATCTGGAAGGAGGTTCATCACCTCCAGTTGTAAAACAAAATATTAAACCCCCTTCAAAGCCAAAACAAAAGAATGTTCCATCTGGAACTAAATCTGATAAGAAAAAGGGGAGCAAGTATCAAATACAAATCGTTTTTACTCCTGCACCTGGATCTGGTGAAAAAGATCTAGATGTAGTCTTCAGTTTACCTCCACAACAATCAACTGTGACTTCTGTAGAGAAGTCCAGTGAACCCATCAAGAAAAGATGGGTTCACAAAAAATAACTAATGATTTTTGTGGGTGTGCAGGGCGATCGAAAGAAGAATATCTGGTATCTGGATAGCGCTGCTGGCCGGACTATGACCGGATGTAAGCCCTTGCTTGAAGAGTTCACTGTCCAAGATGGACCGGCAGTGACGTTTGGTAATGATCAAAGTGGAAAGATTGAAGGATATGGTGTGCTCAATAATGGACAGGTCGAATTCAAAAGAGTTGCATTTGTGAATGGTTTGAAATATAACCTGATCAGTGTCAGCCAACTTTCTGATGATGGCTACAGAGTTTTGTTCGATATTGCTCAAGGCACCTGTTAGAAATCCAAAAATAGTGATAAATTGTAATTAAGATTAGAAGACATTCTTGTTGTTAAGTCATAGATAAATGATTACTAAGGTTGAGGGGCTATTGTGATAATTAGCATAGTTGTATTGTTAGACTATATATAGCCCTCATACCTTAGAAATCATAACAAGGACATACCAAACACTTAATTCTACACACACATTAATTCCAATCTTTCAGTTTATTCGATCTTTCTCTCTCAAAACACACACACACACCAAGAACACACACTTTCAAACCGCCATTGTTAGATTGAATTCAGAGCTAAAATCGTGTTATAACAAGTGGTATCAGAGAGAAACATCAATCTGATGACGATCCATAACTGAATTCGATCACAATTTCATCAAAATCAAGTTTAATCTCAAATTCTGTTCGTAATATCTCACCTACTGGTTCTTCAAAATTCACACATCAAATCTCATAAAATCACAGTTGTTTGTTCATCAATAGATTCGTGGCTATTGATAACATAATTCTGTCAATTTTCAACTTCCAATTCGATCTAAAACTCGAGATTGAATTTTGAGTTTTGGCGCGTAATTTCAGGGATTTGAATCTGTTGTGTTTTATGTTGAATTTTGTTCATAATCGTGTTGCGGACGTGAATTAAAACAGTTTGGAAGTGATTTCGTGATCTAACTCCTAGTAATTCATAAGAAATCGAAGTTTTAAAAAGTTGATAATGGAGTTTTTCTGGAAATGTGTTCAGATGAAGAAGATAACCAAGACGATCTGCCTAAGATCGTTTTAAGTTCAGTGATTTGTGGCTTGATTAAGACGATCCTCACAAGATCGTTTTAGTAAAGAGTGTGTTGTGGTAGTGTTGATTCTGGCTAACTAATCCAAAAGGATTGGTTTGGTCATTTCAAACACTTAGAAGTTTTGAAGAAAGAAAACAAGACGATCTTCATACCAAGATCGTCTCATTTTTTTTTACCCAGAACGATTCTCAAACCAAGATCGTTTTAGTTTTTAAGACGACTTTCATCCAGATCGTGTCATACCTTCAAAATCCAAGACGATTTTCAACAAGACCGTCTCATTTCCTTGAATAATTTCAAACCAAGATCATTCTTCAATTCAAGACCGTCTCACTTTAAGACCGTTTCACTTTTAATACTTAGCCAAATTTCACCAAAATTTCCAAGACGATCTTTCAAACAATTTTCAAGATCGTTTCAATTTCCTTGTTAATCAAGATCGTTTCAATTTCCTTGTTAATCAAGATCGTTTCAATTTCCTTGTTAATCAAGATCGTTTCAATTTCCTGGTTACTCAAGATCGTTTCACATTTTGTTCTTCAAGATCGTTTCACTGTCTATACTTAACCAAATTTTCTTTAAAGTTCCAAGACGATCTTGCTCAGAACAATTTTCAAGATCGTTTCATTTCTGATACTTAACCAAATTTTCATCAAAAGTACCAAGACGATCTTACTCAAAGACGATCTCACCCAGAACGATTTTGTCAAAATCGTTTCATTTTCTATTCGTTTCAAGATCGTTTCAATTTCCTTGTTAATCAAGATCGTTTCATTTACCTGGTTCAATCAAGATCGTTTCAATTCTTGTTTAAATCAAGATCGTTTCATTTTCTTACCAAGATCGTTTCATTTGCTCTTTCAATTCAAATCAATCTCAAATGGCTTCTCGTGAAGCATTGGCATTAGGTTCTGATACAAGACCTCCAGTTCTCTACCGTGGTTCTTACGGACTATGGAAGAAACGATTCATGGACTATGTGGAAAGTCAAACAAATGGTCATATGATGAAAGATTCCATTCTGAATGGACTTGCTGTTCATCTCCATCCCACTACTGGTGCAGTTATTCTAACTCATGAACTTTTGAATGCTGAGCAAAAGGATCGAACAGCTGCAGATAACAGAGCAAGGTCATGTTTATACAGAGCTCTACCGGATGAAATCTATGGGTCTGTTGATTCTTATGATACAGCAAAAGAGATATGGGATGAGGTGGCTAGACAGATGGAAGGAGCTGATGTGACTTCAACAATCAGATTGACCAACATTTTGACTGAGTTTGACAACTTCTCCAAAATGCCAAATGAATCTCTTGAGGCAGTTTATTACAGATTCTGCAATGTCATAAATGAACTGAGGAAAAACAATGTCAAGAAGACTGAGATTGAGTTAAACATCAAGTTCATCAAAGCACTTGGTCAAGAATGGGAAGAATTTGGAACCCAAATCAAGCAACATCAAAACCTGACCAAGTTCACCATTCATACTCTATATGAATCCTTCAAGCTCAATGAAAACCAAGTCCTAAGCAAAGCTTCATCGAACAAAATGCCGGAAGTTGTATCTTCTGATCCTTTGGCATTGATCGTTGAGAAGAAGATTTCTGAAGCCCTTAAAAGGCAAATGGTGGTTGTTTCTTCGTCTGATGAGGAGGGAGATGATGTGATGGCTACAAGAGATGGTGTATCAGATGAACTATATCAAGCTCTTGCCGCAGTAACTAAGCATTTCAAGAAGAGATTTTATAAAGCGAGGCCAACAAACAACAATCTCCGCACTTCTTCAACAAGTGCATTTCCCAAGAAGGAACACTATCATCCAAGGAGCAATGAGCAAAGTGAAGCTACTGGTTCAAGGTATAGTGAAAAGAAGGAAGATTATGAGAAACAAGTTGTTGAGAAGGGTAAGACATCAGACAAAAAGTGCTACAATTGTGGTATTCCTGGACATTTTCTGC
>CM067167.1:120028103-120054580 GCA_034093135.1 Erigeron breviscapus
TTTGCCGAGATATCTTCTCGACCAGCTTCATTGAACTCGTGTTTGCCGACTTCATTCTCGGCCAAACCAACCAAATCACCGGTCACCATTCCAAAACTCGCATTTGCCGATAATTAGATAAAGGTTTCATTCGTCCGAGTTCCTCTCCATGGGGTGCTCCTATCCTTTTCGTAAAGAAGAAAGACAGATCCATGCGCATGTGTATCGATTATCGCGAGCTGAATAAAAGAACGGTGAAGAATAAATATCCACTCCCTCGCATTGATGATTTGTTCGATCAACTTCAAGGTGCTTCCTATTTTTCGAAGATCGACTTACGATCTGGCTATCATCAACTGAAGGTCGAAGAGGAAAGTGTAGCCAAAACAGCGTTCCGAACTCGTTATGGTCATTACGAGTTCCTTGTCATGCCATTCGGTTTGACAATGCTCCAGCGAAGTTTATGGATTTGATGAACCGTGTCTGTCGACCGTTTTTGGATCATTTCGTTATCGTTTTCATCGACGACATCCTTGTGTATTCAAAGTCGGAAGAGGAACATAGAGAGCATTTGAGGGCTGTCCTTCAAGTCCTTAGAGAGAAAAAGCTATATGCTAAGTTCTCCAAGTGCGAGTTCTGGCTAAAGGAAGTTCATTTCCTCGGCCATGTCATCTCCTCTGATGGTATAAAAGTAGATCCTTCGAAGATAGAAGCGGTGTCGAAGTGGGAGCAGCCTAAGTCTCCTACTGAAATTAAGAGTTTTCTCGGTTTGGCTGGCTACTATCGACGTTTTATTCAGGATTTCTCACGCATTGCCAAGCCAATGACTGAATTAACGAAGAAAGGTGTGAAGGTTGTGTGGACCGATGCTCAAGAGAAAGCCTTCACGACGTTGAAAAAGAAGTTGTGTGAAGCTCCTGTCCTAGTTTTACCCGAAGGAACCGATGATTTAGTTGTCTATAGTGACGCATCCATCACGGGGTTAGGGTGTGTATTAATGCAACAAGACAAAGTTATCGCTTACGCCTCTCGACAGCTGAAGCCTCATGAGCGGAACTATCCTACTCATGACCTTGAGCTGGCTGCTATTGTTTTTGCTCTGAAATTGTGGCGACATTATCTGTATGGTACAAAGTGTACCCTATACACGGATCATAAGAGCTTACAGTACGTGTTTACTCAGAAGGATATGAATGTTAGGCAACGACGGTGGATGGAGTTATTAAAGGATTATGATTGTGAGATTAAATATCACCCAGGCAAAGCTAATGTGGTTACTGATGCCTTGAGCCGCAAAGGATATGCGAAGAGTAGGTTATGTGCAATGATTACGAAGGTTGAGTCGAACTTAATGGAACCTATTCGATTAGCTCAAATTGAAGCGTTGAAGGAGGAGAATGTGAATGAGGAGTCTATTGGGAAAAAGAAGAAAAATAGACTTGAAATGGAAGAAAATAGTCGCGGTCTTCGAACTTACAAAGGTAGAATATGGGTTCCTCTATTTGGAGGCAATCGTGAGTTAGTGATGGACGAAGCTCACAAGACTAAGTATTCTGTACACCCTGGTGCCACAAAGATGTATGCGGACTTGAAGCCGATTTATTGGTGGCCCAGTATTAAAAACGATGTGATGATGTACGTACAGAAGTGTTTGACATGTGCTAAAGTAAAAGCTGAACACCAAAAGCCTTACGGGAAGTTTCAGCAACTCGAGATCCCTGAGTGGAAATGGGATTGTATTACGATGGATTTTATAACCAAGCTTCCAAGAACGCCTCGTGGTCACGATATGATATGGGTTATTGTCGATCAATTAACGAAGAGTGCCCATTTCCTCCCAGTTCGTGAGAATGCTCCTATGGAGAATTTCGCTACATTGTATATTAAAGAAGTGGTTACTAAACATGGTGTTCCGATATCGATTGTGTCAGATCGTGATGCTCGATTCGTTTCCAACTTTTGGAAGAGTTTTCAACGGGAATTTGGTACTCAAGTTCGTCTGAGCACAGCCTATCACCCGCAGACTGATGGGCAAAGTGAAAGGACTATTCAAATGCTTGAAGATATGCTCAGAGCTTGTGTGATGGATTATGGTGGTTCGTGGGATAAACACCTACCTCTTATTGAGTTTGCGTATAACAATAGTTATCATGCGAGCATTGGAATGCCACCTTATGAGATGTTATATGGTAGAAAGTGCCGGACTCCTAGTTGTTGGTTGGAGCCCGGGGAAAAGCAATTTGCTGGACCCGAAGTAGTACAAATTACGGCCGATAAAGTTAATGTTGCAAAGAAAGCCCTGCGTATTGCTCGCGAAAGGCAAAAGTCATATGCCGATAAGAAAAGGAGGCCGTTTGATTTTAAAGAAGGTGAAATGGTTTTACTCAAGGTGTCGCCTTGGAAAGGTGTATTACGATTTGGCAAACGAGGAAAGCTAAGCCCTAGATTCATTGGACCTTTTAAGATCATTAAAAAGGTTAATGAACAGGCATTTCAACTGGAATTACCTCCAGAACTTCACGGAATTCACAACACATTTCATGTGTGTTATCTACGTAAATGCTATGCAAATGAAGCGGATGTCATTCCACTCGAGGACGTAAGTATTGATCCAAACAAGCAGATTGTTGATGAACCTGTGCTATAATGGGAAGGAAACAAAAGAAGTTACGACGAAAGACTATCGATCTAGTTCTCATTAAATGGAAACACAATCACGGCGAAAGTATGACTTGGGAGACCGAGTCCGTAATGTGGGAGACCTATCCCCACCTTTTTGATGCTGAAGTGATTCCGGGGACGGAATCCTCTTAAGGGGGAGGTAATTGTAACATCCCAAAACTTAATCGTATATGTTGACTAACGTCGTTAGGTCAAATTCTAAGTCCGTGATATGTTATGTGGTAAAATGTGTGTTTATATGTTTATGTGCCCTATATGTGAGATTTAACTATCTTCTTAAGAACAAACTATCTTCGTAAGAACAAACTATCTTCGTAAGAACAAACTATCTTCGTAAGAACAAACTATCTTCGTAAGAACAAACTATCTTCGTAAGAACAAACTATCTTCGTAAGAACAAACTATCTTCGTAAGAACAAACTATCTTCGTAAGAACAAACTATCTTCGTAAGAACAAACTATCTTCGTAAGAACAAACTATCTTCGTAAGAACAAACTATCTTCGTAAGAACAAACTATCTTCGTAAGAACAAACTATCTTCGTAAGAACAAACTATCTTCGTAAGAACAAACTATCTTCGTAAGAACAAACTATCTTCGTAAGAACAAACTATCTTCGTAAGAACAAACTATCTTCGTAAGAACAAACTATCTTCGTAAGAACAAACTATCTTCGTAAGAACAAACTATCTTCGTAAGAACAAACTATCTTCGTAAGAACAAACTATCTTCGTAAGAACAAACTATCTTCGTAAGAACAAACTATCTTCGTAAGAACAAACTATCTTCGTAAGAACAAACTATCTTCGTAAGAACAAACTATCTTCGTAAGAACAAACTATCTTCGTAAGAACAAACTATCTTCGTAAGAACAAACTATCTTCGTAAGAACAAACTATCTTCGTAAGAACAAACTATCTTCGTAAGAACAAACTATCTTCGTAAGAACAAACTATCTTCGTAAGAACAAACTATCTTCGTAAGAACAAACTATCTTCGTAAGAACAAACTATCTTCGTAAGAACAAACTATCTTCGTAAGAACAAACTATCTTCGTAAGAACAAACTATCTTCGTAAGAACAAACTATCTTCGTAAGAACAAACTATCTTCGTAAGAACAAACTATCTTCGTAAGAACAAACTATCTTCGTAAGAACAAACTATCTTCGTAAGAACAAACTATCTTCGTAAGAACAAACTATCTTCGTAAGAACAAACTATCTTCGTAAGAACAAACTATCTTCGTAAGAACAAACTATCTTCGTAAGAACAAACTATCTTCGTAAGAACAAACTATCTTCGTAAGAACAAACTATCTTCGTAAGAACAAACTATCTTCGTAAGAACAAACTATCTTCGTAAGAACAAACTATCTTCGTAAGAACAAACTATCTTCGTAAGAACAAACTATCTTCGTAAGAACAAACTATCTTCGTAAGAACAAACTATCTTCGTAAGAACAAACTATCTTCGTAAGAACAAACTATCTTCGTAAGAACAAACTATCTTCGTAAGAACAAACTATCTTCGTAAGAACAAACTATCTTCGTAAGAACAAACTATCTTCGTAAGAACAAACTATCTTCGTAAGAACAAACTATCTTCGTAAGAACAAACTATCTTCGTAAGAACAAACTATCTTCGTAAGAACAAACTATCTTCGTAAGAACAAACTATCTTCGTAAGAACAAACTATCTTCGTAAGAACAAACTATCTTCGTAAGAACAAACTATCTTCGTAAGAACAAACTATCTTCGTAAGAACAAACTATCTTCGTAAGAACAAACTATCTTCGTAAGAACAAACTATCTTCGTAAGAACAAACTATCTTCGTAAGAACAAACTATCTTCGTAAGAACAAACTATCTTCGTAAGAACAAACTATCTTCGTAAGAACAAACTATCTTCGTAAGAACAAACTATCTTCGTAAGAACAAACTATCTTCGTAAGAACAAACTATCTTCGTAAGAACAAACTATCTTCGTAAGAACAAACTATCTTCGTAAGAACAAACTATCTTCGTAAGAACAAACTATCTTCGTAAGAACAAACTATCTTCGTAAGAACAAACTATCTTCGTAAGAACAAACTATCTTCGTAAGAACAAACTATCTTCGTAAGAACAAACTATCTTCGTAAGAACAAACTATCTTCGTAAGAACAAACTATCTTCGTAAGAACAAACTATCTTCGTAAGAACAAACTATCTTCGTAAGAACAAACTATCTTCGTAAGAACAAACTATCTTCGTAAGAACAAACTATCTTCGTAAGAACAAACTATCTTCGTAAGAACAAACTATCTTCGTAAGAACAAACTATCTTCGTAAGAACAAACTATCTTCGTAAGAACAAACTATCTTCGTAAGAACAAACTATCTTCGTAAGAACAAACTATCTTCGTAAGAACAAACTATCTTCGTAAGAACAAACTATCTTCGTAAGAACAAACTATCTTCGTAAGAACAAACTATCTTCGTAAGAACAAACTATCTTCGTAAGAACAAACTATCTTCGTAAGAACAAACTATCTTCGTAAGAACAAACTATCTTCGTAAGAACAAACTATCTTCGTAAGAACAAACTATCTTCGTAAGAACAAACTATCTTCGTAAGAACAAACTATCTTCGTAAGAACAAACTATCTTCGTAAGAACAAACTATCTTCGTAAGAACAAACTATCTTCGTAAGAACAAACTATCTTCGTAAGAACAAACTATCTTCGTAAGAACAAACTATCTTCGTAAGAACAAACTATCTTCGTAAGAACAAACTATCTTCGTAAGAACAAACTATCTTCGTAAGAACAAACTATCTTCGTAAGAACAAACTATCTTCGTAAGAACAAACTATCTTCGTAAGAACAAACTATCTTCGTAAGAACAAACTATCTTCGTAAGAACAAACTATCTTCGTAAGAACAAACTATCTTCGTAAGAACAAACTATCTTCGTAAGAACAAACTATCTTCGTAAGAACAAACTATCTTCGTAAGAACAAATCTATCTTCGTTTTGCTATCTTCGTAAGAACAAACTATCTTCGTAAGAACAAACTATCTTCGTAAGAACAAATCTATCTTCGTTTTGCTATCTTCGTAAGAACAAATCTATCTTCGTTTTGCTATCTTCGTAAGAACAAATCTATCTTCGTTTTGCTATCTTCGTAAGAACAAACTATCTTCGTAAGAACAAACTATCTTCGTAAGAACAAACTATCTTCGTAAGAACTGTAGCTAAGTTCGTAAGAAGGATTTTCCAGACTAATTTCGTGAGGTCTGTAAGGTTCGTTTGGGTCCCAAATGACTTATATTTCATATATTAATGTATCTTAGGTGTCGGGGATTATTGTTAAGCACTTTTAGCCTTTCATTACGCGCGTACACTACTACCAGGTAAGATACACTACTTTTGTCACGCTGAGGGTGCAACAAAAAATGGTTTCATAAACTATAACCTCCATAACGGTAATGTATAACCTATAATGTGGATGGGTCGATATGGGAGGTACACGGGGTTAATGATATGACGATGCTTATGCCTAAAATGCTTCCCCGTACACATGGTTATGATATGATGATGTGATGATGATAAGTTTAACGATATGATAATGATGAACGGTGGTTAATGATATGATGTAATGATGATATGTGCATGTATATGTGGCTTGTTCATCTAGAACACTAGACCTTTTTAGGTTACCATGACACGTGCACGTTTTAAGGGCCCTAACGTGAAATGATGATAGATGATGACTAGTTTAGGATAACATAAGAAACCTAAACTAAATGTGGTAAAATGCTCGAGCTAATTAGATGATGAGTGTTATGCATAACCTGTGCCTGACGGTGGATATAGGTACGCTGAGGTGGTTGCTTGGGTTGCTCCTTGCAACAGTCATACGTGGCGAGTAGTTTCGGGTGGTCTGATGACCCACCTAATGTCATAAACATAACGTGCTACTCAGGGATCGACATTGTCTTTCCTTAACGACGCAGATGGACCGTCGAAAGACTTCTCCATCAAGTCGGGTGTGAGGCTTCCTTGAGGTCGTATGACCGCCTGCACACAAACTCATACCCTATATGATAACGGTAACTTCGGTTACAACTTAACGGTAACTTCGGTTACAACTTAACGGTGACCTAGTCACAATTTAACGAGATGAATCAAAGTGACGAAATTGATTAGGCACATTTAGGGTCATGAACTCTATGCTTATATGTGACGTGGATATGTTTATATGATGATATGTATGCCTAATTAAAATGACTTAAAGTTTTAAAAAGGACGATTTAAATGGATGAAATGTTTTGCTTAAACCTGGTGTCATCTTACTTAGCTATTTATAGCTAACACTTGTTCTTTTAAATGTGTTGTTCCCCTCAGGTTAAGCAGTGAGATGACGTGTGAAGCTTTGACGAGAGATGGGTAGATGATCAAGATGGCCTTAGTCTACCCAATAGTTTCTCATAGACTTTATGATATTGTTTCCTCTTGGAACCCTATGTAATGACTGCTGTTTTGATTGCTTTATGTTGGGCAATCTTATGGATTTTCTTTTATTATTTCTACGATACGTTAGTAACACCACTATTGCTTCTCAACTGTTTTCCTTGTTGAGAGTTTTAATAAATCGTTTCCGCATAATTGATGCCGTTAGGCAAAAGTTTTTGGAAATCCATATTTTTACGAAACGGGTGTTACATTTATTGCCTTTACTTGTCTGGCAGTAAGCTTTGGTAGACCAGTCATCCTTTTCCTGTATTCCAACTCCAGAGCACCAGCATTTCTTTTTATCTTTTTCTGGAGGCTTACAAGCTCCTCCTTTCTTTGTCTAATCAACTCTGGAATTGTAACACCATAAATCAATGAGTCATATACCTGTTCTTCTTCAGCGTAGAACGAGCGTACATGGACATCATCAGTGCATCAAGACACTGATGAACTCTGGGGTCATCTTTCATCCTTTTGAAAACTTCAATATTTATGCCCACCTTCCAGCATTATAGGAATCCAGAGTGCCCATTATAGCCATCTCCCTTTGATGGGCCAGCAGTTCATTCTTTTGATTTGTCTTGAAAATTTCAATCATGATGCACTGTTGTTGTAACTTCCTTGATGTTTCATTGTCAACATCTTCAATCTGCTCTTCCTCTTCACCAGATACAACCTTTTCTTTTTTCAACTTTCATGGACACCAGATGATGGAATAGACAATTTTTCCCCCTTGGAATGATCTCTAGTCCTGGACTTCAGATCATTCCACAATTCTTCCATCATGTGCCTGTCCAGAGAACCAAAAGTTCTTCCTTGTTCTGGCATGGAAGCAGTCATACCAGTCTTGAGTGCCTGGACTTCCCTTTTAATATTTTCAATTTCTTCTGGCAAGTCCTTTGGCAGCTCAACCTCAATCATCTGAACAACTTCAGGCAACAAGCTCTCTTGAATGTTTCTTAGAACAGAATTAGAGATATCATCAGTGATTGTCTTCAGCATATCACCCCTAAATTTTCTAATAATTTCATCACTAAGGGTGCTGACAATATCATTCTGATCTAATGTTGGCCTGCTCTCCAGAGAACCAACCCTTGTAACCAGTTTCTCAACCTCTTCTTTCAGACCTGCCAGTGGTTGAACAATTTGACTATCCACTGCAGTCTGAACAGAATTCACCAGTCTGGACTCCAAACCCTGGACTGCCACTTTAAAGTTTTCAGAATTTCGATTGGTGGCCAGTACCAGCTCATCTAACTTCTCGAACACTAACTTCTCATTCCCAGCGAAGAGGTTCATTTCTGATGCTAAGTTGTTTGACAATAAGGACTTGAAATCAGAAATAACCTGGGAAGATGACTGAAGTGATCTCTCCAGGTCCGCCACCTTACTAAGAAGGCCTTGGACCTCGGTTGAAGAAGAAGTGGAGAGACCAGAGGGTTGTTCCAGATGAGAGGTCATTCTCTCCATTACTGGTACTTGTGCCCAGACCTCTTCAGATTCAACATTTGAGTCTGGCACACTTTGTTCGGTTAGATTGACTGGTGGTTGAGATTGGATTGTTGGTGGATTGAAGTATGAAGTTGTTTGTGGAATTGAAGGTGGTGGAGGTGGTGGCATGTTCGATTCTGGTGGTGGTGGAGGCATTTCTGGTTCTGGTGGTGGTAAGTTTGTTTCTGGTGGGGGTGGTGGCATTTCTGGTGAACTTTCAACTTGTACATTTTCTTCACCCAGAAAATTCATATCAATATCAAGGTTCTGCCCTTCAGAAATGGGAGAATCAGCCTCTTCCCAAAACATATCACCAGTAGATGTACCAACCTGTTCACCAGCCTGGACATTCAAGTCAATCTGAGCCTCTTGCTCACCAGATGCTTGTTCTTCAGTCTGAACCATCTCCTCAACAACTTGAGCAATATCATCTTGTACAACAGCCTGGACTTCAGTATCCACTCTCTGTTCAAATTGTACACCAGATTCAATATTCTCTTCAAAAATGGGAGACCCATCAACATTCATTATATCACCAGGATGGGTTGATGGATTTACCTGGACTCCTCCCCTCATCAGACGCCTATGTGATCTTGGTCGTCTGGAAAGCTCAACAATCGGTTGCATACTTTCTACAGGAGCCACTTGACTGATAGGTTGTACCATCTCTACAACCTGGACATCTTGGTCACCAGAATGTTCTTCAACAACTTGAACACTTCCTGGTGCCACAATCTCTTCTGCCCTTTGAAATGAGAGCATGGACTGAGGAATATCTACCTCACCATCTCTTGACTGTAGGTTGTTCAGATCCCTTAAAAACTCACTCATAGAAAAATGAGTAGTATCAATATCATATTGGTCTCCTAGACCATTTCTGAACATAAGGGAAAGAAAACGAATAAATGGAACGTGTGGTTTTCTCCCTTTTGCCTTCAATCGATCCACCAAATCATTAAACAGGATCTGAGCAAAATCTACTCTTAATCCGAACCATAAACAATAGGCAATCTGGAGCTGGGTTTGATTTATCTGATCAAGACCTCCAGAACTACCTCCTAGACATTCTACCAAATGAGTGAAGAAAAATCTCCACGAATCTGTTAGCCTACTCATATAAATTGTGCCTTTTCTCAACAACTGGCCATTGTCATCAACAATTTCTGTGTGCCCCATCAACCTGCACACTTCTCTGAAATTAATGCCTGATGGAAGTTCGATGGGCAGCTCATTCTGGTCATGGTAGTTCAACTGTAAAACAGACCTGAGCAAATTCACCGAAAAACTCAAAGATCTGGTACCTCCATTTAAGATGTAAGTTGTTTGTTTCTGGTGGTGGTGGTGGCATGTTCGATTCTGGTGGTGGTAAGTTTGTTTCTGGTGGGGGTGGTGGCATGTTGATTCTGGTGGTGGTAAGTTTGTTTCTGGTGGGGTGGTGGCATGTTCGATTCTGGTGGTGGTAAGTTTGTTTCTGGTGGGGTGGTGGCATGTTGATTCTGGTGGTGGTAAGTTTGTTTCTGGTGGGGTGGTGGCATGTTCGATTCTGGTGGTGGTAAGTTTGTTTCTGGTGGGGTGGTGGCATGTTGATTCTGGTGGTGGTAAGTTTGTTTCTGGTGGGGTGGTGGCATGTTGATTCTGGTGGTGGTAAGTTTGTTTCTGGTGGGGTGGTGGCATGTTCGATTCTGGTGGTGGTAAGTTTGTTTCTGGTGGGGTGGTGGCATGTTGATTCTGGTGGTGGTAAGTTTGTTTCTGGTGGGGTGGTGGCATGTTCGATTCTGGTGGTGGTAAGTTTGTTTCTGGTGGGGTGGTGGCATGTTCGATTCTGGTGGTGGTAAGTTTGTTTCTGGTGGGGTGGTGGCATGTTGATTCTGGTGGTGGTAAGTTTGTTCTGGTGGGGTGGTGGCATGTTGATTCTGGTGGTGGTAAGTTTGTTTCTGGTGGGGTGGTGGCATGTTGATTCTGGTGGTGGTAAGTTTGTTTCTGGTGGGGTGGTGGCATGTTCGATTCTGGTGGTGGTAAGTTTGTTTCTGGTGGGGTGGTGGCATGTTGATTCTGGTGGTGGTAAGTTTGTTTCTGGTGGGGTGGTGGCATGTTGATTCTGGTGGTGGTAAGTTTGTTTCTGGTGGGGTGGTGGCATGTTCGATTCTGGTGGTGGTAAGTTTGTTTCTGGTGGGGTGGTGGCATGTTGATTCTGGTGGTGGTAAGTTTGTTTCTGGTGAGGTGGTGGCATGTTCGATTCTGGTGGTGGTAAGTTTGTTTCTGGTGGGGGTGGTGGCATTTCTGGTGAACTTTCAACTTGTACATTTTCTTCACCCAGAAAATTCATATCAATATCAAGGTTCTGCCCTTCAGAAATGGGAGAATCAGCCTCTTCCCAAAACATATCACCAGTAGATGTACCAACCTGTTCACCAGCCTGGACATTCAAGTCAATCTGAGCCTCTTGCTCACCAGATGCTTGTTCTTCAGTCTGAACCATCTCCTCAACAACTTGAGCAATATCATCTTGTACAACAGCCTGGACTTCAGTATCCACTCTCTGTTCAAATTGTACACCAGATTCAATATTCTCTTCAAAAATGGGAGACCCATCAACATTCATTATATCACCAGGATGGGTTGATGGATTTACCTGGACTCCTCCCCTCATCAGACGCCTATGTGATCTTGGTCGTCTGGAAAGCTCAACAATCGGTTGCATACTTTCTACAGGAGCCACTTGACTGATAGGTTGTACCATCTCTACAACCTGGACATCTTGGTCACCAGAATGTTCTTCAACAACTTGAACACTTCCTGGTGCCACAATCTCTTCTGCCCTTTGAAATGAGAGCATGGACTGAGGAATATCTACCTCACCATCTCTTGACTGTAGGTTGTTCAGATCCCTTAAAAACTCACTCATAGAAAAATGAGTAGTATCAATATCATATTGGTCTCCTAGACCATTTCTGAACATAAGGGAAAGAAAACGAATAAATGGAACGTGTGGTTTTCTCCCTTTTGCCTTCAATCGATCCACCAAATCATTAAACAGGATCTGAGCAAAATCTACTCTTAATCCGAACCATAAACAATAGGCAATCTGGAGCTGGGTTTGATTTATCTGATCAAGACCTCCAGAACTACCTCCTAGACATTCTACCAAATGAGTGAAGAAAAATCTCCACGAATCTGTTAGCCTACTCATATAAATTGTGCCTTTTCTCAACAACTGGCCATTGTCATCAACAATTTCTGTGTGCCCCATCAACCTGCACACTTCTCTGAAATTAATGCCTGATGGAAGTTCGATGGGCAGCTCATTCTGGTCAAGATAATTTAACTGTAGAACAGACCTGAGCAAACTCACTGAGAAACTTAACGATCTGGTACCTCCTTTAAGAGTGTAAGAAATTGATGAAGTTTCTTCATAGAAAATACATTCTCAGAAGATATCAGTGCTGTACTTTGTGTTCAGAATAACTAACCACTTTAGGAGTACTGGAGGCATGGTTAAAAGCATCTTGTTCTGCAACCACTCTCTGAGCTTGATTTTCTTCAGTGTACCTGAAAGCTCCATATAGAGTTGAGAGAGTGTGTGTGTGCAGAGTTTTACCTTGTCGTAAGACTAGGATCATGTGAGACCATTTGGTGGGTAGAATGTCACAAAATTTCTCCAGAAGTATATCCTTGTCCTTCTCAACCCCAAGACCTCTCAATTGGTTTATGATACTCATAAATCTGGTGTAAGTACCAGTGAGAGACTCGTTAGGTTGAGCAAAAAATGACTCATACCTCTTGTTTAAGGAGACCTTTCTGGTGACAATGGTGTCATCTCCTCCTTCATGTTGGTTAAGAAGTTCATCCCACATGGTTTTGGCACTAGGAAAAAGAACTAGTGTGGGAATTAGGGTTTCTGGAACGGCCCCGAGGATCATGTTTTTGAGAAGGGTGTCTAGATTCACCAATCTCCTCTCCTCTTCTGACCAATGTTCCTCCCTCTTTTCCCTTCCTCTTCTAGATCCAGAAGGATCAAGAAGTGAATTGAGAGGTGATGTAGGTACATAAGGACCTTCGTTTAAAATCTTCATCATGTTCCTCTCAATACCAGTGACATGCAAAACCATCCTAGCCTTCCACGTACCAAATTCATCACTGTTCCCACTGAATTTAGGAACAAGATTATTTGAGTAGTGCACATGCACGTGTGGAGAAGCAGGAGGATAGGAGGAGGAGGTGGATTAGTGTTATTAACATTTTGTGGTTCATTTTGATCATGAATATTTACATTAGGATCGGGACCAAGACTATAACCTTGTGTATTTTCTTGGTTAGCCATCAAGAACAGATCTAGGCAATGATTAGCCTTCTGCTCTGATACCAAATGTGAGTCCCTTTAATTACGAGATGGTTAACCAATGAAAGTGTAAAATACAACAAGTCTAATAATCACTAGATTGGACTAGTATTACTTGTAAATAAAGATTCAAGATATATAAACAAAGTAATACAAGACTTAAAGCAATAAACAAATAAAGTGGACCATTATGTATGTTCATGGGTATTTCATTTATTGATGTTTAAATAAAATACAAGGTTGTTGCGGAATCAAGATAACACAATTAAGTATGTATCCTAACAACCTATGAGTTACAATATGATCTATATTTGTCAAATAACTCTTTAGGATCGAGATATTTAAAGTTGTGAAGTATCCCTGTTTAAGATCGAGAGTATTTGGACAAATTCACTTTCATGCAAAGTGTTATGCTTAAAAGTAATTTTCTCAAGGATATGACTTTGTATTTATAGGCAACAAAATTCACCAGTGAATTTTGTGCCGTACAAATATGGTTGTATACATTTAATAATCCGACAAGAACATTAAATGTATTGGATAAGGAATAAGGATAAAGTCACATCAAGTGCAAGTGTATCATTTTATCCAACCACCTTAACACACGTATACTTTGTTAAAGAACAAGTGGATTGTTCTTTGGAAAGTGTGTTAAAGGCATAAGTCAAACCTCGATATCAGTGTTCAGACTTGTAGTATCTAGAACACTGACAATCCTCCAGTGTGCAGATCTGGTAAGACTTTCCAGTGGACTCCGCCATTTGTTAAGTCTTCTTCCTTCAGACTTCAGTCTTTGACTTCAGTCAGAATGTCTTCAGAAGAGTAGATCTGGACTGGGGTGAAGTCTTCAGTGAGCTAATCTGGAGAATGCTCCAGAGTACCTATACAAGTAAATGCTCACTAGTCTTCAATTATTTCTGGACAAATCTTCAGAGGGACTCCAGATTCCAAGTCTGGAGTAGGTCCAGTAGAGAAACGTTTTCTGGTCAGATCTTCAGTGAGGCTCCAGTAGTCGGGTCTGGAGCGAGACCAGCAAAACAAGTTTTCTTAACAAACCTAAATAAGGTTCCAGTAGTCCAGTCTGGAGCCAGTCCAGTAAGTCTGGACTAAATCTGGACCTAACATGAATCTAGAATCAAAAGATTATATATAGAAAGGTAATGCACTATGTGATTGGAAATTCTTATTAAGAGTTTTTGATCAAGAGTAATTAACTAATTATATCTTGTGTGCAAGATAAGTAAGATATCGCAAAATCTTACGAAGTATTAATTATGATAATGGTGATTGAGAGTTAAGGGAAAATTCGAGTTTATTGAATTTATTTAACGAGGTAAAATGAAAGTAAGCATTGTAATGCTATAATGGGAAATAGAAGATTTCTGCATTGGGATAGAATCATTTCATGTCTTCTCAAGACACATAATGAATTCGTCAAGTATTACAATTAAGGAGAATCATGGCACGATAAGAGTATCACTCTGAATCGAGTCTATAACACATGATTGAGATTATGTGAAATATTCCGTGAGGGTTCAACACAGTTGAAGAGAAGCTTGTAAGAAAAGACCTAAAGGTTATGATGATATACCATATACGGAGCTTTACCTCCGTATAAAGGAACGAATACGAAGGATTCTTCGTAAGCAGCGAAGGTACTAATACATTGTACCAAGCAGACCTATCCGTAGCCAAAGCTACGATGTCTACCTCCGTAATTCCGGAGCTTCCTAAGATGATCACAAACAATAAACGAATACACGTGAATTCTTTCCATGATTATCCGATCTCCCGAAAAGGGAATGAAATCAAACACTCCTATAAATTAGGACACGGTCTAAGAGTCCTAGATATATCTTCCATACTTAGAAGATATCACAAAAAGAGGAAGGGATTTACCCTAAATTCCTACCTTCCTCTCCAAGGCTTTACCCTCTATATAAATAGAGGAGGTGCCATATGGCACAGGATCATACACAACGCATTGAAACCCTAATCATCAATATATTCGACCTCTGAATCCCCAACCCTCACAAACAAACCCTAAGCCCGATCAATCGGCTTAGACCAACAACAACAGGCGTAAAGCGGCTTACGGCCCTTTGACCGGAAGGGAATCGCCAACAAAACACTCAAAACCCCTCTCACACCTTAGGTTGGGCCATAGTGCGATTATTTGATCAATCAAATTGGCGCCATCCGTGGGACATTTGCTCTCAAGTTCGAACTCAGCCACGATAAAAAAAAAAGCATTATGTCAAACCTCGATCCCCTTCCAGGGCAACACAGGTCAAATATTGCCTGTAACCAAGGTAAAGACAATGATGGGATTCTCCCGGCCGAGAGGCCCAACTCCCCGGATAAACAGGGGAACGGAGAGGATCAACAATGTCCAGACGGCCAGGCGGCAGATCGACCAACCTGCCAGATAATGGCATTAAGCAGGGCAACAGATGTCGGTCCCGACATAAGGGAAAGTGGCGTCAAAAAGATGCGGCCTGGACCAGAAGAAAGCACTGTGCAACACTCCAGGCATGCAGCACAGGATAGCCCATCGCCAACAGCCCAGGAGCGCAGGAAAGAAAACAAAAGCAGATCCAAAATACAGGAAGCAATCCCACAACAACGGATAAAACCGGCGAGCAGTCAGCTGCGAATGATCTGGTGAAGAAGGAAGAGGCAAAAAGCAAACCTGAAGGCAACTCCAGTACGCTAAAAAGCCCGATGCTGGTATGCCCACCGTACCCGATCTATCAAGGGACTCCGGTAGGAATAGCCGCAACAGATGTCATACGGGAAACATCCGGGACAGGGACGTACCCATCATCATATCCACCGTATTATTACGGAGGATACTTTTATCCGTACGGAGCATGATGAGCGTCCCATTTTGTGATTATTTCCTATATCATTAGGCCGTGTTTTGATGTCTAAATGAGTTAAGAAATGTGAACTTTTGGTACTTAATTGGATGACATGTTATGATAGGTTCACAAGGCGTGCAAGTGAAGGCAAACATCTCTACTCAACTTAACACGAAGCCACAAGACATTTGGACGAAGACTAGCAAGCGGAACATGAAGAATTTGAGGTCGACGTGGAGCAAATGACCATGTGTTAGTATTTTGGGCATAACTTCTTCATACGGACTCCGTTTCTGACGAGTAAGCTATCCACGGAAGGCGAGAGAAAGATCTAAAACTTTCATGTTGAAGTCGAAGACCAGCGCCGCTCACATAAAGCTTTAGCGCCACTGGAAGTGATCCTGAAGCTCCCAGCGCTGCTGGGAGTTCTTGAGCGCCGCTGGGACTTTCCCAGCGCCGCTGGGAAAGTCGGTTCAGCTAGGGTTTGGTCCGAAAACCTATAAATACCCCCCTAAACCCTAATAGCCGCAGCTCACTTCCTCCAGACGACTTTGGGGGCCGTTCTAGGGTATTTTCATCAGATCTAAACCCTCGTAACACCTCCATATCATCCGGAAGATCAAGCATCAATTATCAACAACAATTATCATTCAACAAACAATTATTAGGTCAAATTAATTAGGGTTCGTGGTGTTGATTCGAAGGAGCGGCATTAAGGACTGCGTAACTTCGATATCCCTATTATTAGTTTGATCTCTCTTTTACTTTTATTATTGTTATTAGGGTTACAACTGCAAGACTATTTGTTTGACAATTATTATTATGGATTTATTTATATTAATGATTGTTAGGTTTATTTGTCTTGTCATGAGTAGCTAAGTAGTTTTGCATCTATTTGGATAATGTGATCATGCCGTGATAGTTTTCTATATTAGATTGTTGAACCGTTTCTATGTTTGTCGCAGATCCATGGTTATTGAGTCAGACAAATGTTATTAGTTTTCATATACAAACCTGTTTTATTGATTTGTTTGGGTCGAATTAGTACTAAGGCCTTAGAGTCATTTAATTTGTTTGTGAAACATTAATCGGTCTATAATTAATGTAGTCTCTTGACTTGTAACCGAGCGGGGGATGGTTAATTAATAATTTGGCTCAACTGAACATGTGTTTTATTAGGTTATTCTAGTTGATCTGGCGAACGGAAACCGGATCCGGGTGACTAGAATAATCAGTGTCAAGTGACTTTTAGAAACCTAGAAGAATCTTAACTTACATAGAAGATAAAGTCATAGTTACAAAACTCAGGTCCTAATGCATAACAGTGAATCTAACGAGAATCTGTTTATAGGGTAGTGTGAGTCTAACGACAAGCTCTACTAAGTAGTTTGGTGAATCTAACGAGAATCCGAACGTGAGAAGAGTTGTTCAACATATCTAAATTGTTTTCTAAATGATCATGGCATGTGAACTGTTCCAAGTAGATGCAATGTTTTAATTATTATTGTTTTGCTAGATTAATCAATTAATTCTTTTCTTATTTTAGTTTTAGTTTAAATCGTGACAAACCCCCAAATCCTAGAATTACACCTAGCTACTTTCTTAGACATAGTCCCTGCGAACGATCCTGGTCTTACCTATTTACTATACTACAAACGAACGGGTCCACTGCCCGTGAGTGAGTGTAGTAGAGAAGTTAACCTTGAAATTATAAATTTAAAACTTGTTAGGAATTTAAGTTAAACTTCCGCTCATCAAGTTTTTGGCGCCGTTTACGGGGACTATTTTTTTTTTAAGAATATAGTTAGGTTAGGGTAATTCGACTTTTTCGTGTCTACACGAAAAGTTAGTTTTAGTCTTTTTAGGATTAGTTTATTTTCATTTTAGTTAGTCTAGTTTAGGTGTCATTTTTATTTTCATTATTATAAAATCCATAAAAATTTGAAAAATTTAAAAAATCCAAAAATATTTTCTTTTACTTGTCTAGATTAGTTTGTTTAGTTTTAGTCTTTTCTTTTCATTATCAATAATTAGTGCTTTTCACGGGTATAGCTAGTGTCTGTTTTGCAGAATTAGCATCACTCATGGAATTTGAAGACTGTGAATCCGATAATGAGTATGTGCCTTACATGGAGGAACAAGCAAGGCAAATAAGGATACGCGACTTCAGAAAGGAAATGGAAGTGATCAACCAACACTACAAGCTCATAGAAAGGGAGACTGAACGCTTGTGCATGGAAACAAAGAGAGTTGAAGAATTGAGCCGTACAACAAGTTACGTGATTGAGGCGAGCAAGTTAGTGAAGGAGATGGAAGCGTTTGAACAACTCAAAGAGGAGTTGGTTAAACTAAAAGAAGATGTAATGAACCACTACGAAGAAATGCAAAAGGGATTGCAAGTTTGGCAGTCGCCCCCCGAAGATGGAGATGGTTATGAAGTACCACATCCGGAACCAAGCAAGATTTATCTTGCTGATGTGGAGAACCTTTCCTCAACCATTGATGTAGCCCCGGTCGAAAAAGAGCAAGAGCAAGGCGAAACAAGCAAAAACGAATAATCTAACAACGGTCTGGAGCCTCCAGCGCCGATGGTCCTTCAGGCCAGTGCCGCTGGTGGTCTCCCAGCGCCACTGGGAGCCCCGCCAGCAGCCCGGATTCTCGCGATTTATCATTTTTAGCTCATTTTCGAGTTGCCAACGAAGCCCGAATCGCTAGTAAATGCAAAATTAATCAAGATGAGGCTATTTCAAGCACCGAGGAGGGGACGATCTTTCAAGAAGTCGTGATTGAACAAGAGCATGTGATCCCGAAACACGAGGAGCCGAATAAAAGGAGTCGCGTTGATCAAAGTGAAGCACCACATCCGGAACCCACGAGTCGAGTTATGAGAATGAGAGTGACCGTGTTGATGTGGAATTGGAGGAAGAAGGTGAAGTCGTATGGGATGAAGCCGAATGGGAAGACGAGCTTGAGATCATATGGGATGAAGAGTTAGTGACGACCCCGACCATGGAAACCAAGATTGTATCCACCATTAGGAAAGTGCCACCCGACATTGAAGCGCATAAGGAAGAACGGGAAGACATCAGTTGGGAGAAGTCCAACGTCCGACTAGAGGATTTCTCACTCTTTAAGTTTAGACCTCCCAACACTTTAAGTGTGGGGGAGTCTATAATACCGCCGACTCGAGACAAAGTGAATCCTATATTCACTCATTCAGGTAAGTTCTCAAAACCATTATTTGATTTTACATTTTTACCTGAGAATAATTGGCAGGTCCCGAAGATTGAAGGATTAAAGATCAAGAAGAAGATCGAAGAACATGAACCTGGCCCAGACAGCAACCAGCGCCGCTGGGGAGACCACCAGCGCCGCTGGTGAGACCACCGGCGCCGCTGGGAGACCCCAGCGCTGCTGGCAGCCCCGTTTCAGACAGATTCGCGTTCTGAGTTTGTTTTGACTCCGAAATGGAAGCCCGATCAGATCCGGATCATTTTTCTACAACAAACGGAGCGTGAAACAGGTAAGCATTCGAACTTATTTGACATATTATATGCTAACATGCTTTCCTTAGATTTGTTTGCAGAGTGCCAAAGCAGCTGACATCTTTCAAGAAGATCATGGCACGAAAGAAGGAGCCGGATAAAGGGGATACGACTCTCAAAATGGAGGAATGCGAGGATACTAGTCGAGATGATTTGCAACCCATCGGGTTATTCAGGGAGCTTTTTATACGTTAGGATGAAAGGATATATTTTTAAGATGAGTTTTGTAAAGAAAAATAATGATTTGAACATCTTAAAAGGGAATTTTGAGAAGGTGAATGAAATGGTTTGGGTAATGACTAAGATTAGATTCACATTTTACTCACCTTATTCGCGTAAACCGCCCGACACTTTAAGTGTGGGGGCGTTTAAGACCCCGCCATGGTAAGTTTGGGGAATGAGTCCGGCTGAAGACTCGGTAAATTTAGCGCTTCTTGGGAGGCAACCCATGTATGTGTTTTATTTTTCATGCATTAGGTTATTTTGTTTAATAATAATATTGCTTCTTGTTCTATTTCGGTTGAACAAGCAAGTAATCGTGTTTTTCATTTTTGTTTTGTCTTTTCCGTTTTGATATTTTGATTTAGATGTGCAGACAACAGGTTAATCATGAGCTTTGCACGTGGTGAGGAGGAGAACATCAAGGAACAAGGTTACACGAGCTCAAAGAGGTGTAGTGACGGTTTGGAGAAGAATCGGTTCGTGATTCAACACTCAAGACGGAGGAAATATGGTTCACATGAAGAGTTTGGCGCTATCTTGTATTTTGGCCATAACCTTTTCATCTGATGTCCGTTTTCGACGAGTGACCAGGCCACGGAACCGGGAAAGAGAGAGCTACAACTTTGATTTTGAGCTCCAGGACCCACCAGCGACGCTGGGACCATTTAAGCGCCGCTCAGAGCAACAGATGCATTCCCAGCGCCGCTCAGCCCTTTGCCAGCGCCGCTCAGAGGTCCAGTGGCAGTTCGAACTTCATTTTAAACCTTGTAAACACATTCCTAACCCCTCTCAATCACCCAACACTTATGAAGAGCCGCTCAAACCTCCGTTAGCACATCGAGATCACCAAAAAAACCAAAAAAATTAGAAAATCCAAAAAAATCAAAAAAATCAAAAATTCCAAAAAGAAAAGGAGATGGAGGAGCATCAATGGATCGCCATCAAACGGAGCCGACTAAAGTCTATGAAGATATTCAAAGCATTCTCGCTCCGCAAATGCCATCTTCAACAACAATTCATGCAATTTAAGCCCGGGAAGTTTCGTTAATCCTTTATTTTTCATGTTTTTCCTATTACCCTTTCTGTTATGATATGTTTAGTACAACGAGGACGTTGTACAATTTAAGTGTGGGGGGATAGAATAGGAAAAACCCGTGGTTTAATTGTTTGAATAATCATAAGTTTTCTACTACTTAATTCATGCAAATTTAAAAATTTTCTTGTGTCTGAAAAACATTTTGAGAATATAAGTGACGATGTACCCCTTCAAGTTGCTATACGAAGGAGACATAACGAAGCATATCTACGAAGGACATAACCCCGAAGGCGGTCAACTCGATCGAACAAGCAAAAGGATTAACACAAATCCTTTCTAAAGATAAATACAATATTTGCCTAGTCCGGAATATTCTAGGATAACCTCCTAAGGAAACTAGATCGGATAAACATGGCAATAAGAGTTTGATTCAAAGAAGGAAAGGGGAAAACCCTAACCTTCCCCTCCAAGAAACCTCCTTCTATAAAAGGAGGAGGATTTCTCCACATTCGACAGCATATTCACCACACGATATACAATATCAACACACACAAACCATACGATCACTGATCGACTAGAACCCTAACTAAAGTCGAACACGATTCGACAACTATTCAATCACCCTTCGTTGGCGTAAAGGAACACCGTTCCTACCTTCGGGGAATCGCCAACAAACTCTGAAAAACCCTTTAGGGTTCTTTCCATAAAACATCTTTTCCATCCACTATCCCATTCACAAGGCTTACGCGGTTCGGTGCACAATCATTTGGCGCCATCCGTGGGACACACGAAACAAAAGACAACCCACCGAATTACCACGACTTTGATTCCCGAAACGTAGCACAGCCATGACAGACGAATCTCATCACAGATCTGGGCGTCCGAGTGAAGGAACACCCAACAAAAGAAAAGAATTGGCCCAATGGACACCACTGGCTTTCCACTTCCCGGTGCTAAAAATACCCCCGTCTGAAAACCCAATCGTGATACAAATATCAATATTTAACACGAAAGTGTACAGGGTTTACGTAGATGGAGGGAGCGAATGTGACATCATCTATGAGCATTGCTTCGTACAACTCCCGAAGGGAATAAAAGCTCGCCTAAGTCCCCCACGAACCCCGTTAATAGGGTTCGCGGGAGAAAGGGTTAGTCCATTAGGAGAAGATAGATCTAGATGTAACCATTGGCGAACCACCCTATGTAAGGACAGAAATGCTAGATTTCATAGTGGTCAGGTCTAGTTCTCCATATAACATATTGCTAGGAAGACCGGCAATGCGCCGATTGGAGATGATCGCTTCCACCATTCACTCTATGATCAAACACCTGACACCAGCAGGAGTAGGGACTGTCCATTCAGAATCTGGCCAAGCGAAGGTACACAAGGTTAAGAAAGCCCAGGAGATCACTAAGGCCAGAAGACCTTACGAAGGTACCAGATCATCAGGATAAGGTTATCGTTAACCCAGGATACCCAGACCAACCTATATCGATAGGAAAACAACTTCCCGAAGGTCTAAAGAAGAAGTTGCTTAAGTTGTTGCAACGAAACTTGGACGTATTCGCTTGGGAGTATTCAGATATGACAGGGATACCTCGAATAATTGAGGTCGAAGGAGAAAAATTCATAACGGAGCATAGACTCAATGAAAGGAAAGATGCGACTCCCTTCCATCAAAAGAAACGAAGCCTGGCTGCTGAAAGAGACGAAGCTGCAAATAAGGAAGTAGAAGAGCTCGCCAAAGCTGGGATCGTACGAAAATCAACGTATCCCATTTGGGTAGCAAATCCGGTCATGGTTAAGAAAAGCGACGGAGGATGGAGAATGTGTGTAGATTTTACAAACATCAACAAGGCTTGCCCAAAAGATTGCTACCCATTACCGGAGATAGATTGGAAGGTGGAATCACTGACAGAATACAAATTAAAATGCTTCTTGGACGCTTACAAAGGGTATCACCAGATCCAAATGGCCAAAGGGGACGAAGAGAAGACAGCATTCTACACCAGTAAGGGTACATACTGCTATCAGAAGATGCCCTTCGGATTGAAGAACGCCGGAGCCACTTACCAGCGAGTGGTAGATAAAGTCTTCAAGAATCAAATTGGCCGGAACCTTGAAGCATACGTCGATGACATGGTGATCAAGAGTAAAACAGAAGAAGAATGTGTGAGGTCCCAAATATGATGGTTAACCCCGAAAGTGTAAAATACAACAAGTCTAATAATCACTAGAATGAACTAGTATTACTTAAATATAAATGCAAGTATATAAATAAAGTAATACACGACTTAAAGCAATAAACAAGTAAAAGTGGAACATTATGTATTTTTCAAGGTGTATTTTATTTATGATGTTAAATAAAATACAAGGTTGTGCGGAATCAAGATAATACAAATAAGTATGTATCCTAACAATCTATGAATTACAAATGATCTATATTTGTCAAATAACTCTTTTGGATCGAGATACTTAAAGTTGTGAAGTATCCCTGTTTAAGATCGAGAGTATTTAGACAAATTCACTCTAATGCTAAATGTATGCTTTAAAGTAATTTTTCTCAAAGAAATGACTTTGTATTTATAGGCAACAAAATTCACCAGTGAATTTTGTGCCGTACAAATATGGTTGCATGCATTTAATGAACCGACAAGAACATTAAATGCATTTGTTAATGGTACAAGGATAAAGTCACATCAATATGACTTTATTTTTTTAACCAACCACCTTTACACACGTATAAACTTTGGTAAAGAACAAGTGGAGTGTTCTTTGGAAAGTGTGTAAAGGTAAAAGTCAATTCCTCGATATCAGTGTTCAGACTTGTAAGGTCTAGAACACTGACAATCCTCCAGTGTACAGATCTGGTAAGACTTCCAGTGGACTCCGCCATTTGTCAGTCTTCTTTATTCTGACTTCAGTCTTTGACTTCAGTGAGAATGTCTTCAGTAGAGTAGATCTGGACTGGGGTGAAGTCCAGTGAGCTAATCTGGAGAATACTCCAGATTTCTATACAAGTATTTGCTCACTGTCTTCCATTATTTCTGGACAAATCTTTAGAAGGACTCCAGATCCCAAGTCTGGAGTAGGTCAGATTCTGTAAGATCTTCTGTAAGCTCCAGTAGTCGAGTCTGGAGCGAGTCCAGTAAATCTGGACCTAACAAATTCCCCCTATTTGTTTAGAAATAATGCAAGTGTTTTCAAGCTTGAATCTATACAACTTTGTATGTTTGAAAAACACAAGTTTTGACTTAGTCTACAAAATCTAAGTTACTGGAAAACACTTTATAGATCATGAGTGTTTTAGTTTCATCTTTTAAGTTCTAACTTAGACTAAATCTGATCATTTACTTTATGAATCAAAAATTGCAACTAATATTACATACATCAACTGATAAATAGTTACAATTTTCATTTAAACGATAAATTACAACAAGTAAATGATAAGAGTCAGGCCCTTCTCTTTGATGTCTGTCCTGGAGCATCTTCGGAAGCCTTTCTCTTTGGTGATGGAGAAGATGGTACTGATTCTGGCGATTTCATGCCTATTGCAACTTCCATCTGTTGCTTTCTTCTCCATACCTTCTCAACCCTCTTCAAAAATGCTTTAACATTAGTCGACAATCTGTCTTCCCCCTGAACGTTAAGGCAATCTCCTTCAGTTCACTCCATCCAAACGCTTGGACTGAAGTACTCTTTCTTTCATCAGTAAAGTTACCTTCCCTGGTCAACTTTACTTCAAACTTTGACATACCTTCATGATTATCAGCAAGCTTAATCTCTGCACCAGTGATCCTTCTAGCATCAGCCCTGAAATTCAACATTTCATTATACTTGTCTTTCTAATTGGCTGTCTGGATCATTGCTTCAGTTTCCTTTGACACTCTCTGTTGTTCTACAGCAGACTGGAGTTGTTGACGATTGATTTTCAGAGAAGTGTCCAGGGGAATGAATGTGCTCACATCTGCATCTTTAATTGCTTTGAGCTGTTTGGCAGTAAGCTTAGGTAAGCCAGTCAATTTCTTCCTGTACTCTAACTCCAGAGCACCAGCATTTTTCCTTATCTTCTTCTGGAGGTTCACCAGTTCCTCCTTTCTTTGCCTGATAAGTTCTGGTACACTAACGCCATAAATTATTGAATCATAAATCTGTTCTTCTTCAGCGTTAAAGGAGCGTACATGAACATCATTCAATGCATTCAGACATTGATGAACTCTGGGTCTTCCTTCATCTTTTTGTACACATCAATGTTTATGCCCAACCTGCCAGCATTATAAGAGTCCAGAGTCCCCATAGTTGCCATCTCCCTTTGATGGGCCAGCAGTTCATCTCTTTGATTTCTCTTTAAGATCTCTATCATTATGCATTCTTGTTCCAGCTTCTTAGAGGTTTCATCATCAGTAGTGGGAAACTCTGATGATTCTTCAGCAGTTTGTTCTTCTTCTCCAGATACCATTTGTTCTTTTCCTTTAACAGACTTCAGAGTAGTTGGAATATCTGGGAAAGATTCAAACTGGGGCTCACTGGCTTCAGTACCAGCAGCTTCTTCAGTCAGCATAGTGGCTTCAGTGCCAAATGCTCTTTGTGCTAATCGTGCACTGGCATCAGTACCAGTCACTTGTTTTTCTTGCATAATGCTTTCAGTAGCAAAGGCCCTTTCAACAACTTCCTTCTTCTTTCTAATCAACCCTTCTTGGACACCAGATGACTTTCCCCCTTGGAATGATCACCAGTTCTGGACTTGAGATCATTCCATAATTGTTCTAGCATGTGTCTGTCCAGTGCACCAAAGGTTCTTCCAGCCACTGGAGTTGTATCAGTCACAATTTTCTTAAGTGCCTGCACTTCCTTTTTAATAGTTTCAACTTCTTTAGGCAAGTGCTTTGGCAATTCTTCTTCCATCAACTTCTCCACTTGGGGTAACAGCCCATCTTGAATAGTTCGAAGAACAGACTCAGAAATTTCTTCAGATATTTCTTTCAACATACTAAGTCTGAACTTCTTTGTACATTCATCACTAATTGTGCTAACAACAGCATCCTGATCAAGTGTGGACCTGCTCTCCAGAGAACTAACCCTAGTAACCAACTTCTGAACCTATTCTTTCAGACCTGCCAGTGGTTGAACAAGTTCACCTTTCACTGCAGTCTGAACAGAGTTCACCAGCCTTGTCTCCAATCCCTGGACTGCCACTTTGATGTTTTCAGTGTTGTTATTAGTGGCCAGTACCAGTTCATCAAGCTTCTGAAAAACAAGCTTCTCATTTCCAGCAAATATATTCATCTCAGATGCAAGGTTATTTGATAATAAAGATTTAAAGTCTGAAATAACCTGCGATGAAGTCTGGAGTGATCTCTCCAGGTACGCCACCTTACTTAAAAGGCCTTGGACCTCGGCAGAAGATGAAGTGGAGAGACCACTGGGAGGTTCAAGATTGGAAGTCAATCTGGTCATAAGAGGTACTTGTGCCCAGACCTCTTCAGTGCAGCTTCAGATGTTACAACTGTTGAGTCCAGCGCACGAGGTTCAGATACGTTCTGGAGGTTTCAAGGTGGAGGTTGAGATTGTGAAGTTTGAATGGTTGCAGGAGTGAAGTATTGAGTATTTCTGGAATTGAAGGTGGTGGTGGTGGTGGCATGTTTGATTCTGGTGGAGGTGGTGGCATATCTGATTCTGATGGAGGAATATTTATTTCTGGTGGAGGTGGTGGCATTTCTGGTAGACTTTCAACTTGTACAACATCCTCACCCAGAAAGTTCATATTGACATCAAAATTCTGATCTTCTGACATGGGAGAATCAGCCTCATCCCAAAACA
>CM067167.1:120055580-120075666 GCA_034093135.1 Erigeron breviscapus
GTAATAACATAATTCATAAAAGCTTTAACAAAAAAAAAATATTTGACTTTGGTTGACCCGATCCGATACAACCGAGTCTTGACCGATACGGCCGAGTCTTGACCAAGTTGACCCGAGTCTAGAACCCTGGCCGATTTTCAGACCGAGTATGGCAAACTCGTATCGCCAGTCGCCGATACACGATCCGATTAAGTGAAATCGGCTGTATCGGCCGAGTTTCACAACCTTGCTTACACGTGTGGTTCTAGTCGGGTCTTTTTAAAAAAATAAAAAAAATCAATATTAAACTATTAGTTCTAATATATATATATATTAACAAGATTTTTTTCCTGAACAATTGCATGTATATAATATATAGTAAGATGCAAAGGAGAAAAAAAAATACTTAGAGCAACTACTTCACCACCACGGGATAACACTACCAAAGCAAAACTTCGGATTGAACATTGCAAATGCAAATGTGAAAATTCAACATTCAAAGGTGAAATCGCCCATAAACTATTAAACTACAATAATGAAACCAACATTGAGCAAGATAAATGCAAATGTGAAAATTCAACATTCAAAGGTGAAATCGCCCATCATCTAACCCCATAAAAAAACCATTTAAGATAGCTATAACACATGATATAGATTATTAAATAAAATGGCAAAGTTTGACTATTTAAGATAAAACCACACAAAACTTCAAAACGGGACAATTTCAAGTTTTCAGCCAAACAACCAAAATGAGGATGACATTGAATATATTTGTAATTCGAAGAGTTCCTTTGCCTCAACCACTGGATTATCATTGAAGACTCACATCCCTAGGGCTGTCAATCTCGACCCAACCCGAAACCCAACCCGAACCCAACCCGAAAAAAATCAGGTTAGGGTTGTAAAATCTCAACCCGCCAACCCGTTAACCCACTAACCTGATATTTTTCGGGTTGGGTTCGGGTTGACCCATTGGGTTAACAGGTCGACCCGTCAACCTGAAAAGAATTTAAATTTATATATTTTTTTAATAGGTCGACCCACCAACTCATTTGACCCGCCAACCCGCCAACCCATGACCCATTTGACCTGAAATCACCGACCCGCCAACCCACCAACCCACGACCATATGACCTGTTTGACCTGAAATCAACCGTCAACCCGCCAACCCACCAACCCACGACCATATGACCTGTTTGACCTGAAATCAACCCGTCAACCCGCCAACCCATTTTTTTCAGGTTGGTGGGTTGGGTTCGGGTTGACAGGTCATGGGTCAGGGTTGAAATTTCTGACCTGAAATTTTTAGTGGGTTGGGTTAGGGTCAGAGATTTTCGACCCGCCAACCCCGAACCCGAACCCGCAACCCGAACCCATTGACAGCCCTACACATCCCTCATCCCCATCAGTTTTGTCTTTATGTTAAATTTATATAACTTCATGCATTACATGAGTACATTTTCTGGTGTAAAAAAGAAAAATGATGCCGATGAGTCTGACGAATAATCCTAAACGCTCTTCTTCGTATGAATGTTATAACCTGGAAGTGTTGGGAGATTTTTGTAAGAAAATTTTGAGTTGAGTTAATTTAAGTTAAATAATTAATTTTGAGTTGAGTTAATTTAAGTTAAATGATTTGTAGATATCTAATACAGTAGTGTTTAATCTTAGGTAAATTGAATTTTAATTGATAAAAAAATAGGAATAAATAAATTAAAATTCAAAGTTACCTGTCGATTTTTATTAATATTTGAATATTATAAACATTATCTACACATCATCGCTTACGCCAAGCGTTAAAATCTTTTTGGTCATGCCACTTTTAATATTTAACTACTCCATATTCCTGTTATCAGATAGACACACATACAATACATTATGATTTTAATAAGTTAATGACATAAATCGTCCCTGTGGTTTACCTAAATAGTCACCTTTCGTCCTTTAAAATCAAAAACCTCAAGGACAGTCCTTTATAGGAGGATAAGGTTCACGTTTGGTCCTTTGACTATTTGACCGTCAACTTCTTACCGTTAAACCCCTCACGTGCCTCCCACGTGAGGGGTATTCTAGTCATTTCCACTCTAAAGGACGATACGTGACTATTTAGGTAAACCACAGGGACGATTTATGTCATTAACTCTTTACAAAAACCAAAAGGTGTAATTAATTCTTTTAATAATATCAAAAAAAAATCATCCTCTTCTTTTACAGGATCCCTTTAAACCTTTATAACACATCTTCTTATACATATACATGGATATATCTATACATCTGCATCTATCTCTTTCTAAGTATAAATCTATACATATATCTCTAAATTTTTCATATAAGACCCACACTACCGCCACCGCTAATCACCACACCACCAAAAACCGTCGGCACCTCACAATTCACCGCCGCCGTCAGCCCTGCTCATCACCAACTCCGTCAGACCCATTCATCACCACCACCAACGTCACCCCCCACTCGACCCTCCATACCACATCTGGCAGCCGCAAACGGAGACCCACATGTTGTTGTGCTCGCATATCCGTCGGGCACCACACCGCCGGCCTGTATCTAAATTTATAAAATCTGTTGTCACCATTTATATCTGGATCCATATATATCTAATCCGACCACCGCACCCCACCTCCGATCGATATTTATATCCAGATCTATACCTATATCTATAAAATCTGATCACCATAACGACGGCCTCCCCATCTCCGTCGTCACCATTTAGATATATATAGCAGATGGCCTGAAAGATTCGACGGTCTGATGGCCTGAAAAAGCCCAGCGGTGGTTGGCAGGAAAATGGTGGTATCCCCATCTTCATTCATTCTTTTTTTTGTTGTGTTCACTGCCTTTGATTAATGGCAACCATTTCATTTGAATGGATGAATGAAATTGGATAGATTGATCTTCAAATAGAGATATATGTATTATTGTGTTTATGTATGTGTATAAATGTATTTAATTTTAGAATATCTAGGCTTTAAGTAAGTGAAACAAAAAGATGAAAAAATATCAGGTTTTTGTAAAGAGTTAATGACATAAATCGTCCCTGTGGTTTACCTAAATAGTCACGTATCGTCCTTTAGAGTGGAAATGACTAGAATACCCCTCACGTGGGAGGCACGTGAGGGGTTTAACGGAGAGAAGGTGATGGTCAAATAGTCAAAGGACCAAACGTGAACCTTATCCTCCTATAAAGGACTGTCCTTGAGGTTTTTTATTTTAAAGGACGAAAGGTGACTATTTAGGTAAACCACAGGGACGATTTATGTCATTAACTCTTTTATATTAATATATTTGCATTTTGTCAATATTCTTGTTTCTAGAAACAAAAAACAATAAAACCAAACAAGCAGGCTCTGCAGGCAGTACTACGTGTTGACTTTCAACTTTGAGCCATCATCCCAACATCAATTTCTCAGCCCACTTTGACTGTTTTCTCATCAATCCTATATAATCCCTGTTTTCTCCATCTCCAAGATTTTTTGTTCTTTTTTATAATAATAATTCTGCAGTTTTATCAAAGCCCATAAATATAAAAAAAAACTAAAAAAAATATGGTGAATTCACTGGTGGGAAGAGCCACAAATGATATGCTTATTGGTCCTGATTGGGCTTTAAATCTTGAGATATGTGATATATGTAATCATGATCCTGTGTATGTTTCCTTTCATTTGTTTTCAATTATATGTATAGTTTTATATATATCTTTTTTATTAGTTATATATGCTGGAATGGTTGAAGCCTAAGTAGTTTTAGATTATACTTTTGATTATGATATGACTAGTGTGTAGGATGTTTTCATAAGAGGTCCTAGGTTCAAACCTTAAATATCCGAGTGAGACCTAGTATATCCGAGTCAACCCTTACGGGTAGCTGAATAGGTAGATGAGTAGTTAAGATTTCGGGTTGAACTATTGTGATTATATTTGTTTGTGTATATGTATATGGTTAAGAGTAGTTGAGTAGAAATCAAGAAATTGGATGGAGTGGCCTAGAAGTATTGCATAAAAGTTATAAATTCCAGGACTTTTGGGGGTTGTATAACTCAAGGCTTAGTATCGGGTTAGTGAAAGGTTGCATGATTTAAAGATAGTCACGGGTTTGATTTTCGCACGCTTTAACTGCTTAGGTGACTTTGCTCTTCGAAAATGAATAAAAATTTTATCTTGGGTTTGTGAATATTCTACCGTAAACAAATCGATTGAGGAGGTTATAAGCAATAGAAATACTCTTTAGGCATGTTTTGACCTGTATGCCTTGTTTCATATTTAGCTAGTATTCAGTTTGAACTGATTGAAATGTTGGAAGATAAAACATAAAACGAATCCATTTATCAGTAAATGGGTTGAAATTGTTACAATGTAATGATATGTTGTATGTATATGTATATTCATTCATGGATATGGGGGTGACAGAATTTACTCGGTTGTTTTCAGGCAAGCAAAGGATGTCATTAAAGGAATAAAAAAGCGTTTAGGAAGCAAGAATCCAAAAGTCCAGCTTCTTGCTTTAACAGTAAGTGCAATAAAATTTTATTTGTTGTTCTGCCTTTGTTGGGGATCATGATATTGTTTTGTGTAAGACTAATATGGGATAATAAGTCGTTATAAAATCGGTTTATGTAAGTTGCAAATAGTGATTGCTGACTTGTTTTTCGTGTTAAGCTATTGGAAACACTTGTCAAGAATTGTGGGGATTATGTTCATTTGCAAGTAGCCGAGAGAAATGTACTTACAGACATGATTAAAATAGTGAAAAAGAAGGTTAGTGAAGTAATGTTTGTATTTTGCCGTAAGTATCTTATTGTCAAATGTATTTATGAGGAAGTTCTGCTATACAGCATCCCGATTTTCATGTAAAAGAGAAGATATTAGTGCTAATAGATACTTGGCAAGAAGCTTTTGGAGGAGCAAGGGCAAGGTATCCACAGTACTATGCAGCATATCATGAATTATTGGTATGTTCTTATAGATCCTTTACGCTAAGGTTCCAAGGAAGTGGGCATTCAAAAGAATTGTTAAGATTGCAATATGGATTGACGGGGTGGGTTGGGTAAAGGTCATCACGGTTAATAGAGTTATAGTGGCCTAGTGGGACAGGTCGGGGTTGAATTGACCCAAAACACTTTATTTGTCAGTATTTTTTATCGTCAAATATTATTACAAAAACTGTATCTTTTTTTAATAATATTGTCTATCATTTTTTGAAATTGATTTTGTAGTGCTTTTTGCATTAGAAAGAGCCTTTTGAGACTTTCATTCTGGTTGACCCATTTGATCCGTTTTCTTTTAAGCTACTTTTGTAAACAAAACCATTTAAACCCATTTGTAAGTTTGTTGAAATTTTCGTTTCTAATATATCCTTTCTTTTTCTTTACTTAGTGAAGAACATGTATCTAAGGTTGATAGTTCATTACTTGTTTAGCGTTTAGGAGCAAATTTTCCAGAGAAATCCGAGAGATCAGCACCCGTCCTTACACCCCCACAAACACAGCCTCTACCATCGTATCCACATAATTTGGGTAATCCAGAAAATGCAAATGATGCTGCCGTTCGTTCTGCAGAGTCTGAGTTTCCAACATTGAGGTATATAAAAGTAATCTAAAAGTTAATGCAGGTGTATTATCATCTAGTTCAGTTGGTCTTATTTATTTATTTATTTATTTTAGGGGTTTAAACAATCTTTTGTCAACTCACATTGTCATGAGTAATTTTGCTTTTTCAGCATGACAGAAATGCAAAATGCACGTGGTATCATGGATGTCCTTGCAGAAATGTTGACTGCAATAGACCCACAAAAGAAAGAGGTATAGTTGTCAATTGGTTGACAAATTATTATTCTTGTAATGGTTATATATAAACATTATGCAATTTACTGTTATCAGGGGCTTAAGCAAGAGGTTATTGTCGACTTGGTTGAACAGTGCCGTACATACAAGAGACGAGTGGTACACCTGGTCAACTCCACTTCGTAAGACTTAGACTTGCTATTTTTCACCTTTCAGTATGTTTTTTGCTTTTTATAGTTTTCCTTTAATCATTTCATTGTATTGGTGTCACAGGGATGAATCACTATTAAGTCAAGGATTAGCTTTGAATGACGATTTGCAGCGAGTTCTTGCCAAACATGATTCCCTTCTTACAGGAACTTCTGTTCCATCTGAAAAGTCAAAGCCTGAAACTAGCCGAGCATTAGTACCTGTCAATCCTCCTCTAACCGACACAAAACAAACAGGGTAATCAAGTTTACTTCCATATTCTTTCATGAACAGGAGTAATTTTTAGTTGATTCGTCTGAAAATTGGTCAATATGGGTTACATTCTACTGGTTAAAATTGTAAATTTAGCATTTTAGCTAATAAAGAAAACATGCTTTACAGGTCTAACGGTATGAAAATAACCTTAAGTGTATTCATTATAATGGAATAAGTGCTTATGCTCGATCAAACCTGCTCTGAAGATTAGCCTGTTTTGGCCCATACCATTTTTAACCATGTTCCATCTTATGCAGGTCTGCCAGTCATGCTAAAGTAGAGGCAGATTTGATATCTCTTGCTCCTGTTACAACTAATGGAACGTCAACTACTCCACCAGAATCTTATCCCAAGTTTGATCTTTTGAGTGGAGACGACTATGACTCGCCAACTTTTTCTAATTCTCTTGCCATAGTCCCAGTTGGTGTATCGCAACCAACTACTCCTGTATCTCAGAACAACGCATTAGCTCTTGTGGACATGTATTCACAAAATAATGTTTCACCTGTACAAACATATTCTTCGTCACCTCAAATCCAACATAAAAAATTGCCAGCTCCACCTCGACATGAGTCATGGTCCTACAACAATCAAGGGAATAATCTCGCTAGGAATGGTCATGTGCCTCAACAACAGCAGTCACCTTTACCGGGCTATGGTATGTGAAACATTATGCTGGAACAACATTTTTTCTGTACCTGTCAAAATAAACCCTTGTGAATTATACAAAATAGCAGCAAGTTTATTTCATAATGGACTATATTTCATTAAAGGTCCTATTGGTTCAGCTTCCTAGAAATTACTGTTTTCATAAAAGGTCCTATTGTGTAATTTACTGTAATATAATTCAAAAGAAAAAATAAATATAAACGGGTCAAATTGATTACCCATTGTGTCGAGTTTTATCACCTCTAATGCGAATCATGTTGTGGCTGCTTTTATAGGTGCTACAAATGGTGGATTACCACTACCGCCTTGGGAAGCTCAGCCTGCTGACAATCAATCACTAAGTCCACACTACTCTCTGTATAATGGTTTACAAATGGTTCAGCAGCAAAACACAGGAAGCCGTATGCCACTTATGAGCAATCAGCCAGGCTATATCCCTCAAGTTCCTCAACAACAGTTCCAAGGAGGTGTACTTCTGCAGCAGCAAACAGAACCTAGCCAAATGGCTTACGTTAATCCGCAACAAATGGCTCAGCAAATGGCACAACAAATGTACAATAACCAAATGGCGCAGCAAATGTACATTACCCAAATGGCACAACAAATGTACAATAACCAAATGGCCCAAGCTAATGGTTATGGTGGTGGCAGTGGTAGCTACAGCAATGGGTATGGATATGGACAGCAACAAAATTCACAATATATTGATCAGAGAATGTCGGCGATGTCCATGAACACTGTTTACACTGGTCCTTCGATGGCTAATGCATCCTATGTGCACGTACCGTCTGGAAAGCCTCGAAAGGAGGAGGATAAACTTTTTGGGGATTTGGTTAATTTTGCAAAAGTCAAACCAAACAAAACGACTCCTGGTAGAGCTTCTTGAGAGCGTGTGACCTACTCGACTTGTATTTATTTTTTCCCCAAAATAATTGCCATTATATATAATTCTACTGGCTTATATATTTCTGCCAGTCTTCGTTTATCTTTTAGTTGCAGTTATGTACATTTTATATGTATAGGTCCGCTGATGTTGAGCCGGATGTCTAAATTTGACAATATGGAGAGACCATTGTATAATATTTTGTGAGGTTTATCTTCAGAAATTTCATTGTTCTGTTATGTTTTATGAGTCACTCAACTGATCTATCATCATCTTATTCAAGATAGACACACAGGTGGCATATTAACTGGTGGTTGAGAAATATTTTGCATGCCAGCTGGTTGTTGAGAATAACAGGTACTAATGAAACAAAATGGAAGTAAACTTGATTACCCTGTTTGTTTTGTGTCGGTTAGAGGAGGATTAACAGGTACTAATGCTTCGCTCGTTTCAGGCTTTGACTTTTCAGATGGAGCAGAAGTTCCTGTAAGAAGTGAATCATGTTTGGCAAGTGTTAACTTGGCAGCTTGATCCTCTCTATGTTTACTAACTTAATCTGTTTGTGTTTCAGATATATCTTGTAGGACCATTCTTGTCAAGTGAAGAAAGAAGAAACTGGAGGACTAAAGCTGGACTTATAGAAAGAAGGAGGTGCAGAATGTTATTATCCTGGGCTATATAAACCGAGTGTTGTTAACCATTTAGGGTTACAACACTCTCTCCCAATATTGCCGTTTATGGCCGTTATCACACAACCCATCACTCAATCATTATCTTTGTTCTTCATATGATTCTGGTTATGTAATAAAGAGTGTTTGTCCCTTATTCCATCAAACATTTAGATGGTTTATTGTATTTGTATCTTTGTCTTTTGATTCTGTTATGAACCTTTGATCTAATGAATGAATGAGTAAGTTAGCCGGCTATGTGTTTGTTATTATGCTATTATTTCTTCAGCAGGGCTCCTTCCGAGCCTAAGTGTAGAAGCTCCTTCCGAGCTTTGAGTTTCATAGCTCCTTCCGAGCTACTAAGTGTGCTTCCCAGCTCCTTAGTGCTCCTTCCGAGCCTAAGTGTAGAAGCTCCTTCCGAGCTTTGAGTTTCTTACTGGTCTTGTATAGATCAGCCATACCCTCCCCCCCCTATCTGGTCATCAACCACCTGCTCTTTTGTGTTGCTTGATGATGGTTGTTGATTTACACTGTCAGATATGACGTTCTGTGTCAGGGAAGCCTTTCTGGCTGTATAGATCAGCCATACCCTCCCCCCCCTATCTGGTATCAGAGCCATAACGTCGCTCCTGGTATCCTTTCTGAGATTCGGATTAGTATGCTCTGCGTCTGCAGCCTTAGTTGCTGATCTCTCGCATCAGAAAACCAATCTTGCAAGGGTTTATCAGACTGGTCCGATACGACGGATTCTTATTGAGTCGGTAGAAAGCTTGTTGTGTGCGCAGTGAGGCAAGAGGCCGTGGTAAGTCGCGATTTGGTACGAGCTTGGAAATCTCAATAAGTGTTGCTGCAAGTATCTAAACCCAGTTATGAACACAGATAACCGCCTACCTATTTCCTCATACCCCACAAAGAAAAATTGGGAATATGGTTACTCATATAATCCCAGTAATCCATCCACCTTTACAAATAACTCAACAACCACAGTTTCCCATAGACAATCAATTTACACCAGTTCTTCCAATATGTCATCAATATGGAATCATAAAAGCTCATCAGCAGAATCCAAAAAACCCATAACCTATCAGCCTCCACCACCTGAAAATTTGCCTATACAAGCAACAGAGTGTTTCAATATCACCCCAACTTTCATAAACCCCTCACCCCATACTCAAGCCTATTCAAAAAGTTCTAAACCCGAAATTCTCACCATGAATCCCAACCTTGATCCCGAGAGAATTAAAGAAGAAAGGATACATAGTCTTGAAAAAATCATTTCTGAAATTCAAGAAGAAATCCTTGACACCCATCACAAGATCCTCGAAATAATCGAAAATATTTCGATCACTTACAGACCAAAATGTCTTGTCCAAAACCAAGACAAAATGAAGTCTCTCAAAGCCCAACTTGCAGATTTAGAGAGACAAATTGAAAGGATGAAAGAGGATCCATGGGAATTGACACCTATTCCTTTTGGAAGAGGAGTCTTGAACCCACAATCAATATCATGGTGGCCATCTAAACAAAATTCTCCATCACCAGATGATCAACCCCACCCACCTGAACAAAATTCTCCATCACCAGATGATCAACCCCACCCACCTGAACAAAGTTCTCCATCACCAGATGATCAACCCCACCCACCTGAACAAAGTTCTCCATCACCGTCGGTTTGGTCTAATAATCAAACCCATATCCTCGAAGAAACCAGAATAGATGCTGAACAATCCCATGACAACATGATAGTTCCCCCAACTATCTTGTCACTTTACTTGGAAGATCTGAGCACATCTCAAGAGAATGTCCAAAACAAAGAAGCTTCCTCTTCTAACGATGAATCAACTCCTACCCCAATTGCAATGGCTCTTCCAAAAAAGAAGAAGCGATCAGATCCTCCAACTCCAATCGCAAAAGTTCATCTGCTGACTGGAAAATATGCTAAACCTATACCAGTCATTGCCTTTTTCGACACTGGATCAGCATCTTCGATATTGAATCCAGATATTCTTCCAAAAGAATATTGGATGCCTTGTCGAAAACATTTTCTTGCGGCAAATGGAGAAACATTCACTATCGATAAGATAACCATCCCAATACACCTAAGAATTTTCCCCACATGCACAATCAGGCATCAATTCTTAGGATCTAGTTCCCATGGGAAAGACTTGCTAATTGGTTTTGATATTCTGTATCGTTTAAGAGATCTACGATATGGAACTGAAGGTCTTAGATACAAAAAGTTTACAAACCCTTGGAGCAATGTGCCAAAACTTTTCATGGCATCTCAACTCTCCTTGGATGCCTTAAGAAACAAGATCATAGAGACATCGTGTGCTCAAAGCCACACTGAGTTTCTGGGAAAACACAAGTCCCCATTATGGTTGAACCCAGACTTCTTTGTCTCTTTACCTTTTAAGCAAAATGAAGATATAAATCCGACAAAGGCAAGCCACCCAGGAATGAACCCAGATCACACCCAACTTGCAGTTCAAGAATGCCAAGAGCTGATAAGCCAAGATCTTATCGAGCCAACAACATCCCAGTGGGCATGTGAAGCATTTTATGTTAACAAAAGAAGTGAACAAGTTCGTGGGAAGCTAAGGTTGGTAATTAATTATCAGCCGTTAAACCATTTTTTGGCAGATGACAAATTTCCACTCCCACAAAAGAAATCCCTGTTTCAATCTTTGGTTAATGCAAAAGTGTTATCAAAGTTTGATCTCAAAGCTGGTTTTTGGCAATTAGGTATTATGCCTAGTGACAGACCAAAGACAGCTTTCTGCATACCCAATCACCACTACCAGTGGAAGGTAATGCCATTTGGATTAAAAAATGCACCATCAGTTTTCCAAAAAACTATGGTTCGTATTTTTGAACCAATAATGGATAACGCCTTGGTGTACATAGATGATATTCTGTTGTTCTCAGAAGATGAAGAATCCCATATAGAGTTACTCCAAAAATTCCATTCAATAGTAGTAAAGTATGGAATCATGCTTTCAGAGAAAAAAATGGTAATTGGAGTAAACACTATTGATTTTCTTGGGATGAAAATTGCTGATGGAAAATACCAGCCACAACCACATATCAGCCAAGAACTTCACCAGTTTCCAGATATGCTGACATCACAAAAGGAAGTGCAGCAATTCTTAGGTGTTGTTAATTATATGGCAGACTTTTTGCCAAAGCTTTCTCAACACACTATGCATCTCTTCCCGATGTTGAAAAAGAATCCACCCACTTGGTCTGAAAAGCATACAGAGGCAGTAAAAGCAATAAAGCAGTTGGCTGATGTGATGCCTCCTTTAAAGATTCCTGCACCATGTGATAAAAGAATCTTACAGACAGATGCTAGTGATGACTACTGGGCAGCTGTCCTACTTGCAGAAGACGACAAAGGTGTCAGAACAATATGTGGATACAAAAGTGGCACGTTCAAAGATTCTGAAAAGCACTACCACTCCACTTATAAAGAAATTCTGGCAGTCAAAAGAGGAATTGAAAAATTCCAATTCCATCTAATTGGCTACAAATTCTTGATAGAAATGGACATGGCGCATTTTCCAAAAATGTTACAGTTCAAAAGAAAGATGCTGCCAGAATCACAATTATTGCGATGGGCCAACTGGTTTACACAGTGGACGTTTGAAGTGAAACACGTGAAAGGAACAAACAATGTCCTTGCTGATTTTTTGTCAAGACCAAAGGCCTATAAAGCAAAAGGAACCAATACAGCTGTGCATCCCAAAGTTTTACCTGCCATCTTCACCATGAGTGCTACACATCCATCCACCTCTCAAAAAACACTCCCGATGCACCAATGGTTCCAGAAAAAACATATCCCGGAAGAAGTGGTAGAGGTAATTGCAGATCAAGCACTTAAAGAAAGATCTTTGCTGAACTATAAGACTTTCTTCACCATCGTTCTTAGGAAACATGGTATGTTTATGCAAGGTCTTTCATTTCATCCAGATTATCCTTATCTGAATGTTTTTCATATTAGTGATCTGTATAACTTCCCAAAAGAAGCCTTGTGCTTTTTCTGGTACCTCTTTGAGGCATTCTCCATTTCCATGAGCTTCAATGCTGAAAAACTGGTCCAATATCTGTTTGAGTGTCACTTTGGAGACCTGGAAAAAGAAAACAAGCATGCTCTTACTCTACTGCAATGGTTCCTTCCATCCCATCAGTGGACGTCTCACATGATTTCCCCGTCAAAGAAATATTGTCTGGTGGTGTTCAGAAGACCGGCTTCTTATATTCCTCCATCGACTCTTTCATGCAATCAAAGCGGCATTTACCATTCACCATATTGCTTCATACATAGCTGGACAGATGTCAAACCTACGTACAGAATTCCACGCATGAAGGAATGGGCACATGCAAGAGAAATGATGGCGATTGCAAATAATGTTGATCCCAAAACAATTCCCAGAAACGTGCTAGAAAACCAGTTTGTTTGGGATAATGCTGACCCATATTCTAAAATATGGAAAGAAGCCCATGAAGATTATACCAACAATCATTTGACAAAATGGGAAAAGCATGATGAAGAAATACGAGAGGAAAGAAGATCGCCTTGACAAATGAGAATGTCTTGAAGCTTAATCCCCAGAAAGAAGTTTAATATTGTGTGTCGTTTGTTTAATATTGTATTAAGAGTGTGATAGGTGTGTCTTAAGTGTGCTTAAAAATAAATAAGGTCTTAATCACTCTTAAAGTGATTAAAGCATGTACTAGAGTATTCTATCTAGATACTTCTATCTAGATATTTCCATTTGTATTATTGTAGTATGATGTCATGCATGATGTAATGGAGCCTTTCCTTTGCCTATAAAAGGAAGCCTCCCCCCTCATTTGTAAAGCATCCAAGAAAAGAAATAAAAACTTCTTTCTATACTTCTCTCTCTACTTTCTTACTCTAATAATAATAATTCTCTCTTGGTTCCTTAGTGCTCCTTCCGAGCCTAAGTGTAGAAGCTCCTTCCGAGCTTTGAGTTTCATAGCTCCTTCCGAGCTACTAAGTGGCTGCTTCCCAGCTACTAAGAGCTCCTTCAGAGACTTAGTGTTTTGAGTTCTTCAGCTCCTTAGTGCTCCTTCCGAGCCTAAGTGTAGAAGCTCCTTCCGAGCTTTGAGTTTCATAGCTCCTTCCGAGCTACTAAGTGCTGCTTCCCAGCCTTAAGTGTAAAGCTCCTTCCGAGCCTAAGTGTAGAAGCTCCTTCCGAGCTTTGAGTTTCTTACTGGTCTTGTATAGATCAGCCATACCCTCCCCCCCTATCTGGTATCAGAGCCATAACGTCGCTCCTGGTATCCTTTCTGAGATTCGGATTAGTATGCTCTGCGTCTGCAGCCTTAGTTGCTGATCTCTCGCATCAGAAAACCAATCTTGCAAGGGTTTATCAGACTGGTCCGATACGACGGATTCTTATTGAGTCGGTAGAAAGCTTGTTGTGTGCGCAGTGAGGCAAGAGGCCGTGGTAAGTCGCGATTTGGTACGAGCTTGGAAATCTCAATAAGTGTTGCTGCAAGTAGACGAAGAATGAAGGGAGTCGGCGGGTGAAAATGGGGCAAAGAAGAAAGGAAAAAAAGACGATTACAGATGAGGCAAGAGGCCGTGGTAAGTCGCGATTTGGTACGAGCTTGGAAATCTCAATAAGTGTTGCTGCAAGTATCTAAACCCAGTTATGAACACAGATAACCGCCTACCTATTTCCTCATACCCCACAAAGAAAAATTGGGAATATGGTTACTCATATAATCCCAGTAATCCATCCACCTTTACAAATAACTCAACAACCACAGTTTCCCATAGACAATCAATTTACACCAGTTCTTCCAATATATCATCAATATGGAATCATAAAAGCTCATCAGCAGATTCCAAAAAACCCATAACCTATCAGCCTCCACCACCTGGAAATTTGCCTATACAATCAACAGAGTGTTTCAATATCACCCCAACTTTCATAAACCCCTCACCCCATTCTCAAGCCTATTCAGAAAATTCTAAACCCGAAATTCTCACCATGAATCCCAACCTTGATCCCGAGAGAATTAAAGAAGAAAGGATACATAGTCTTGAAAAAATCATTTCTGAAATTCAAGAAGAAATCCTTGACACCCATCACGAGATCCTCGAAATAATCGAAAATATTTCGATCACTTACAGACCAAAATGTCTTGTCCAAAACCAAGACAAAATGAAGTCTCTCAAAGCCCAACTTGCAGATTTAGAGAGACAAATTGAAAGGATGAAAGAGGATCCATGGGAATTGACACCTATTCCTTTTGGAAGAGGAGTCTTGAACCCACAATCAATATCATGGTGGCCATCTAAACAAAATTCTCCATCACCAAATGAACCCCAACCACCTAAACAAAATTCTCCATCACCAGATGATCAACCCCACCCACCTGAACAAAGTTCTCCATCACCGTCGGTTTGGCCTAATAATCAAACCCATATCCTCGAAGAAACCAGAATAGATGCTGAACAATCCCATGACAACATGATAGTTCCCCCAACTATCTTGTCACTTTACTTGGAAGATCTGAGCACATCACAAGAGAATGTCCAAAACAAAGAAGCTTCCTCTTCTAACGATGAATCAACTCCTACCCCATTTGTTAGACCAGCTTTTGATCCACAGCCGTTGTCAACATCACTGTTTGCAACACCGTCTCCGTCAATGCGACTCTGGTCAAAAGAGCAAACCCAGATCAAACAGAGAGCCAGAAAGGTTTCCCCGACACAGAACGTCAATCCCGACAGTGTAAATCAGCAACCATTATCAAGCAATACCAAAGAGCAAGTGGTTGATGATAGCATGATGATAGCCTCTTCAAAAGCCCCAATATCTCTACCTAAAAAAGAAGATAACCCCATCTCAGCTTTTCTGAATAACTTATGCCAGGAAAACCCAAAACCACTTAAAACAGTGGCTCCTGTCATTATTCCAGAATCTGATGATGATACAAATTCCTTCTCTGATAATGGTTCTTATAAAGAATTACCTCCAACAACTGCTTTTGAACATTTGTTCATGGCAGAACCAGAAGAAGCCACAGAGAGGAACGCGTTTTACTCTGAAGTTGATGACGCTATGTCTGGAACAGCTCAAAATGAAAACACTGAAAGTGTACACAGGAACCCGATCAATGACTCAAAACTTCAGTTCACTTTTGATGACATCCCGCCATCAAAATGGAGAGAAAGAAGTATTGAAATGTTGACTTGGTGTACAGCTGAGCTCCAGTATTACAGCATCGACATAGTCATCAAAAGATTCCTAACCAGATGCCAAGGCAGGCTCAGAGACTGGTATATGAGTCTTGGTGATTACAGAGCCCATCAGCTGCTTTCTGCACAATCAGCAGAAGCTTTCATGAACTTTATTATATTAGAGTTCATCGGAGACCCAACACAACACACTGTTCGCGCCAGAGAAGAATTTCTAAAAATGAAGTGTTGTTCGTTCCAACTAAAAGACTTGGAAAAGCACTACAACAGGATGTCAGAAAGATTCTACTGCTTAAATGGCATAGATGACGTCAATCTAAAACAAGTCTTTTTAAACTCCTTCCCGGAATCTCTTGCCAATGAAGCATACAGGGCATTAGAGAACAAAAGCAAGACGGTTGCCAATTCCACTTTGGGAGAACTCTTCCAACTCATAAAGAATGCTTTGTCTAAGCTGTGTAACAACAAGAAATTTTTGGTTGAATTTGAAAAAACCAGAAAAAGTCTTGGTTCAGCTTGTGATGAAAAGCATTTGAAGATCAAATGCAAAGATGAATCATCATGCAGCTGCTCTCGTCCTCCAAGAAAGCCTCCAGTTATAAAGTTCAGCAAATACTATTCATCTGGCAAGAAGGATAAAAAAGACCAAAGGAATTGGAAGTTCCTCAACAAGAAGGAGTATAGAGGAAGAGATACTGATAGATGCTATGTCTGCAACAAGAAAGGGCACTTTGCTAGAGATTGCAAAGAGAAAAGGAAGACTCAAGCACTGATCGAAGCAATCAACAAAATTGAACCAATTGATGTTTCAGATCTTGAGTCCTTGTATTCCTTGGATGATAACCCTGGAGATAGAACAGTCTGCTCGATCTACTACAATAATAACGAGTCAGACACGGACGAGTCAGATACGGACGAGTCAACTGACTCAGACATGGGGCCCAGACCCATCTACATGGCACAATTGGCTCTTTCCGAACAGAAGAGTCACCCACCCTATCCCTCTCCCAAGAGCCATCACTGTATCCTGACAAAAAATACGCTACTAGACAAATAAGGGACCCCCCAAAAAAGTGGAAAGAAGCTGTCAAGAAACAACTCACAGGTGAGGTCCTACAGGCTATTAAAGATAGACCTAAGGATATGATTACGCCTGCAAAGATTCCCAATGATGAAGACAAGATAATGCTCCAAAAAGATGCCCATAAGCTCAACAGTTCTTTGATTAGACAGAAGATGCCATTCTTCTCGAAGAAACAATGGACCTTCACTGTTCAGCACAGGAGCATGAATGATCTCGGAGATGATGGCTATAAAAGAAAGTACAGAGGCATAAAACATTACCCACAAACCATAATGAGTACTTCTAAATCAACAAAGCCACTTCATCAACAACTGAAAGAAGAAGGCGTTCCAGGTGAGATCATAGAAGTTGTCAACAAAAACAACATAACTGACCCATCCCTTTTAACCTGGAAAAAGTTTCTCACCATCACCATAAAAACGCATGGCAAACCCTTGGATGGCCTTTATTTCCATCCAGACCACCCTTATTTGAGCACCCTACGTATCAAACGCCTAGACGCTCTACCAGAAGAAGCCTTAGGTTTCTTATGGTATCTCACCGAAGACTTCCGTATGGCTTTCGGATTTAACTCCCAGAAGTTGGTGACCTACTTAGTTCAATGCGAACTGGGTGAATTCTCCAAGAGTGAGCTCAATACCTACCGTCTTCTCCAATGGTTTCTCCCAATAAGTGAATGGATATCTATGCGTTACGGAGAGCCACCAGGAAGCATTGCTTGGTCACTCTTTACAAACCCAAGTTCCACAAATCCACACAGCGATGCAGCCCAGATGAATTTATCCAAGCATGGACGGACCTGAATCCGGCAGACTCGTTTTACAAACAGAATCACCATGAATCATGGATAGAAACTCGCATGAAGATGGCAGAAGCCAACAAGTCGGATGTTGCAGAAAAAGACCCAGATATTCTGAACGGGACTAAAGATCTCCAAAATCATCCACAAGTGCGTGAATGGAATCAAGCCTACCTTGATTATCTTAATACGCTCCCTATCTTCACCAAAGTCCACTATTTCGAAGTCCCAGCCAGAACGAGCGATACGGTCTAATGGTCAACAATAGTGGTTCAACGTCATGAAGCTTAATCCCCAGAAAGAAGTTTAATATTGTGTGTCGTTTGTTTAATATTGTATTAATAGTGTGATAGGTGTGTCTTAAGTGTGCTTAAAAATAAATAAGGTCTTAATCACTCTTAAAGTGATTAAAGCATGTACTAGAGTATTCCATCTAGATACTTCTATCTAGATATTTCCATTTGTATTATTGTAGTATGATGTCATGCATGATGTAATGGAGCCTTTCCTTTGCCTATAAAAGGAAGCCTCCCCCCTCATTTGTAAAGCATCCAAGAAAAGAAATAAAAACTTCTTTCTATACTTCTCTCTCTACTTTCTTACTCTAATAATAATAATTCTCTCTTGGTTCCTTAGTGCTCCTTCCGAGCCTAAGTGTAGAAGCTCCTTCCGAGCTTTGAGTTTCATAGCTCCTTCCGAGCTACTAAGAGCTCCTTCCGAGCCTTAGTGTTACTAAGTTCTCCCAGAGACTTAGTGTTTGGGCTGGTTCTCAGCTCCTTAGTGCTCCTTCCGAGCCTAAGTGTAGAAGCTCCTTCCGAGCTTTGAGTTTCTTACTGGTCTTGTATAGATCAGCCATACCCTCCCCCCCCTATCTGGTATCAGAGCCATAACGTCGCTCCTGGTATCCTTTCTGAGATTCGGATTAGTATGCTCTGCGTCTGCAGCCTTAGTTGCTGATCTCTCGCATCAAAAAACCAATCTTACAAGGGTTTATCAGACTGGTCCGATACGACGGATTCTTATTGAGTCGGTAGAAAGCTTGTTGTGTGCGCAGTAAGGCAAGAGGCCGTGGTAAGTCGCGATTTGGTACGAGCTTGGAAATCTCAATAAGTGTTGCTGCAAGTATCTAAACCCAGTTATGAACACAGATAACCGCCTACCTATTTCCTCATACCCCACAAAGAAAAATTGGGAATATGGTTACTCATATAATCCCAGTAATCCATCCACCTTTACAAATAACTCAACAACCACAGTTTCCCATAGACAATCAATTTACACCAGTTCTTCCAATATATCATCAATATGGAATCATAAAAGCTCATCAGCAGATTCCAAAAAACCCATAACCTATCAGCCTCCACCACCTGGAAATTTGCCTATACAATCAACAGAATGTTTCAATATCACTCCAACTTTCATAAACCCCTCACCCCATTCTCAAGCCTATTCAGAAAATTCTAAACCCGAAATTCTCACCATGAATCCCAACCTTGATCCCGAGAGAATTAAAGAAGAAAGGATACATAGTCTTGAAAAAATCATTTCTGAAATTCAAGAAGAAATCCTTGACACCCATCACGAGATCCTCGAAATAATCGAAAATATTTCGATCACTTACAGACCAAAATGTCTTGTCCAAAACCAAGACAAAATGAAGTCTCTCAAAGCCCAACTTGCAGATTTAGAGAGACAAATTGAAAGGATGAAAGAGGATCCATGGGAATTGACACCTATTCCTTTTGGAAGAGGAGTCTTGAACCCACAATCAATATCATGGTGGCCATCTAAACAAAATTCTCCATCACCAAATGAACCCCAACCACCTAAACAAAATTCTCCATCACCAGATGATCAACCCCACCCACCTGAACAAAGTTCTCCATCACCGTCGGTTTGGCCTAATAATCAAACCCATATCCTCGAAGAAACCAGAATAGATGCTGAACAATCCCATGACAACATGATAGTTGTAACACCCGTCGTTTAAAAATATGGGTTTTCAAAAACTTTTCACCTAACGGTGTCATATTGCGGAAGAAAGGACCTTAAAAGTCAAAACCAATAAAACATTTTGGTTTCTGCATTTAGTTGGTGTTACTTGCGACATCATAGAATAGTTCAAAGGAAAACCCAACAGTTGCCCAACATAAAGCAACCGTCCAAACGTCATTACATAAATTCGACATTAAGTACTGAATGTAACAAATGTCTAAACAAAGCGTCTATAGGGTAGCTAAGGCTCCTGCATTGCATCTACCCAAGCCTCACTCGTTCTGCATATAGTTCCTTCAAGCTAAACCTGAGGGAACAACCACATTAAAAGAAACAAGTGTTAGCTATTAAATAGCTAAGTAAGATAACACTTAATTTAAAAGCATTTGTCCAATTAAAACAATCTTCATTATTAGACAATTTCTTTAGGCACGTCACACATCACACAAATCTGCATAACAACTTCATATCAAATAGGATAATCATCCTAAATGTGCCTATCCTGCATTA
>CM067167.1:120076666-120092614 GCA_034093135.1 Erigeron breviscapus
GGACGGAATCCTCTTAAGGGGGAGGTAATTGTAACATCCCAAAACTTAATTGTTTCTGTTGACTAACGTCGTTAGGTCAAATTCTAAGTCCGTGATATGTTATGTGGTAAAATGTGTGTTTATATGTTATGTGCCCTATATGTGAGATTTAATTATCTTTAATGAGTGACAATAAAGTGGACTAAATGCTGTGTAAAAGGCTTATGTAGTGTGCGAAAGTGCTTTAGTGTGTTATATGTATCCCCAATAGGTGTTTTTAGCGAAATAAAGTCAATATGAAGTCCAGGGACTAGTTTTGCCAAAGGTGTAAAGTTAAAAACGGGTTTAGGTTAGGATTAGCCTAATCTAGGGTTATTTTCCAGCCTAAACATAATTAAAAAGCAAACACAAAGTTTCTTCAATCCCTAATTGATTTCTTAAGCAAAATCTTCAAGTTTTGGTCAATCGAATCGAGTGTTTTGTATTGAATTGGATCGGCCATCATTTGCTACAGGTAATCCATGATTCGTTGTCTATATTTTCAGATCTAAAGATGTTATATATTGATTCAAATATGATTTTAAAAGAGATTCTTAAAGAATTAGGGTTTATATTATGTTTTGGTTAATTAATGATCAAAACGGTGTTAAACGAGTCTAAGGTCGATCTTGATGATCAAAAGATGTTTATTTATGTCGAAAACATGTTTTGGGAGAAGATTTAATCGTTCGTTTTTGGAAAAATCGAAGAACTTGGCCGTATTTGAAATCTGGACGAAATTACTTTAAATTCGTTAGCTGAGTCTGATTTTGTACTTGCGAAGATAATCTTCGTTTTGGTTATCTTCGTTAGAACAAATCTATCTTCGTTAGAACAAATCTATCTTCGTTAGAACAAATCTATCTTCGTTAGAACAAATCTATCTTCGTTAGAACAAATCTATCTTCGTTAGAACAAATCTATCTTCGTTAGAACAAATCTATCTTCGTTAGAACAAATCTATCTTCGTTAGAACAAATCTATCTTCGTTAGAACAAATCTATCTTCGTTAGAACAAATCTATCTTCGTTAGAACAAATCTATCTTCGTTAGAACAAATCTATCTTCGTTAGAACAAATCTATCTTCGTTAGAACAAATCTATCTTCGTTAGAACAAATCTATCTTCGTTAGAACAAATCTATCTTCGTTAGAACAAATCTATCTTCGTTAGAACAAATCTATCTTCGTTAGAACAAATCTATCTTCGTTAGAACAAATCTATCTTCGTTAGAACAAATCTATCTTCGTTAGAACAAATCTATCTTCGTTAGAACAAATCTATCTTCGTTAGAACAAATCTATCTTCGTTAGAACAAATCTATCTTCGTTAGAACAAATCTATCTTCGTTAGAACAAATCTATCTTCGTTAGAACAAATCTATCTTCGTTAGAACAAATCTATCTTCGTTAGAACAAATCTATCTTCGTTAGAACAAATCTATCTTCGTTAGAACAAATCTATCTTCGTTAGAACAAATCTATCTTCGTTAGAACAAATCTATCTTCGTTAGAACAAATCTATCTTCGTTAGAACAAATCTATCTTCGTTAGAACAAATCTATCTTCGTTAGAACAAATCTATCTTCGTTAGAACAAATCTATCTTCGTTAGAACAAATCTATCTTCGTTAGAACAAATCTATCTTCGTTAGAACAAATCTATCTTCGTTAGAACAAATCTATCTTCGTTAGAACAAATCTATCTTCGTTAGAACAAATCTATCTTCGTTAGAACAAATCTATCTTCGTTAGAACAAATCTATCTTCGTTAGAACAAATCTATCTTCGTTAGAACAAATCTATCTTCGTTAGAACAAATCTATCTTCGTTAGAACAAATCTATCTTCGTTAGAACAAATCTATCTTCGTTAGAACAAATCTATCTTCGTTAGAACACAATTCTGGTATGCTCTCAACTGACACTGATACTGGGGGAGTAGCACGAACATCTGAACCAATATTTATTTCAGAGGGTAGTTTGAAATTAATAGAAGGATAGAATGGAGTACTACTGGAAAGTTTCTTTTTCTGAACAGGTTCCAGGTCAGGATGACTGGAAACTTTATCTTCTGAATCTTCTTTATTGTAGTTGATAAGATCATATTCACAGAAGACAATTGGAGTTACTGGGGAAGTGTCAAGGGCTGGTTTGTTGATTGCAGCATTTGATTCATTGAAAGTAACATGTATGGATTCTTTCACTATCTCCAGTCTCTTGTTGTAAACTCTGAAGGCTTTGCGAATGGCTGAATATCCTAAGAAATATCCTTCATCAGCTTTGGCATCAAATTTGCCTAACTGACTGGAGTCATTCAGGATGTAAACTGGACATCCAAAAACGTGAAAATAACCAATATTTGGTTTTCTATTTCTCAATATTTCATAAGAAGTCTTCTTGTGTCGCTTCACGTACACTGATCGATTCTGGGTGTGGCAAGCAGTTGCAATTGCTTCAGCCCAGAAACTGGTAGGAAGACCAGATTCAGCTAGCATACTCCTGGCAGCTTCTATCAGCGTTCGATTTTTCCTTTCTACCACTCCATTCTGCTCTGGAGTGTGTGCTGATGAGAAGTTCTGGGAGACGCCAGTGTCAGTACAGAATTTCTCCAGAGTTGCATTCTGGAATTCTGTTCCATTGTCGCTTCTTAACTGACACACTTTTTGGTTATGCTTCAGTTCAATCTGCTTGATAAGAGAGATGATTTCAGCAGCAGCTTCATTTTTAGACCTAAGAAAGATCACCCAACAATATCTGGAGAATTCATCTACGATCACCAGGGTGTATCTTTTACCAGCACGAGTCTGAACATTCACTGGACCAAAGAGATCCATATGAAGCATGTGAAGTGGTTCAGTAATGCTGAAATTCTGTCTGGTCTTGAAACTGGCACGTTTCTGCTTTCCCATCTCACATCCTGGACATGGTCTTTCCTTTTTGAAGGAAACTGAAGGTATCCCATCTGCAAGTTGTTTTCTGGACAACTTGTTAATATTTTTGAAATTTAAATGGGATAACCTTTTGTGCCAGAACCAGTTTGTGTCTTCATCAGCTTGAGTGTAGAAACATTGCTCTGAAGAAGAGCTTTCCATATCCATCACATACACGTTCCCTTTTTTGGGAGCAATCAACACTACCTTCCAGTCCTTGTTGAATACGATGCCCTGAGCAACATTGAATAAGACTTGATAGCCATCATCACACAGTTGGCTTACACTGATCAAGTTATATTTCAAACCATTCACAAATGCAACACGTGTAAACTTGACTTGTCCATTGTTCAGAACACCATATCCTCAGTCTTTCCACAACCATCATTTCCAAAAGTGATGGAGGGTCCATCAGAAATGGTGAACTCCTCCAGTAGGGTCTTACATCCGGTCATAGTCCTTCCAGCTGCACTGTCAAGATACCAGATAAGCTTCTTTCGATCACCCTACACATACACCAGATATTGATTAGTTAGATTTGGGAACCCATCGACTGATGGGTTCACTGGATCCACCCTTATGGATCCCTGGGGGAATCTGGTTGAGTTCACTTTCTTCAACAGTAGTTTTTGTTGAAAACACTACTGGAGTTGATAGTTTAGAAACCTTTTTCTTTTTCTCAACTGGAGAAATAAATTTGTCTTTCTTTGCAAAAGGTTTAGTATTTTGTCTAGGGTCAGATGAAGTACCCTCAATAAAGTTTAATCTTGCGTTAAAACTTTGAAATTGACGAGTCAGCGTTTGAATCTGGCTCTCTAACCTGGACAAAACATTTTCATCAGATGATACCTGAGCCTTTCCAATTGTAGGCTTAGGTAGGGGATTGTTCTGAGGCAAAGGTCTATTCTGCTTAACCTTTTTAACTGGAGCAGTCATCTGGACAGCTCCAGTCTTAACCTCTGGGCAAAGAACTTGGACAGTATTGGCCTTGGGAGTTACAGGCTCATCATAAACAGTGGTGGGCCTGAATCCCTCTGGTAATCGATCGATTACTGGTATTAATGATGCTATATGAGTATTTCCATCTAAGTATGCACGTTTTTGACTTGGAAATTGTTTTACACAAGCATCATATGGCTTTTTGGTTTCTAGCCATGACTTTATTACCAGTTTTTCTTTCTCTAAAATGATTTCAAGATCTTGCTTTTCTTGAATCAATTGTTCAGTTACCAGAACCTGGGCTTGAAATGCCAGTTCAATGTCTTGAAGTTCTTTTAATTTTGATTTTAAAGCAGCCATTTCAGAAGAATCTGTTTCTAGACCATTTAGACTGTCAAATCTAACAGTTTCCACAAAAATTAAATCAGAACTTAGAGCTTCAGCGATGTCCAATTTAAGTTCAGGATTAGTTTCAAGATCATACTCACTAACCTTTTTAATAACAATGTCGACCCAACGACCAGATGTGACATCATCCCTCACCAGATGCTCTTGATCTGCCAGAGCCATAAAACAACAATCTCTTTCCTCTTCTTCATCGACTGATGAATCATCAGAGGGAACCCATGCTTCTTCAGTAGTTGCTATCATGCATTTGTTATTGTCTTCCATCTGTTTAGACAAGAGAGCAATCTGAGCCTTAAGCTTTTTGTATTTCAACTTATAGCTATCATCAGGCTTGTTATAAGAAGCAGTTGGACCAAACTGAGAGACAAACTGACTGGACCTGCACTCTTTCATGAAATGACCTTTTCTGCCACACTTAAAGCATGTCAGATTGGTCTTGTCAGTGGAAGAACTGGGTGCATGTGTCCAGTGGGCCTATTTGCTCTGGCCTTAAAACGGTTAAACATTTTGGCCATCATTGCAACCAGGTCATCACTGTCAGTTTCATCACAGTCTGGAGAGATATCATTACAGACTCCAGAATCCATTAGTTCAGACATCATCTTCTTCATAGAAAATAAATTCTCAGAAGATATTAATGCCGCACAAGGTGGTGCAGTATTAGTGACCACTGTGGAACTACTGGAAGCATGATTAAAAGAATCTTTTTCTGCCTCAATCCTCTGGGCTTGATTTTCTTTAGTGAATCTAAAGGCTCCATACAATGTTGACAAAGTATGGGAATGCAAGGTTTTTACCTTGCCTCAAGACCAGAATCATGTGAGACCATTTTGTTGGAAGAATATCACAAAATTTCTCCAAAAGTATATCCTTGTCTTTTTCTACCCCTAGTCCTCTTAACTGGTTATGATGCTCATAAATCTGGTGTAAGTACCAGTAAGGGACTCATTTGGGAGAGCAAAAAATGACTCATACTTTTTGTTTAAAGAGACTTTTCTGGTAACAACAGTATCATCACCTCCCTCATGCTGGTTCACCAGTTCATCCCACATGCTTTTGGCACTGGATAGAGAACTAGTGTGGGAATAAGAGTTTCTGGAACAGCCCCGAGGATCATATTTTTAAGAAGTGTATCAAGATTTACTAATCTTTTTTCCTCTTCGGACCAGTGTTCCTCTCTCTTTTCCTCCCACTTCTTGATCCTGTAGGGTCAAGAAGTGCATTGATAGGAAGTCTTGGCACATAGGGTCCTTCGTTTAAGATTTTCATCATATTCCTTTCAATACCAGTAACATGCAATATTATCCTAGCTTTCCACGTACCAAATTCATCACTGCTCCATTGAATTTAGGAACAGGATTATTCGAGTAATGCACATGCACATGTGGAGAAGCAGGAGGAGGAGGTGGTGGATTGTTATTTCCAGTGGGTGGTTCATTAAAAATAGTTTCATGAGTTTCTTGTTGATTTTCTGGGATTGCCATCGCGAAACAAATCTAGGTAAGTATATTAACCTTCTGCTCTGATACCAATTGTAGAGTCCCTCACACGATGGTTTAACCCACGAGTGTAAAATACAAGACAAGTATGAACTAGACTTGGACTAGTATTACTTCAATATAAATATGCAAGAATATAAACAAAGTAATAAATGACTTAAGCAATATTTAAACAAGTAAATAAATGGTGGAACACAAATGTAGTTTTCAAGTGTATTTTCTTTATTGAAGAATAAACAAAATACAAGATCGTTGTGGAACCTAGATATTACACGTATGTAAGTATCTAAACAATCTTTGAATTACAAGTGATCTATACTTGCTAAATAAACTCCTTTGATCGATATACTTAGAGTTGTGAAGTATAACTGTTTAGATCGAGAGTATTTAAGCAAGTTCACCAATTTGCTAAAAAGTGATTTTCTCAAAGAAATGACTTTGTATTTATAGGCAACAAAATTCTCCAGTGAATTTTGTGCCGTACAAATATGGTTGGATGCATTTAATGATCCGACAAGATCATTACATGTATTGGATAAGGAATAAGGATAAAGTCACATCAAGTTCAAGTGTATCCTTTTATCCAACCACCTTAACACACGTATACTTTGGTAAAGAACAAGTGGGTTGTTCTTTGGAAAGTGTGTAAAGGCTTAAAGTCAAACCCTCGATATCAGTGTTCAGACTTGTAAGGTCTAGAACACTGACGAACCTCCAGTGTTTAGATCTGGTAAGACTTCCAGTGGACTCCGCCATTTGTCAGTCTTCTTTATTCTTACTTCAGTCTTTGACTTCAGTGAGAACGTCTCCAGTAAAGTAGATCTGGACTGGGGTGAAGTCCAGTGAGCTAATCTGGAGAATACTATAGATTTCCTATACAAGTATTTGCTCACTGGTCTTCCATTATTTCTGGACAAATCTTCAGAGGGACTCCAGTTTCCAAGTCTGGAGTAGGTCCAGTAGAACACGTTTCTGGTCAGATCTTCATTAAGGCTCCAGTAGTCGAGTTTGGAGCGAGTCCAGTAAATCTGGACCTAACAGAGTAGGATCAACTTGTGCATCTTCAAAGATTGGGACTTCTTCTTCTACTTCTAAAAGTTGCTCCCCCTGAGTTTGAACATTATTAGCTCCAACTAGAGGATTAGTTGGAGGCTCATTCTCAGGTACAACCAGTTCTTCAAAATTAAAGTCTTCATCTTCAGGAGGAGAGCAATCTGGCTTAGAACAACCTTCATCAATGCTTACATTAACAGAGTTTTCAATTGTTTTAGTTCTCTTGTTGTAAACTTTGTAGGCCTTCATCATTCTTGCATATCCAAGTAGGATACCTTCATCTGATTTCTCATCAAACTTTCCAAGATGGTCTTTCTGATTCAGAATGTAGCAAGGACTTCCAAACATTCTTAGGAAACCAATCTCAGGTTTTCTCCCCCTAAGAAGTTCATATGCAGTCTTCTGGTATCTTTTCACAATGAGGGATCTGTTCTGGGTAAAGCAAGCTGTGTGTACTGCTTCAGCCCAAAAATGAGACTTGACATTGTTTTGAGCCATCATGGATCTGGCAGCTTCAATAAAGGTTCTGTTTCTTCTTTCTGCAACACCATTTTGTTAAGGAGTTCTGGCAGCTGAGTAGACTTGTGAAATCCCTTTTTCACTGCAAAATGAATTAAGAGTGATATTTTTGAATTCAGTACCATTATCACTCCTTAATTGCCTAACAGGCCTTTTGTAGAGAATTTCAGCTTGCTTGATGAAATGAATAATGCTGTCAGCAGCTTCATTCTTGTGTCTTAGAAAGAAAACCCAGGTGTATCTTGAATACTCATCAACAATTACCAAGGAGTACCTCATTCCAGTGAATGATGGAGTACTGATTGGTCCAAATAGGTCTATATGAAGCAGATCCAAACAATTATCAATGGTTGAACATGTTTTAGACTTAAAAGTAGCTTTATGTTGCTTGCCTTTCTCACAAGCACCACACAGCTTGTCCTTCTCATATTTGATCACAGGAAGGCCAGACACCAACTCTTTCTTACACAGCTTGTTGATGTCTTTGAAATTCATATGAGACAACCTTTTATGCCACAACCAATTCAGCTCATCTTGAGACATTGACATGAAACATACTTCTCTTGTGACAGTTGGATTTCTCATGTCAAAAGAATACAAAGACTCATCCCTCTTTGCAATAGGAACCACATTGCTTTCTAAATCAAGAACAATTCCTTTATCAGACCTGAATCTTACTTCATAACCAGCATCACACAACTGACTCACACTAATCAGATTGTGTTTCAAACCATTAACATATGAGACCCTTCTGAAAGTAAGGGGACCATTTGAAAGTATACCAAACCCTTCAGTCTTTCCTTGAGAGTCATATCCAAAAGTAACATTAGGACCAACGCGAATCCTAAAGCTACATAGCAGGGACTTACATCCGGTCATATGCTTGGAACATCCACTGTCCAAGTGCCAGGTATTATCGTCATGACTGCCCTGCAATTATGATAAGAGATTAGTTCTTTTTGGGAACCCATCCAAAGATGGGTTCACCAGAGCTGACCTTCTGGTCTGATTCAGATTTGGCAACAAAACACAGACTCTTATCACATTTTGAAATCCATTGTTGCTTGGTCTGTCCTTTACCAGATTCAAAGTTCTTTCTAGCAACATTTAGAGTTTCCTTCTGAACAAAACCTTTGCCTATTCCAGCTTTCTTACATTCAGCTCTCAATTTTCTTTGATCAACAATTTTTGGATCAGACACATCCTTAAGAAAATTGGCTTTTATTGACACCTTGTCAGTTTTGGACTCAACATATTTTAAAATCAACTTGTCAGAGTCAGACTTGGTGTTACTTAAAACAGACTCAGATTTTGCTTGTGACTCATTTCCTAGAGAATCAGACTTCTTACTCTTTATAAGCTTTATTTTCTCTTTGGGAACACTGTGATCTCTAACCTTTCTTTTATTTCTCTTTAAACTTCTCTTGTTTTCTTTAGTCTTTGAATCTGACTCAGATTGGATGATGGTCAGTTTGGTCAAGTCAAGACTTTCTTCAGGTTTTAACTCAACAACCTGATCAGCTTCAGACACAGCTTCAGCAATGGTCTGACCAATGGTTTCAGGATCTTTAAACCCAATACCAGATTTCTGAACCAACTTAATTGGTTTAGACATTGTTTCTTTGGTTTGGACTTTGGGTGGTGAAGGAGGCTGATAACAAGGCTCCATAGCACATACTTCAGCAATGGCTATAGCCTTATCATAATCACCATCAAAGATAGCTTGGATCTGATGACGTATTTGGTCATTTACACACTTAGCAACTCTTTGGGAGCTTATGCACCATGTTTCAGTAATTTGTTTAACCTTTAAAAACTTTTCTTCTGCAGTTTTAGCTTCTTTAATCAAAATTGAGTTTAATTGTTTTTGAGCTTTAACCTCAGATTCTAGTTTTCAATGGTGTGACTCTTAGAGCTGTTATCAAGTTTCAAAACATGTATTTCCTTTTTGAGTTCTTGATTAAAGTGTTTTTGCAGCAAAACCTCATCACCAAGTTTATTCAGTCTGGACAGTTTCTCATTATCAGACAGATTGGAAAAAAAGTTACCTCAGGTGGAGCAGTCTGACTGGTAGATGCCTGGTGAGTTGACTCAGATTGCTGTTGTATTTTCACCAGATCTTCAGCAAATCTTTGAGTAGCTTCTTTAGCCATGAAACACTTGGCATCTTTGTACAGCTCATCATCAGATGATGTGGCACTTTCAGCCCAGTCTTTGGCTACCAGACTCTTCTCACTTTTGTTCACCTTCTCTGTCAGCTCAGCTACTTGTGCTTTCAAGGCTTTGTACTTAGTCTTGAGCTTTGAGTATTTTTCTCCTCTTTCACCTTTGGCTGGAACAGCTTGAGCAGTTTCTTTGGATCTGCAATCTCCAGCCATATGTCCAGTCTTGCCACACTTGTAACAAGTGACCTTGGACATGTCAAATGGCTTCTTGGTCTTGTCAGCTTGGCCACCTCTTCCTTTTCCTTTAAACTTATTAAAGGATCTCCTTCTGATCCTTTCAGCCAACATAGCTACTTCATTAGCTAGTTCATCACCATCAGATTCATCACATTCAGATTCAGCACAAACAGAATTAGGATTGGACATCACAGGAATATCATTATTAATACAAGGAATGATCTCATTACTAATTATACTAGGGTGTTCAGTCATAGAAGCAATAAGTGCAGCAGCAGGCTGACTATAAGAATCACCCATAGCAATTAACTTTTCAGCCTCTGAACATTCTTGGTTATGAAGCAAACCAAAAAGTCCAGGGAGATCAAGATCATGATAAACAGAACTTAATTAACAGAAGAAATATAGTTGTTCCATTTAGGTGGTAATGAATCAAGAAATTTACTCTTTAAAGCCTCATTTTTCTTATTAATTCCAACAGCAGCTAAATCATTTACCAAAGCATTAAAGCGGGTATGATTGTCAGTCAAGGATTCATTTCTCAAAGAGAAAAATCTCTCATACCTCTTGGTCAATATAGTAATTGTGGATTCCATAAGGTAGAGCATCCCTCAAACATGACAGTCAAAGTACCCCATATTTTCTTAACCGTAGAACACATTTTAATAGAATGGTAAAGATCTTTGGGCACAGCTTGGACAATGATATTTCTAGCCTTCACATCCAAGTTTACCAACCTCCTATCCTCATCCCCCCAATATTCCTTGTCCTTAACAATAGATTTGACTGTGGCAGGAATGGTTGGTAGACCTTCCCTGACCACAATGGTTTGTGTAGGAACATAAGGACCATCCGCAAGGATGTCAGGCATATTGTTATCGATGGATTCAAGGAACAAAGACATTCTACCTTTCCACCCACTGAAATCATCTTTGTCAAACATGGGTGGTCAGGTTGAAGAACCATTATCAATATATAATGACATAATGCTTTACTATAAATGAAAATATGCAAGGATCAAGTCAAGTTAATTCTCAGCTTGGGTGGCAGAGTCAGCTTTGAAACATTCCCCAGCTTCCTCTGCACCTTGGGGGACTATAATATTTGATGTTACATTGTCAACCCCAGAAGCTGATACATACTTCCTTTGTGATCTTTGCTTTTTAGCATTGTGAGGCACTAAGTCCTCAACAATGGGTCTTTTTGATGTGAGTTTGGAAGAAGTGGATGAGGGTGTGGCTAGGGTGGCTGATGATTTGGCCAACCCTTCACCCTCTTTAGAAGGAGAAGAATGAATAGATTGAGAGGAGTTTGATGATTCAGAAGCATGTGTACCTGGGTCCCCCTGATTAGCAGATTGAGTGTCAGACTCAGATCGCGTCAAAGAAGGGACAACTTCCTCACTAACAACTTCCTCACTTTCCTTTGCCCTGCAATAATTAAGGTAGGTCTGCATTGCTGGGGTTAGACCCTGCGCAGTTATCTTAGGACTATTGAAAATATTATTGTTAATGGCCTTACATTCAACAGTTTGACCAGTTGCCAAACTGTAATCACTATCAAGGATAACATCAATTATTAAAGTAAGAATCCTACCATAAGGTATGGTAAGACTCTTGTTGTTGACTCGGCCAACTAAGTCTCTAAAAATTACGGCAGCAAAATCTATTCTGGTCATAGTGACCATTGCATGAAAAATCTGCAAATTCTAAGGCATTAGGTTGATCAAAGCTGCCTGCCTTTACTTGTAAAGTTTTAGAAATTGTGCTCAAAAGATAGTTCCAAATACCAGTTAAAAATTTCATTTTAACCACTGAAGCCAATGGACCAGTATGTTCAACATCTTGTAAAACACTTTTGGCTTCATTGTGAGACACAACACTTTCATAAATATCATCAGGCATATATGACAGCTCAAAAGCAGACCTAATCCTCTTCAAAGAAATATATACCTTTTTCTTACCATTGAGGATGGTTCCATAGATTGCAAGATCTCCTTCCTTGTTATTCTTTACATAACAACTAGCCCAAAATTCACAAAGAAGGTCCTTGAACACCACTTCAGGCTTTTCAGTCAACATTTTGCCAAATGGATGGTAACATAGGAATGCGACCATGTCATCATACCCCTTTGCCCAAGAAGGAGGATGAACATTGGCAGAAACGAGACTGACTATCTTGATTTTACCAGTATCAAGATCAGCCGGGACAACCACTACATTATTACCCACCAGATAAGGTGAAAGCTTATTAACGCTTACCGGAGCTGGGTAACGGACTTCAGATTCAGACGAAGAAACTGATTGAGAATTGTTATAAGGAGAAACAGATGACGATGCCATTTTAAAAAAAATTTAGAAGAAGAAATTTAAAGAAATTTGGTAAAAAAGTATACAGTTTTAAAGAAAAAGAATGATTGATTTAAGAGAAATGAAGAAGTGATTTGGGGGTTTAGGTTAATTGAGTATATATATACATTATTATATCAATAACCATTTGAAAATTGGAGAGAGAAACAATTTGATTGGTGGATGAACGAGTAGTGGTGGTACTTTTTCAGAAACCAACAGTTGCCACTACACGTGTCAAACACTAATTAAATAGAAAATGGATAAATAAGTAAACTGAATAAAATATTGTATATAATAAAACGCACTGAGATATTTAATAACAAAAATAACCACTAAGCTGGGTCAGACTCAGCTTACCCTCTTTTACTTGAAAGTACACCAAGTATGAAAGGGTAGTCTGGGTCAGACACATCTTACCCTCAAAATTGAGAATAATTCTAAGGGGTCAAATTTGTTATTACTTAGCTCACTGCCTTTTACATATTTAGCATACCTAGCTTACTTATGAGATAGTTGAACCTTGATTCATCCAATGGCTTTGTAAACAAGTCTGCAAGCTGATTATCAGTTAGAATGAAGTGCAGTTCACCATCTTCTTTCATCACATGATCTATAATGAAATGATATCTTATATCAATGTGCTTGGTCCTTGAATGAAGCACATGATTGTTGGAAATTGTTATGGCACTGGTGTTGTCACAAAAGATTGAAGTTTTTGATGCAGTGACACCATAATCTTGAAGCTGATACTGCATCTAAAGAATTTGAGAGCAACAATTCCATGTAGCAACATATTCAGCTTCTGCAGTGGAAATAGAAACTGAGTGCTACTTTTTGCTGGACTAGCTTACAAGTCTATTGCCAAGCAATTGACAAGCTCCTGAAGTGCTTTTTCTATCAATCTTACAGCCTGCAAAGTCAGAATCTGAATAGCCAATTAGATCAAATCTGAGTCTTTGGGATACCAAAGACCCAGATTGGGACTACCTTTAAGGTATCTGAAGATTCTTTTCACAGCTTTAAGATGTGATTCTTTAGGACTAGCTTGATATCTTCCACAAAGACATGTAGCAAACATAATATCTGGTCTGCTAGCAGTCAAGTAAAGTAATGAACCTATCATACCCGTATAAGCTGTGGTGTCAACAGATTTGCCATCCTTATCTTCACCCAGCTTATCACCAGTTCCCATAGGAGTTTTCATAGGTGAGCAATCACTAAAACCAAATTTGTTCAAGAGATCTTTAACATATTTTCCTTGGTTTATAAAAATTCAATTTTTAGTCTGTTTTACTTGTAAACCCAGGAAATAGTTTAGTTCTCCCATCATGCTCATTTCATACTTTTTGGACATTAATTCAGAAAACATTTTGCAAAGTCTTTCACTGCTAGACCCAAATATGATATCATCTACATAAATTTGTACAAGAAGAATATCACCATTGTACTTTCTCACAAACAAAGTCTTGTCAACATTACCTCTTTTGAATTTGTTAGCCAAAAGAAACTTAGACAAAGTATCATACCATGCCCTTGGAGCTTGTTTTAACCCATACAGAGCTTTGTCAAGCTTGAAGACATGATCAGGAAACTTTGAACTTTCAAAACCTGGAGGTTGTTCAACATAGACTTCTTCTTCCAATTTCCCATTCAGAAATGCACTCTTCACATCCATTTGATAGACTTTGAAACCTTCGTGAGTAGAAAAGGCCAACAACATTCTGATTGCCTCTAATCTTACCACAGGAGCAAAAGTCTCATCATAATCAATTCCATCCTCTTGTCTATAACCAAGAGCTACCAATCTTGCTTTGTTTCTGGTCACAACTCCCCTTTCATCCATTTTGTTTCTGTAGACCCACTTGGTTCCAATCACAGTTTTGTGATGAGGTCTTGGAACAAGTTCCCAAACCTTGTTTCTTTCAAACTGTGTAAGTTCATCTTGCATTGCATTAACCCAAGATGGATCTGCCAGAGCTTCATTAACCTCAGTTGGTTCCACTTTACTCACAAAGTTAACAAACATGCAAAAATCACATGTTGCCTTTCTTCTTGTCTTAACACCACAAGGAGGATCACCAATGATTTGGTTAATTGGATGACTCCTTGTCCATTTGGTTACATGAGTTGAATTGTTTGCAACTGGGACAATAGGCTGATTCAGATTTGAAGGTCCAGCCTGATCAGCTTGAGAAAATGGTTGATCAGCTTGGATTGGAGTTGAGGAATCAGAGTCAGTTGGAGCATCATTTACTGGATTCTGAACATTTTCTTCAGCAGGAATTGGATCAGCATGCACGCTTTCAAAGATTGGATCATCTTCTTCTTCTTCTATAAGTTATTCCCCCTGAGTTTGAGCATTATCAGCTCCAACTGGAGGATTAGTAGGAGGCTCATTCTCATGTACAACCAGCTCTTCAAAGTTGAAATCTTCATCTTCATGAAGAGAGCAATCTGGCTTAGAACAACCTTCATCTATGCTTACATTGACATAGTTTTCAATTGTTTTGGTCCTTTTATTGTAAACTCTGTAGGCCTTCATCATTGTTGCATATCCAAGTAGGATACCTTCACCTGCTTTCTTATCAAACTTACCAAGATGGTCTTTCTAATTTAGAATGTTGCAGGGACTCCCAAACATTCTTAGGAAACCAATTTCTGGTTTTCTCCCCCTAAGAAGTTCATATGCAGTCTTCTGGTGTCTTTTCACAATAAGGGATCTGTTCTGGGTAAAGCAAGCTGTGTGAACTGCTTCTGCCCAGAAATGAGACTTGACATTGTTTTGAGCCATCATAGATCTGGCAGCTTCAATTAGAGTTCTGTTTCTTCTTTCTGCAACACCATTTTGTTGTGGAGTTCTGGAAACTGATTAGACTTGTGGAATTCCTTTTTCACTGCAGAATGAATTAAGAGTGACCTATGAAAACTCCTATGGGAACTGGTGATAAGCTGGGTGAAGATAAAAATGGCAAATCTGTTGACACCACAGCTTATAGGGGTATGATAGGATCATTACTTTACTTGACTGCTAGTAGATCAGATATTATGTTTGCTACATGTCTTTGTGCAAGATATCAAGCTAGTCCTAAGGAATCTCATCTTAAGGCTGTGAAAAGAATCTTTATATACCTTAAAGGTAGTCCCAATCTGGGTCTTTGGTATCCCAAAGACTCAGGATTTGATCTAATTGGCTATTCAGATTCTGACTTTGCAGGCTGTAAGATTGATAGAAAAAGTACTTCAGGAGCTTGTCAATTGCTTGGCAATAGACTTGTAAGCTGGTCCAGCAAGAAGCAGCATTCAGTTTCCATCTCTACTGCAGAAGCTGAGTATGTTGCTGCAGGAAGTTGTTGTTCTTAAATTCTTTGGATGCAATATTAGCTTCAAGACTATGGTGTCACTACATCAAAAACTCCAATCTTTTGTGACAGTACCAGTGCCATAGCAATTTCAAACAATCATGTGCTTCATTCAAGGACCAAGCACATTGATATAAGATATCATTTCATTAGGGATCATGTGATGAAAGAAGATGTTGAACTCCACTTCATTCCAACAGATAATCAGCTTGCTGACTTGTTTACAAAGCCATTGGATGAATCAAGGTTCAACTATCTCATAAGTAAGCTAGGTATGCTAAATATGTAAAAGGCAGTGAGCTAAGTAATAACAAATCTGACCCTTTAGAATTATTCTCAATTTTGAGGGTAAGCTGTGTCTGACCCAGACTACCCTTTCATACTTGGTGTATTTTCAAGTAAAAGAGGGTAAGCTGAGTCTGACCCAGCTTCGTGGTGATTTTTGTTATTAAATATCTCAGTGCGTTTTAT
>CM067167.1:120093614-120148811 GCA_034093135.1 Erigeron breviscapus
AAAGTCAACGCCCTCTGCTTGACAATAACCCTGGGCAACTAGTCTGGCCTTGTTTCTTACAACATGGCCATCTTCATCCATTTTGTTTCGGTAGACCCATCTGGTACCAATAGGTTCTTTCTTTAACCCTGGTGGACAAGGAACAAGCTCCCAAACATTGTTCCTTTCAAACTGGAGGAGCTCTTCTTGCATAGCTTCCACCCAGCTTGGGTCTGCCATAGCCTCGTCAATCTTCTTTGGTTCAATTAGAGATAAGAAGGTGACATTTAAGCATTGCTCACTGGTGGCTCTTCTAGTCTGAACCCCACTAGTCCCGTTTACATTTTATACGACCCGTATAATAGATTTCGACACGTGGATTGTCAGAGAATGAAACGTGTAATTCTCTGAATTGTCAGAGAATGAAACGTGTCATTCCATTGCTAAATAAACACCCAGCATACTTGGCGTTTCGTCCATACGGGCCGTATAGTTATGCCTTCTGACAGCGGGACCCATCAATACGCTGCGTGAGATTACAAACGGCACGTATATCGGGTGTTTTTGCCGAAACCGGGGTGTCCCTATAGCAGAACCCTAAATAAAAATACGATTATTAATGGATGAATATTAATACAGTAACACCCCCTCACATTCCAACTTTACTTTTTAGTATATACAAGTATTTTATAACCCGCGCTACGCGGCGGGATAAAAAAATCACTTCCTTAAATAACCATTTGAAAAACGAACTTATGTTAAACATGATCTGATACATATACTCATTAAAACTAAAAGGGATACAAATACATGAATAATTTTTCAATATATGCCATATATCAAGTCACTATTATTCATATGTTGTCAAAAACAAATTAGACTTTTGATATTTGATAAATAGCTTACATTTTCTTGTCTTTTTGAACATTTAGAATATATATTATATTTGTTACTATAAACACATTGTTTTTGTTCACGCTTAGATTATTCTATATATATTTGTTGATATAAAGTGTCTATTTATTATATATAGATAATAAACAATTTTTTTAAAACTTTTATATACTTTTAAAATTATTTGTGTAAAATCTGAAAAAAGAATATAAGTGATGGTGTCATGTGGTAAATAATCATTGGTTATTTCAATTAAATTCCAAGGTTGGCAAGTGGTGGGACCCGGTTTTTCATAAAAATGAAATGAAATGGATGAAGGTAGTATAACTTGTACTTGATGCAAACTTTTTTTATACCTTTAGCCACAATGAATTTCACTCATAAAGTATCTGGAACTTTTTTTGAGGCAAGGTTGATTTTTTATGGTAGCTTAAAAAATTTGTACACTATGCATGTAAACATATACTATTAACTACAATAATTTTCACTCACAATCAAAATAGCAAAAGTTACTTTTTAAAATATAACAAAATGATCGAGTCTTTTACTGCAGTTGGTTATTATAAAATGAATAAATAACTAAAACAGAAAATGTAATATAAAAGATGTGAGGCTTGTCCTATGAAGTGAGTGGCGGGGCCAATTTAATGTCCAAATTATTTGTCATTTACTTACAAACTCACGTTATTTACCGTTTACAAACTCAAGCTGTTATAGAATTTGTATTTTATGATTACAATTTTGTATTATTTGTTAAAGTGAAAAACACTTAGAATTGAAAATATAAATTTTTTTTGAAAATACTTTCTAATTTAATTAAAGCATCAAATAAAATTTGTATTTCTTTATAAAAAGATCTGGGTTATATGTATTGATTATATGTATTTATAATAACAAAATATTATGTCATACACATTCATATAGGTGTGATTTTTAAAAGTTTTTGATACACTTTCTTGTGATGTATTTTTGTGGGCTAGAATATATTTTTGAGCCTTATGTTTTGGGCCTTATATTAATGTTTTGTGGATGCTCAATCATGTCAGCCGATTTTTTTTGACTATTAGGTAACTTGCTTTAGATATTGTACTTCATGCATTAAAGCTAATACTATTAGCTACAGTGATTTCTACTCACATACCATCTTTGCTTTTTAAATATATTTAAAATTGTGTCGAGATGTTTTAGTACTACGAAACATAAGAAAACTTGTCACAAAGGAATGTGTCACTCAACTTATACATCATCATCCATGAAACATGTAAAACTAAACAAATAAGTGTTTCTGATTTTTAAAACGTATTGTACAACTATAATAACCAAATTTGAGGATGAAAGTCAAATACACATTTTTCGTGTTAAACGTTTATTTATATGAATAGGTTAGGCTGCATTTAACGTGCATAAAAAAGTTATACCTTTTATATCAAAAGCTCACCATCTGAATATTATGATAATTATACAAATGCACCTTAAATACAGCCTCAAGAGTTACGTTTAACATAACCCTATCATTATTATCTTAAACTAAAAGTATACCCAACAATGGGTGGAGTTATACAATTTTAATGTAGAGATAATATATACATATAAAAAAATTGATGTCCTTAGGGCTCTGTCGATTGCCTGTGATCAATCATTTTAGTTTTAACTTTATATTTGATTAAAAAAATAATATATATTTTTAAACTAAAAGTATACCCAACAATGGGTGGAGTTATACAATTTTAATGTAGAGATAATATATACATATAAAAAAATACTATTATATTTACTTACAAATTTGAAATTTAAGACGCTTGTTATCTCATATGGATGAGATGGGTACCTGCGCAATGCGGCGGCGGCGGCAACGGGTGGTGATCAGTGGCGGCCCTGAGAATTTTAACACCCCGGCCGAGCAAAGAAAATTATGCCCTAACTTTAACCGAATTCAAATATATAAATAACTTTTTTTATAAACGATAACTAGCATTATAACAAAAAATTATATATGCATAATAAGATCATAATTTTAGAATTACATACCATAGTAGTTACTTATTTACCCGATGATCCGTGAAGCTCTCCTAGCATTCTTCATAGCAAATTGGTTAATTAGCTCTTCACAATTTATGTTCTCTAAGATTTCGTTCTCGATAGCTATCATGGCACATCTTTTAACATATTATACATTTTATATATAATATATATATAAAAAAATTTATGCCCTCAAAATTTATGCCCCGGCCGGGAATTGGGTTTGCACACCCTCTAGGCCTCCCCTGCGGCGGCTGGTGGCGGTGATGGTGGCGGTGGTGGTAACGATGTGGTTATTAATCTAAAAGTAATTGATGTAAATGGTAGTGTAGTTATTTTATGGTTAAGGGATGTATCTTTTGTAAATAATTTTATTAAGAGTATTATAGAGATATTAGGTGGAAATATTTAAATTAATGAATAAAAGATAGATAGTTTGGATAAATATGGTTGGAAAATATTTTAGGGATATATTGGGTAGATTTAGTGTGTGAGTTAGGAATGTGTTGAAAATTAAGGATATTTTGGGTATTTTAAAGGTAGAAAGTTGAAAAGAGAGAGTAGTTTGTTTTATAATAGAGTATAGATATAGATAATTAAATAAAAGAGAAAATTACATTTTTGGTCCCTCAAGTTGGCAGGATTTTCAGTTATTGCCCTTAAGTGAATTAATTACAGAAAAAACCCTAAAGTTGGTCAATTTTTTCACTTTTCACTCCGCGACTAACAACCGTCTATTAAGGGTTTTTGGATTCGGAATTGCTTGGATCAGGATCGGTTTTGGCTAGATTTGGTTGGATTCGAAGTGCAATTGCTTTGTTTTGTCTTTGTTTTCGATTCAAACAAGTTGTGTTTTGTCTTTTCTTTTCGATTCAAACAAGTTTTTCCGGCGAGTCAAGTTTTTCCGGCGAAGTCTAGATCGGATTTATTTTGGCTAGGGTTCGTGCGCGATTGATTTCTGAGTCGATTGCAACATGTTTCGTGTTCTGATTCGAAGAAACAAGAGATAAATCTAGATTTTAATTTTTCCGGCGTGATTTTCAAATTTCCGGCCGCCGTGATTTCAGTTGACATTTCGTTTTCTGTAAAAACTGATGAATCTGGGTTTGTGTTTGAGTGTGGAAGAAGAAAGAAGAAGGGATCATGGTGAAATGACGAATATGCCCCTCACTTAACGGACCTAATAGACGGCTGTTAGTTATGGAGTGAAAAGTGAAAAAATTGACCAACTTCAGGGTTTTTTCTGTAATTAATTCACTTAAGGGCAATAACTGAAAATACTGCCAACTTGAGGGACCAAAAATGTAATTTTCTCTTTAAATTATTTAACATATATACGAGTACATATTTTAAAAAATCTTTTAAGGTTAAGTCATAAACATACGGATAACTTGTTAGTAAAAAAACCTCATAAAATGTACAACTTGTGAACAACTTTATCGGGTTTTATAACGGAGCGGAAGATTTCTTTATTGACAAACTTCCAAATCGACCGCCACACAATATACATAATCGTCTCAACAAGCAACGACTTGGAAGCCGAATTCAATTGTTACACAATAGAGCTAAAATAGTATGTTTTTTTAACAAGTTATCCGTATGTTTATGACTTAACCTTAAAAGATTTTAAAAATAGTACTCGTATATATGTTATAATATAATGTAGATAAAAACTCAAAGCTTAAATGTGTTAAAATAATTAAATAAACTCTTAAAAAACCCATAGTCATTAATTTTTGAGAAAATTACATTTTTGGTACCTGAAGTTGTCAAAGTTTTCAATTATAGTCTCTAAGTGAAAAATTTTCATTTTTGATACCCTCACGTGTTGGTCACGTGAGGGCGTTAACGGAAAAACAAACGCGTATGTGCTTGGTATCAAAAATGAAAAAAATAACCAACTTCAGGTACCAAAAATGTAATTTTTTTACTTAGAGACTATAAGTGAAAATTTTGACAACTTCAGGTACCAAAAATGTAATTTTCTCTTATAATAATTTTTTAACGATGTGGACTATTATAGCAAGAGATTAAATGAAATGGACTAATATTGCCCAAAAAAGGTGCAGCACGCAAAACCATTGTCATCAACCTTCCCCGTTTGTTAACTTAGGTTGGAGAAAATGGCAATTTCTAGGTGGGACCCATGTAATGCTCCACAAACGGTTCGTCCAACCAACTATAAGTTGGCTATTAGTTTATTAGTATTTATTGCTAATAGTATATATGATAGTATTATTTTAGATGATGCTCGTACCATTTGATGAAACATGGCAGTTGAATGGATAAAATTTTAATTTTGTAAGTATGCTCTGAGTTTATATTTTATAATCGTTTTTTTTACCTTTTCCTTATTTTATATTTTAATTTAAATGTTTTGTTAAAATAATTAAGGTGTATAAATAATTGTACACTTATCATAAAATTCAGGAGTGAAGTTTTTGATATGAAAAATAATTTTTTATGCACGTTAAGTCTAGAATTATTTACATTTTCTTTAATTTATATAGGTACATTAGGCATTTAAATCAAATACCTTTACATCGATTACCCATACCACTTGACGTAGCCGCCACCATCAACAACCATCACCACCAACAGTTGTCGCCGCCCCATTGCACGGTTATCATTCTACTTTATAATAAATAAACTTTACTTTAACTTTTGTCGTCACACTGCACTTTATTATTATTATCTTTATAATAAATAAACTTTACTTTAACTTTTGTCGTCACACTGCACTTTATTATTATTATCTTTATAATAAATAAACTTTACTTTAACTTTTGTCGTCACACTGCACTTTATTATTATTATCTTTATAATAAATAAACTTTACTTTAACTTTTGTCGTCACACTGCACTTTATTATTATTATCTTTATAATAAATAAACTTTACTTTAACTTTTGTCGTCACACTGCACTTTATTATTATTATCTTTATAATAAATAAACTTTACTTTAACTTTTGTCGTCACACTGCACTTTATTATTATTATCTTTATAATAAATAAACTTTACTTTAACTTTTGTCGTCACACTGCACTTTATTATTATTATCTTTATAATAAATAAACTTTACTTTAACTTTTGTCGTCACACTGCACTTTATTATTATTATCTTTATAATAAATAAACTTTACTTTAACTTTTGTCGTCACACTGCACTTTATTATTATTATCTTTATAATAAATAAACTTTACTTTAACTTTTATGTCAACTAAGGATCAATATTATTTTAAATGAAACAAATCTTTATAATAGATAAAGAAGATTGTCTTCTAAAACTATTTTTAGAAAAAAGGATGATGTAGCAAACCCACATAATTTTTTAAAAAGTTTTTCTTTAATTTATGATGTCATATATATAAAAACCCCCAATAAATGCTTATTTAAAATTCCTAATATTCTTTTATCAGAGACAAAGAAAATTAATTTTTTTTATATAATTTTATGGAATGTCTTTTTATGTTAACGCAATTGGTACTCTTATTTATGTATTTTTGCGTTAGTCGATTCACAATCTTTATATCAATATCAAGTTATAATATACCAATAACGACAAAAGTTACATACATTTTTTATATATGTTTATTGTTTTAAAACTTTTAATTAAAATACGGATTGAACCCGGGTTAATTAGCTAGTATAGTACAAACTGAAATTTTGATGATATATTGAATAGAATATAGATTTTGACCCGTGTCATATACACGGGAAGTTTACTACATTATATTATTAAATGTATGTAACTAAAAAAATCTTGTAAATTCAAATTAAAAAAATATATAAAAAATTGATAAAATTAAATAAAATAATTAAGTAAAATCAAAGTTAAAAAAAATTGTAATTTTAAAACATTGAAAACATATGTATTTATTTCTCTTTGTAATACTTCTTTGTAAACCATATTTGTTGTAATATTTTTTATGTTTATTTTGTTGCAAATATTAAATAAATATTAGAAAAGTTTAAGATTATGACTAATTTAAAATTAAAACATTAAATATATATTTTATAGATTTATTAGGTTTTTCAATAATAATTTAAGTATTATCAATTATGACATAAAACAAATCATAATTTAGATTTATTTGATTGTATAAGTAAACATTTGTTTATAAGTATGATATTTTTCTTGTTTGAAGTTGTAACTTCTAAACCCTATAGGGCGATTAAATTAATTTGATGACGATATTTATTTATATATTTATTAGGACTTTTAATAGTAATTTAATTAATATCAATTATGAAATAACTAAATCATAATTTGTAATTAAAATCAAAGACTTTGATTGGTTAATAAATCATTAAAACAAAATCTTTTAGATATATAAATAAATACTATTATTATTGAATATATATTAGCTATTATTTATTTTTATTATATTAAAATTATTGGTTAAAAAGTGTAAATTTGTGATGGAAAACAAAAGTGTAAATTAAAGTCAAAATTGAAAATAAAAGTCAACTTTAAAAATTGAGAGTTGTGATTGATCGATAAGTTATTAGAGCAACTTGTTTTTAGTATAATAAAAGATATTAATTTTATAGATAAAATGTAAAATATAATAATTCTATTATTCAAAACTAGAGAGGTACTCTGACAACACGATGACAGAAACGACGACAACTGTTTGTGGTGGCGGAGATGACAGGCGGCGGCAGTGGCGGCGGCGGCGGTATGGTGGTGATGGTGATGAGTGGTGGTGACGACAACTGGTGGTATCGATAATGACAGGGTTGTGTGATGATGACGGCGATGGGCGTCATAGTATGAGTTATAATTCACCGTTTAAAACTCCATTTTTTATTTTGATCACCGTCATGAAATCAACTGCTTAATAATCAGCATAATGTTGGAAATGCAGAAAGTCAAACAATTAAAAGTCAAAGTAACAACTTTTGCTTCAACTCATTTGAGTAATGCCAAGTGGATGCCTAAAGCTCACCTGATCTAACAAATATATGTTTTGTAGCTGCAACTATTGAACCTGACAATATGTTCCAGTAAAGCAAAAACCTCTTCTTTTTCTTTTTTTTTTCATTTTAAACTATTCGACTGTTGATTTACCATAAATATCTTTTAACATTTTATAATACTTTCATCAAATATATACTAAAATATCATATATACCCTTTCCCATAATCAAAAATCACACACATTGTCTCCATCTTCCCTCTCTCTAACATCCCTATCCAAAACAAAACACACACACATCATAACTATTATTCTTTAAGTATCGCGCCGCTCGCACGAACATCACTCTAGTTATTCCTTATCTTATATACTCCTTTTAGATTGTCACAACATAAAAGATGTAAGAGTAGAATGAGTAAACGGCCGAAATCGTCCTTGTGGTTTACCCTAAAAATCAAGTTTCATCTTTATCTATCGGAAATGACACCGACAGTCCTTTCTGGGTGGATAAGGATCACGTTCAGTCCTTTATCTAAACGTCCGTCATCTTCCATCCGTTAAGTCCCTCACGTGCTTTCCACGTGAGGGTACTTCTGTCTTTTTCATAACTAAAGGACCAAACATGATATTTTTAAAGTTATTATACTTGATCTCTATAAATCTGTACAAAATTTATTTTTTCAGCCCAAAAAATCATCTTCATCACCAATTCATCAACAAACCTCAAACTAAATTTATAATCAAAACCAAAAACAATTTGTAAAGGAAAAAAGTCTACGATCTGTTTCCTAATTAGGATGCTTTCAAATTAGAATTTCTGTTGGATATTTTAGCGATATCAATGTTCCATAGTGGTATTGGATTAACTTATCGAATGGTTGATCTTAATATTCGGTTAATCGGGTTAGGTGATGCGGGAGTGCGGACTCGATTATGTATATTAAGATGGTTGCGTAATGACGGTTTAGTTTAATATTAATAAATTAATATTATGAGTTTAATTTAATATAATGTAATTAATATTAAATGGTATGTATATATCAAAGTTAGTTTCTAACTTTGAAAAATATATGTTTGCCGTTAACTTTGAAGGAAGAGATATATACAAATTTTATACTTTTAAAAGGTTGTGCCTCTCTTTTTCTTCTTAGTACGCAAAAGAGAAAACTTCCTGGTTTTTTGGTTATACACAAACCTTGAGTTTGGAAAAACCGTCCACTTTCTTTTGGTTCAAAAAGAAAGGCAGAAACCATCGAACATATTATTGGTACAAGATTTCTCAACGAATCAAAGTCTAGTTCTTGAATGGGGAACCAGTCTTATCCGTTCAAACATTTGGGTGTACCTCCAAATAGTTTGTTCTGAAAGTGATTACACGATTCTGGTTCCAATCCAAGTTATTTATTTATTTTGTTGATCGGGTTACGAGATTCACAAGAACAGGTTTGTATACTATGACTACGGGATCAAATCGGTACGTATTTCTAACATATCCCCAACAAAGAACAAACTATTTAATCTAGGATTTGATTACCGTAAAGTTAGTGTTCGATGGATCTTTTGTGTTTGTGTTGCGCATGGAAACAAATTGAAGAGGTGTAACTGTTATCGATTGAAACAAAGATATATATGTCTTCAATATATATATGTTCAAATTCGATGATTCATCTTTGTATTTGTTTTGCGTATGAAAGAAAACAAAAAAATGATCGGACATTTGGGTGCGGGACTGAATGGTTTAATTCATTAATGATAGTATTAAGATTTTACAAAATATATATTTCTCCTAAATGATCGACGTATCAAGATATTGGTGATGGGATTTCTTTACTACTCTTAAATGTTAATGAAAAGGTATGTATGTATGTAATCTTTCATTGGTTAAGAGTGATCACATACCTTTCCAGGGATTGTTAGTAGAAATTGCAATTTTTTGTGTGACTGATAACATGATGATGTGAAAATGCAATTTACGCGAGTTGAACAATTTTTAAATCGGTCTTAATGCATGTAATTTTATATGATTGCGTTAATATCATGTAAAAGGAAAACTATTCGACAATTTCAAATTTTGGAAATTGTTTTACATCAATCTGTTTAGCATTTCATACAATTTCAAATTTTGGAAATTGTTTTACATCAATCTGTTTAGCATTTCATACGGTTGTGTGCAGAAAAACTTGAACGGATTTGATTTTGGTTTCAATTCAAATCGTTTATCCTCAGTGTTCGGCAAGTACTATTTGTAAAAAGTGTTTGAAACATTTGTAGTATAATTCGAAAAGTTGGTCATATGCAATTTGGTTTTGTTTTGTAAGGCCATATGCATATTTGATTTAATTATATTAAGTTCACTAATGTTTTAAATTTGTTCCAATTGACTACGAGCGAGATCGCTTCATGGTTTGTGAAGTAAGTTTGACAAATTGGAAAGTTTGAGGGACAAGATTTCAAACACTGAAAAGGAAGATGTACTTCTCTTAATGACTTGAAAGTGGCTTACGTATGTCTACTATTATGTACATATCAAAGATGCTTCAAGTAAGAATTTTCTTGTCAGCAATTTATTTCATTAAATGGTTGGTTTGCACAACATGTTCTTAAAATGGATGAGTCAATTGCGGTTTCTAGCATAATTGACAAACTTCTATTAGTGGAAGGACTTTAAGCATACCGTGAAAATTAAAAAGATGATTTGTCTTTGGTTCAATTGGGTGGTCATATCTAAATTGGGTAGTCACTTCGGGCACAAGAAATAGACAAAATAAAGACAAGGTCAATCATTGTCCTCTTTGAATGTTGTTGAACATGATGGAAAACCTGATGGGTTTATGGAGTTGAAGGGTATTGGGTTTGACAAGTTTATCTTGTCTAGACATGAGCTTTTGTTGGTTTGGATATTTATCCAATGGTATGTTAAAGTTAAATGTCCATATTCCAATTACACATGAATTGTTGTGCATGGCTGTTTTCTAGCAATATAATCTATGGCATGCTTGATTAAGACAAATTACTTATTTTTATGATGAAAGACATGTTAGGTCCAGATTTAGTCCAGATTTACTGGACTCGCTCCAGACTCGACTACTGGAGCCTCACTGAAAATCTGACCAGAATTGTGTTCTACTGGACCTACTCCAGACTTGGAATCTGGAGTCCCTCTGAAGATTTGTCCAGATTTACTGGACTCGCTCCAGACTCGACTACTGGAGCCTCACTGAAAATCTGACCAGAATTGTGTTCTACTGGACCTACTCCAGACTTGGAATCTGGAGTCCCTCTGAAGATTTGTCCAGAAATAATTGAAGATCAGTGAGCATATACTTGTATAGGAAATCTGGAGTATTCTCCAGATTAGCTCACTGGACTTCACCCCAGTCCAGATCAACTTTACTGAAGACATTCTGACTGAAGTCAAAGACTGAAGTCTGAAGAAAGAAGACTTAACAAATGGCGGAGTCCACTGGAAAGTCTTACCAGATCTGTTCACTGGAGGATTGTCAGTGTTCTAGATCCTACAAGTCTGAACACTGATATCAAGGATTGACTTTTCCTTTAACACACTTTCCAAAGAACAATCCACTTGTTCTTTACCAAAGTATACGTGTGTTAAGGTGGTTGGATAAAAGGATACACTTGCACTTGATGTGACTTTATCCTTATTCCTTATCCAATACATTTAATGTTCTTGTCAGATCATTAAATGTATGCAACCATATTTGTACGGCACAAAGTTCACTGGTGAATTTTGTTGCCTATAAATAGGAAGTCATTTCCTTGACATAAATACTTTTTAAGCATTCATTTTGCATTGAAGTGAATTTGTCCAAATACTCTCGATCTTAAACAGGGATACTTCACAACTTTAAGTATCTCGATCCTAAAGAGTTATTTGACAAATATAGATCATTTGTAACTCATAGGTTGTTAGGATATATACTTAATTGTATTATCTTGATTCCGCAACAACCTTGTATTTTGTTTATACATCAATAAATAAAATACCCATGAAACCATACATAATGTTCCACTTTATTTGTTTATTGCTTTAAGTCTTGTATTACTTTATTTATATACTTGCATTTATATTAAGGTAATACTAGTCCATTCTAGTGCTTATTAGACTTGTTGTATTTACACTTTCCTGGTTAATCATCGAACTTAAGGGACTCACATTTGGTATCAGAGCAGAAGGCTAAACATTGCCTAGATCTGTTTCTTGATGGCTAACCAAGAAAATACACAAGGTTTTAGTCTTGGTCCCGATCCTAATGCAAATATTAATGATCAAAATGAACCATCAATTGTTAATAACACTAATCCACCTCCTCCTCCTACTCCTGCTTCTCCACACGTGCATGTGCACTACTCAAATAATCCTGTTCCTAAATTCAGTGGGAACAGTGATGAATTTGGTACGTGGAAGGCTAGGATGGTGTTGCATGTCACTGGTATTGAGAGGAATATGATGAAAATTTTAAACGAAGGTCCATATGTACCTACATCACCTCTCAATCCCCTTCTTGATCCTTCTGGATCTAGAAGAGGAAGGGAAAAGAGGGAGGAACATTGGTCAGAAGAGGAGAAGAGATTGGTAAATCTAGACACCCTTCTCAAAAACATGATCCTCGGGGCCGTTCCAGAAACCCTAATTCCCATACTAGTTCTTTTTCCTAGTGCTAAAACCATGTGGGATGAACTCTTAAACCAACATGAAGGAGGAGATGACACCATTGTCACCAGAAAGGTCTCCTTAAACAAGAGGTATGAGTCATTTTTTGCTCAACCTAACGAGTCTCTCACTGGTACTTACACCAGATTTATGAGTATCATAAACCAATTGAGAGGTCTTGGGGTTGAGAAGGACAAGGATATACTTCTGGAGAAATTTTGTGACATTCTACCCACCAAATGGTCTCACATGATCCTAGTCTTACGACAAGGAAAAACTCTGCACACACACACTCTCTCAACTCTTTATGGAGCTTTCAGGTACACTGAAGAAAATCAAGCTCAGAGAGTGGTGGTAGAACAAGATGCCTATAACCATGCCTCCAGTAGTCCTAATGTGGTTAGTCATACTGAACCACAAGGTACAACACTGATATCTTCTGAGAATGTATTTTCTATGAAGAAGATGGTGTCTGAACTCATGGATTCTGGAGAATCCAGTCAAGTCTCTCCAGACTGTTGTGATGAAACTGAAGACGACGACCTTATTGCAATGATTGCTAAAACGTTTAACCGTTTCAAAGCAAGAGCAAATAGGCCATCTGGACAATTTGCATCCAGTTCTTCCACTGACAAGACCAATTTGACATGCTTTAAGTGTGGCAAAAAGGGTCATTTCATGAAAGAGTACAGGTCCAACCAGTTTGCATCCAAGCCTGGTCCATTCTCTTCTAATAATAAGCCTGATGATAGCTATAAAATGAAATATAAAAAGCTTAAGGCCCAAATTGCTCTCATGGCACAACAAATTGAAACCAATAATAAGTGCATGATTGCAACGACTGAAGAGAAGTGGGTGCCTTCTGATGACTCATCTGTTAATGAAGAAGAAGAAAGAGATTGCTGTTACATGGCTCTGGCAGACGAAGAGCACCTGGTGAAGGAAGATGTCACATCTGGACGATGGGTGAAGGAAGATGTCACATCTGGACGATGGGTGGACATTGTTATCAAAAAGGTTAGTGATTATGATAATGCAACTGACCAAGAACTAAAACTGGACATAGCTGAAGCTTTAAATTCTGATTTGATTTTTGTTGAAACTGTTAGATCTGATTGTGTAAATGGTCTAGAAACAGATTCTTCTGAAATAAATGCTTTAAAATCAAAATTAAAAGAACTTCAAGACATTGAACTGGCATTTCAAGCCCAGGTTATGGTAACTGAACAATTGATTCAAGAAAAACAAGATCTTGAAATCATTTTAGAGAAAGAAAAACTGATAATAAAGTCATGGCTAGAAACCAAAAAGCCATATGATGCTAGTGTAAAACAATTTCCAACTCAAAAACGTGCATACTTAGATGGAAATACACATGTAGCATCATTAATACCAGTAATCGATCGATTACCAGAGGAATTCAGGCCCACCACTGTTTATGATGAGCCTGTAACTCCCAAGGCCAATACTGTCCAAGTTCTTTGCCCAGAGGTTAAGACTGGAGCTGTTCAGATGACTGCTCCAGTTAAAAAGGTTAAGCAGAATAGACCTTTGCCTCAGAACAATCCCCTACCTAAGCCAACAACTGGAAAGGCTAAGGTATCATCTGAAGATAATGTTTTGTCCAGGATAGAGAGCCAGATTCAAATTCTGACTCGTCAATCACAAAGTTTTAATGCAAGATTAAACTTTATTGAGGGTACTTCATTTGGCCCTAGACAAAACACAAAACCTTTTGCTAAGAAAGACAAATTTATTTCTCCAGTTGAGAAAAAGAAAAAGGTTTCTAAACTATCAACTCCAGTAGTGTTCTCAACAAAAACTACTGTTGAAGAAAGTGAACTAGACCAGATTGCCCCAGGGATCCATAAGGGAGGATCCAGTGAACCCATCAGTCGATGGGTTCCCAAATCTAACTAATCAATATCTGGTGTATGTGTAGGGCGATCGAAAGAAGCTTATCTGGTATCTTGACAGTGCAGCTGGCAGGACTATGACCGGATGTAAGACCCTACTGGAGGAGTTCACCATTTCTGATGGACCCTCCATCACTTTTGGAAATGATGGTTGTGGAAAGACTGAGGGATATGGTGTTCTGAACAATGGACAAGTCAAGTTTACACGTATTGCATTTGTGAATGGTTTGAAATATAACTTGATCAGTGTAAGCCAACTGTGTGACGATGGCTATCAAGTCTTATTCAATGTTGCTCAGGGCATCGTATTCAACAAGGACTGGAAGGTAGTGTTGATTGCTCCCAGAAAAGGGAATGTGTACGTGATGGATATGGAAAGCTCTCCTTCAGAGCAATGTTTCTATACTCAAGCTGATGAAGACACAAACTGGTTATGGCATAAAAGGTTATCCCATTTAAATTTCAAAAACATTAACAAGTTGTCCAGAAAACAACTTGCAGATGGGATACCTTCAGTTTCCTTCAAAAAGGAAAGGCCATGTCTAGGATGTGAGATGGGTAAGCAAAAACGTGCCAGTTTCAAGACCAGACAGAATTTCAGCATTACTGAACCACTTTACATGCTTCATATGGACCTCTTTGGTCCAGTGAATGTTCAGACTCGTGCTAGTAAAAGATACACCCTGGTGATCGTAGATGAATTCTCCAGATATTGTTGGGTGATCTTTCTAAGGTCTAAAGGTGAAGCTGCTGCTGAAATCATCAGTCTTATTAAGCAAATTGAGCTCAAGTACAGTCGAAAGTGTGTCAGTTAAGAAGTGACAATGGAACAGAATTCCAGAATGCAACTCTGGAGTCATTCTGTACTGACACTGGCATCTCCCAGAATTTCTCATCAGCCCGCTCTCCAGAACAAAATGGAGTGGTGGAAAGGAAAAATCGAACGCTGATAGAAGCTGCCAGGAGTATGCTTGCTGAATCTGGTCTGTCTATCAGTTTCTGGGCGGAAGCAATTGCAACTGCTTGCCACACCCAGAATCGATCAGTGTACATTAAAAGACACAAAAAGACAGCCTATGAAGTCTTAAGAAATAGAAAACCATACATTGGTTATTTTCACGTTTTTGGATGTCCAGTTTACATCCTGAACGACTCCAGTCAGCTAGGCAAATTTGATGCCAAAGCTGATGAAGGGTATTTCTTAGGCTATTCAGCCATTCGCAAGGCCTTCAGAGTCTACAACAAGAGACTGGAGAAGGTCCATGAGTCAATTCATGTCACATTTGATGAATCAAATGTTGCAATCAACAAGAAGCCAGCCCTTGACACTCCCCCAGAAACTCCAATTGTCTTTTGTGAATCTGATCCAATAAACGACAAAAATGAAGATTCACCAGACACAGTTTCCAGTCATCCTGATCTGGAACCTGTTCAGAAAAAGAAACTCTCTAGTAGTACTCCATTCTATCCCTCTATTATTTTCAAACTACCCACTGAAATTAATATTGGTTCAGATGTGCGTACTACTCCCCCAGTATCAGTGTCAGTTGAGAATAGACCAGAAATGTCTTCTGTTGAAGAATTTCAAACTGAACCAGTACTCCAGGAAATGCCTTCAAACGAAGAATTTCATGATGCAAATCGTGATTTAAATGACTCAGATGAAGATACTGAAGTAATCTGGCAAGATCCTCCTCCAGAAGCAACTCCAGAGGAGACTCAACTGAATTCTTGCACTGATATTGTTGTCAGCAACAATCCTGGTCAATACTCCAGATGGACAAAAGCTCACCCTATTGATCAGATCATAGGTGACTCCAGTCGTAGTGTTCAGACCAGAAGAGCCTCCAGTAATCAATGCTTATACGTAAGTTTTCTATCTTTGATGGAACCAAAGAAGATTGATGAGGCTCTGGAAGATCCAAACTGGGTGACTGCTATGCAAGAAGAGCTTCACCAGTTTGAAAGGAACAAGTTCTGGTATCTGGTTCCTTTCCCAGTTGGAAAGAAAGAACCAATTGGAACAAGATGGGTCTTCAGAAACAAAGTAGATGAAGATGGCCACGTAATCAAAGAAATAAGGCCAGACTGGTAGCACAAGGCTACTGCCAGTCAGATGTTGACTTTGATGAATCATTTGCTCCAGTGGCTAGACTTGAAGCGATCAGAATATTCTTAGCATTCGCTGCTAATCATTAGTTCAAGGTCTACCAGATGGATGTAAAGAGTGCTTTCTTGAATGGAAAGCTTGAAGAAGAAGTTTACGTCAGACAACCTCCAGGTTTCGTTGATGAAAAGCATCCACATTGGGTATATCGTCTGGACAAAGCGCTATATGGCCTCAGACAAGCCCCACGTGCTTGGTATGATACTCTGACTAAACATTTGTTGAAAAATGGTTTTAAACGAGGTGCAATTGACAATACCTTGTTCATTCTTCATGAGAAAGGTAATCTGTTAATGGTACAAATTTATGTTGATGATATCATTTTTGGGTCTACTGATGAAATATGTGCAAGAAATTTTCAAAAATCATGTCCACTGAATATGAAATGAGTCTGATGGGTGAATTAACATATTTTCTTGGACTCCAGATTAAACAAAACAAAGATGGCATTTTTATTAATCAGGAGAAATATGTTAGAGATCTTTTAAAGAAATATGATATGAACTCTTCACCATCTAAACCAACTCCAATTTCTGCACCACTGACACTGGATTCTGATCCAGATGGCAAACCAGTGAACACCACTGTCTATAGAGGCATGGTTGGTTCACTAATGTATTTAACTGCCAGTAGACCAGATATTATGTTTTCAACATGTTTATGTGCCAGATATCAGTCTAATCCAAAGGAATCTCATATGCTCGCTGTAAAGCGCATACTGAAGTACCTTAAAGGTGTCCCCAGTCTAGGTCTTTGGTACCCCAAAGGCTCAGGCATGGATCTAATGGGTTATTCAGATTCAGATCATGCAGGTTGTAAGATAGATAGGAAATCCACAACTGGTGGATGTCATTTCCTTGGTGGTAAACTGGTCAGCTGGACCAGTAAAAAGCAAACTTCAGTTTCATTGTCCACTGCTGAAGCTGAATATGTGTCTGCAGCCAGTTGTTGTGCTCAGATACTCTGGATGAAGAACCAGTTGCTTGATTATGGTATTAAGTATTCAAAGACTCCAATCTTTTGTGATAATACCAGTGCCATTGCTATCTCAAACAATCCAGTCATGCATTCCAAAACCAAGCACATTGATCTAAGGTATCACTTCATTCGTGATAATATTGTGAAAGGAAACATTGAACTCCATTTTATTCCCACTGACAAACAACTCGCTGACATTTTTACTAAACCACTGGATGTCAAAACTTTTGAATATCTTGTTGGTGAGTTGGGAATGTTAAATCCTTAAATCTGGTGACTGCTCAGATATTGAACGCCTTTGTGTACTATCTTTGCATTATTAGATTTCTGGAACAACATTCCAGGGAAGACTTGAAAAATATTTTCTATTAAAATGTTTTAAGTTCAGGGGGAATTTATTTTCTCACTGGACAAATTCTTCAGAAAATGTTACTGGTGCCTTGTAAATATGTCCCTCTCACTGGTAACTGGACAGGTTGAAGTGCATGTTTGAGTTGACTTATGTCTTCTTGTAAATATGTCCCTCTCATTTGTCTGTATTAGTTGACGTGCAAGTTTGAGGTTACCAGTCTTTCAAAAAAATTGGTTTTCACTGGTACTTTACTAGAGTGTCCCTCCAGTGTACCATCAGTACATGTTCACTGGACTAATCCACCAGTGATACTGGACGGTCCAGTCAACCTCCAGATGCACTGAAATATGTCATAATATTTTCTAAATACTTGGTCTTTGTGTGTGCCACGTAAGCAAACCTTTTTGAAGATATTTTAATCCTACGTGGCATGTAAATTTTTCAACGCAATGATGGTCTTTTTACCTTGGGAAAACAAAAAGTACAAGTTGTTACTGTTTTGTGGGCTGTAAACCGCCATGCATTTATGTGTGATGTGATGTAATTAATGCGGATCTCAAACCCGATCAAAAATTTAATTTGATAAATTCAAATCAAGACGTTTGAGTTCCACATTGTTTCTCCTATATATACCCACTTTCAATTTCAATAGCATTTACTTCGAACATAACTCCCAAATCTTTCAAATTCCTTCATTAATTTCTCTCTTCTTTCAATTTCCAATCATATTTATCTCTCATATTTACTCCATTCCATTAAATTCTTTCATCAAATCCTCATCATAACCTTAAATATTCAATTTCATTTTCATCTTCTTTCTTTCTTTCTTTCTTTCTTTCTTTCTTTCTTTCTTTCTTTCTTTCTTTCTTTCTTTCTTTCTTTCTTTCTTTCTTTCTTTCTTTCTTTCTTTCTTTCTTTCTTTCTTTCTTTCTTTCTTTCTTTCTTTCTTTCTTTCTTTCTTTCTTTCTTTCTTTCTTTCTTTCTTTCTTTCTTTCTTTCTTTCTTTCTTTCTTTCTTTCTTTCTTTCTTTCTTTCTTTCTTTCTCTCTGTCCAGTGTTCATGATGCCCAATCAATCATTGGAAGATTAAATTCTTTCTTTCTTTCTTGCCCATTATATGGTGCATTAACATTGAATCCTGGAAGGATGTACCATGAATATTTATGTGAATTCTGGTATACTGCAACCTATGACGATGAAACTTCATCGATCAAATATACTCTCAAGGGAGGTACCAGATCCCTTGGTTTCACGGCTAATCTTCTCAGGTCTGTTCTCCAGTTGAATTATCATGAACAGAATGAGTTGCCGATTGAGCTTCCCACTGGTATAAATACAAGGGAAGTATGCAGGCTAATGGGGCATACAGATATACTGGATGAGCATGGGCAGCTATCCAGAAAGGGGACTATCTACATGAGCAAGCTGACAGACTCATGGAGATATTTCTTCACACACATTGTTGAGTGTTTAGGAGGCAGTTCTGGAGGGTTAGACCAGATCAATCAAACCCACCTCCAGATTGCCTATTGCTTGTGGTTTGGGCTTAGAGTGGATTTTGCCCAAATCCTTTTTGATGACCTGGTAGAGCGCCTAAGAGTAAAGGGAAGAAAACCATTTGTGCCTTATATTCGATTCCTTTCTCTTATGTTTCAGAATGCACTTGGCGACCAGTATGATATGGATACCACTCACTTTTCTATGAGTGAGTATATGAGGGACCTAGTCAACCTTAGGTCTCCAGTGGATGAGGTAGATATTCCTCAGTCCATGCTTTGCTTCCAAAGGGAAGAAGTTGCAATGGGTCCAGATAGAGTTCAAGATGTTGAAGGACCATCTGGTGGTGAAGTACAGATAATAGAGGCTGTACAGCCCATAAGGCAAGTGGCTCCAGAAAGTCAACAACCTAATGTTGAGCTTTCCAGACGACCCAGATCACATAGGCGTCTGATGAGAGGTGGAGTCCAGGTAAATCCATCAACCCATCCTGGTGATACAATTAATGTTGATGGGTCTCCTATTTTCGAAGAAGAGAATACTGAATCTGTTGTACAATTTGAACAGAGAATGGATACTGAAGTCCAGGCTGTTGTGCAAGACGATGTTGCCCTGGTTGTTGAAGAAGTTGTTGAAGATGTTCAAACTGAAGAACATGCTTCTGGTGAGCAAGAGGCTCCACTGGACTTGAATGTTGATGTTGGTGAACAAGAGAATGTAGAGACTGGTGAACAGTCTGGTGAACAGACAGTTGGGATTACTCAAGAATGGGATGATGTTGACTCCCCAATGTCTGAAGGGTTTGATATTAATATGAATTTTCTGGGTGAAGATGTACAAGAAGAAGAAATTCTACCAGAAATACCAACACCTTCACCAGAAATACCCACACCTACACCAGAAATGCCACCACCAGAACCAAACATGCCACCACCACCACCACCTTCAATTCCAGAACACACCCAATACTTCACTCCAGCAACCACTCAACCTTTACAATCTCAACCTTCTTCTCGTGCGCCGGAGTCACCAGTTGCAACGTCTGAAGCTGCAACTGAAGAGGACTGGGCACAAGTTCGTTTAATGACCAGATTACCCTCATCTCTTGAACCTCCCACTGGTCTCTCCACTTCTTCTTCTGCCGAGGTCCAAGGCCTTCTTAGTAAGGTGGCGGACCTGGAGAGATCACTCCAGAGCTCTTCCCAGGTTATTTCTGATTTTAAGTCCTTATTGTCAACTAATTTAGCTTCAGAAATGAACTTGTTTGCTGGGAATGAGAAGATGGTGTTTGAGAAGTTAGATGAACTGGTACTGGCCACAAATCGCAATTCTGAAAACATTAGAGTGGCAGTCCAGGGTTTGGAAACAAGACTGGTTACTTCTGTTCAGACTGCAGTGAAAGATGAATTAGTACAACCACTGGCAGGTCTGAAAGAAGAAGTTGAGAAGCTGGTTACAAGGGTAAGCTCTCTGGAGAGTAGGCCCATACTGGACCAGAGTGCAGTTGTTAGTACTCTGAGTGATGCATGTACAAGGAAGTTCAGAAACAATATGTTAAAGAATTATGTGAAGAAGTTTCTGAGACTGTCCTACGTAGCATTTATGATGGGGTGTTACCCCAAGTGGAAAAGCTACTGGATGAGAAGTTGCCACAACACTTGCCTTCAGCTGTTGAAAATGTTCAGAAGGAAGTGCAGGCACTCAAGAAAGTTGTGTCTGAAACAACTCCAGTTGGAGGTATCTCTTTTGGTCCACTAGACAGACTCATGCTTGAACAATTGTGGAATGATCTGAAGTCCAGGACTAGAGATCATTCCAAGGGGGAAAAATCGTCTATTCCATCATCTGGTGACCAAGAAGGTTTAATAAGGAAGAAAAAGGAAGTTGTAAGGGCCGTTGCTACTGAGAGCATTGTTCAAAGAAAACAAGTGACTGGTACTGATGCCAGTGCACGATTAGCCCAGAGAGCACTTGGCACTGAAGCCATTGTGCAGACTGAAGAAGAGGTTACTGGTACTGAAGCCAGTGAACCCCAGTTTGAAACCTTCCCAGATATTCCTACCACACTGAAGGCAGTCAAAGGAAAAGAAAAGGTTGTATCTGGTGAAGAGGAAGAGCAGATTGAAGATGTTGACAATGAAACATCAAGGAAGTTGCAACAACAATGCATTATGATAGAAATTTTCAAGACAAATCAAAAGAATGAACTGCTGGCCCATCATAGGGATATGGCAATAATGGGCACTCTGGATTCCTACAATGCTGGAAGGTTAGGCATTAATATTGAAGTCTTTAAAAGGATGAAGGATGACCCCAGAGTTCATCAGTGTCTCGATGCATTGGATGATGTTCATATACGCTCGTTCTACGCTGAAGAAGAACAGGTATATGACTCATTAATTTATGGTGTTACCATTCCAGAGTTGATCAGACAGAGAAAGGAGGAGCTGGTAAGCCTCCAAAAAAAGATTAGAAAAAATGCTGGTGCTCTGGAGTTGGAATACAGGAAAAGGATGACTGGTCTGCCTAAGCTTACTGCCAAACAAATGAAGGCAATAAAAGATGGTGATGTTAGCACCTTCATTCCTCTGGATACTACTCTGAGAATCAATCGACATGAACACCAGTCCACTGAAGGACAACAGAGTGGTGTATCCAGGGATACTGAAGAAATGGTTCACATGGCTAAGCAGAAGGCAAAGTTTGATGATATGATGAATTTCAGGGCCAATACAAGAAGGATTGTAAATGCTGAAATCAAGTTGGCTGAAAATCATCAAGGAATGACCAGATTCAATGTGAAGTTGACCAGAGAGGGTAACTTTACAGATGAAAGGAAGGATACTTCAGTCCAAGCTTTTGGATGGACTGAACTGAAGGAGATAGGATTGACCTTTAAAGGTAAAACTGATCTTTCTCCAGATGTGAAGGCCTTTATGAAGAGAATCGAGAAGGTCTGGAGAAGAATTCAACAAATGGAAGCTGTGTTGGGTTTGAGACCACCAGTGTCTGTTCCATCATCTCCATCTCCAAAGAGGAAGGCTACTGAAGATGCTCCAGAAAGGACAATGAAAAGAAGGGCCTAAATCTTTTTATCATTGTACTTATTGTAATTAATTGTCTTATGAAAGTTGTAATTATTTTCCTTTTGATGAAAGTAATAATGGTTGCAATTTTTTATTTTTATAAGTAAATGACCAGATTTAGTCTAAGTTAGAACTTAAAAGATGAAACTGAAAACACTCATGATCTATAAAGTGTTTTCCAGTAACTTAGATTTTTTAGACTTAAATCAACCAAGTGTTTTCCAGGCATACAAATTTGTATATCTATAAGCCTGAAAATACTTGCATTATTTCTAAACAAATAGGGGGAATTTGTTAGGTCCAGATTTAGTCCAGATTTACTGGACTCGCTCCAGACTCGACTACTGGAGCCTCACTGAAAATCTGACCAGAATTGTGTTCTACTGGACCTACTCCAGACTTGGAATCTGGAGTCCCTCTGAAGATTTGTCCAGAAATAATTGAAGATCAGTGAGCATATACTTGTATAGGAAATCTGGAGTATTCTCCAGATTAGCTCACTGGACTTCACCCCAGTCCAGATCAACTTTACTGAAGACATTCTGACTGAAGTCAAAGACTGAAGTCTGAAGAAAGAAGACTTAACAAATGGCGAGTCCACTGGAAAGTCTTACCAGATCTGTTCACTGGAGGATTGTCAGTGTTCTAGATCCTACAAGTCTGAACACTGATATCAAGGATTGACTTTTTCTTTAACACACTTTCCAAAGAACAATCCACTTGTTCTTTACCAAAGTATACGTGTGTTAAGGTGGTTGGATAAAAGGATACACTTGCACTTGATGTGACTTTATCCTTATTCCTTATCCAATACATTTAATGTTCTTGTCAGATCATTAAATGTATGCAACCACATTTGTACGGCACAAAGTTCACTGTGAATTTTGTTGCCTATAAATAGGAAGTCATTTCCTTGACATAAATACTTTTTAAGCATTCATTTTGCATTGAAGTGAATTTGTCCAAATACTCTCGATCTTAAACAGGGATACTTCACAACTTTAAGTATCTCGATCCTAAAGAGTTATTTGACAAATATAGATCATTTGTAACTCATAGGTTGTTAGGATATATACTTAATTGTATTATCTTGATTCCGCAACAACCTTGTATTTTGTTTATACATCAATAAATAAAATACCCATGAAACCATACATAATGTTCCACTTTATTTGTTTATTGCTTTAAGTCTTGTATTACTTTATTTATATACTTGCATTTATATTAAAGTAATACTAGTCCATTCTAGTGCTTATTAGACTTGTTGTATTTACACTTTCCTGGTTAATCATCGAACTTAAGGGACTCACAAACGACTTTGATGACATCCTGGAACCTCATCATGACGGTTTGGTCGTCACTTTATTTATTGCTAACCATTATGTTCGCAGGATTTTGATAGATAATGGAAGCTCAGTGAATATTATCAAGCTGGAAACATTGAAGAGAATGGATATTTCAGAAGAAGATATCATTGGGAAAGCATCACCTTTGATCGGATTCAGTGGCGAGACCAAATATACTGTTGGTGAAATTAAATTGCCAGTATATGTTGGAGGAATTAATTTGATGCAAAAATTTTGCGTCGTCGATTCTCTACCAGGCTGCAACATAATCTTGGGAAGGCCATGGATTCATGATTTTTTTTTTTTTTTTTTTTTTTTTTTTTTTTTTTTTTTTTTTTTTTTTTTTTTTTTTTTTTTTTTTTTTTTTTTTTTTTTTTTTTTTTTTTTTTTTTTTTTTTTTTTTTTTTTTTTTTTTTTTTTTTTTTTTTTTTTTTTTTTTTTTTTTTTTTTTTTTTTTTTTTTTTTTTTTTTTTTTTTTTTTTTTTTTTTTTTTTTTTTTTTTTTTTTTTTTTTTTTTTTTTTTTTTTTTTTTTTTTTTTTTTTTTTTTTTTTTTTTTTTTTTTTTTTTTTTTTTTTTTTTTTTTTTTTTTTTTTTTTTTTTTTTTTTTTTTTTTTTTTTTTTTTTTTTTTTTTTTTTTTTTTTTTTTTTTTTTTTTTTTTTTTTTTTTTTTTTTTTTTTTTTTTTTTTTTTTTTTTTTTTTTTTTTTTTTTTTTTTTTTTTTTTTTTTTTTTTTTTTTTTTTTTTTTTTTTTTTTTTTTTTTTTTTTTTTTTTTTTTTTTTTTTTTTTTTTTTTTTTTTTTTTTTTTTTTTTTTTTTTTTTTTTTTTTTTTTTTTTTTTTTTTTTTTTTTTTTTTTTTTTTTTTTTTTTTTTTTTTTTTTTTTTTTTTTTTTTTTTTTTTTTTTTTTTTTTTTTTTTTTTTTTTTTTTTTTTTTTTTTTTTTTTTTTTTTTTTTTTTTTTTTTTTTTTTTTTTTTTTTTTTTTTTTTTTTTTTTTTTTTTTTTTTTTTTTTTTTTTTTTTTTTTTTTTTTTTTTTTTTTTTTTTTTTTTTTTTTTTTTTTTTTTTTTTTTTTTTTTTTTTTTTTTTTTTTTTTTTTTTTTTTTTTTTTTTTTTTTTTTTTTTTTTTTTTTTTTTTTTTTTTTTTTTTTTTTTTTTTTTTTTTTTTTTTTTTTTTTTTTTTTTTTTTTTTTTTTTTTTTTTTTTTTTTTTTTTTTTTTTTTTTTTTTTTTTTTTTTTTTTTTTTTTTTTTTTTTTTTTTTTTTTTTTTTTTTTTTTTTTTTTTTTTTTTTTTTTTTTTTTTTTTTTTTTTTTTTTTTTTTTTTTTTTTTTTTTTTTTTTTTTTTTTTTTTTTTTTTTTTTTTTTTTTTTTTTTTTTTTTTTTTTTTTTTTTTTTTTTTTTTTTTTTTTTTTTTTTTTTTTTTTTTTTTTTTTTTTTTTTTTTTTTTTTTTTTTTTTTTTTTTTTTTTTTTTTTTTTTTTTTTTTTTTTTTTTTTTTTTTTTTTTTTTTTTTTTTTTTTTTTTTTTTTTTTTTTTTTTTTTTTTTTTTTTTTTTTTTTTTTTTTTTTTTTTTTTTTTTTTTTTTTTTTTTTTTTTTTTTTTTTTTTTTTTTTTTTTTTTTTTTTTTTTTTTTTTTTTTTTTTTTTTTTTTTTTTTTTTTTTTTTTTTTTTTTTTTTTTTTTTTTTTTTTTTTTTTTTTTTTTTTTTTTTTTTTTTTTTTTTTTTTTTTTTTTAAATTCCCGGAAATTTTTTAGAAATTGTTTTACATCAATCTGTTTTGCATTTGCATACAATTTCAAATTTTTTAGAAATTGTTTTACATCAATCTGTTTTGCATTTGCATACAATTTCAAATTTTTTAGAAATTGTTTTACATCAATCTGTTTTGCATTTGCATACAATTTCAAATTTTTTAGAAATTGTTTTACATCAATCTGTTTTGCATTTGCATACAATTTCAAATTTTTTAGAAATTGTTTTACATCAATCTGTTTTGCATTTGCATACAATTTCAAATTTTTTAGAAATTGTTTTACATCAATCTGTTTTGCATTTGCATACAATTTCAAATTTTTTAGAAATTGTTTTACATCAATCTGTTTTGCATTTGCATACAATTTCAAATTTTTTAGAAATTGTTTTACATCAATCTGTTTTGCATTTGCATACAATTTCAAATTTTTTAGAAATTGTTTTACATCAATCTGTTTTGCATTTGCATACAATTTCAAATTTTTTAGAAATTGTTTTACATCAATCTGTTTTGCATTTGCATACAATTTCAAATTTTATATGATTGCGTTAATATCATGTAAAAGGAAAACTATTCGACAATTTCAAATTTTGGAAATTGTTTTACATCAATCTGTTTAGCATTTCATACGGTTGTGTGCAGAAAAACTTGAACGGATTTGATTTTGGTTTCAATTCAAATCGTTTATCCTCAGTGTTCGGCAAGTACTATTTGTAAAAAGTGTTTGAAACATTTGTAGTATAATTCGAAAAGTTGGTCATATGGGTTTATGCAATTTGGTTTTGATTTTGTAAGGCCATATGCATATTTTGATTTAATTATTTAAGTTCACTAATGTTTTAAATTTGTTCCAATTGACTACGAGCGAATCGCTTCATGGTTTGTGAAGTAAGTTTGACAAATTGGAAAGTTTGAGGGACAAGATTTCAACTAGAAAAGGAAGATGTACTTCTCTTAATGACTTGAAAGTGGCTTACGTATGTCTACTTTCATGTACATATCAAAAGATGCTTCAAGTAAGAATTTTCTTGTCAGCAATTTATTTCATTAAATGGTTGGTTTGCACAACATGTTCTTAAAATGGATGAGTCAATTGCGGTTTCTAGCATAATTGACAAACTTCTATTTTAGTGGAAGGACTTTAAGCATACCGTGAAAATTAAAAAGATGATTTGTCTTTGGTTCAATTGGGTGGTCATATCTAAATTGGGTAGTCACTTCGGGCACAAGAAATAGACAAAATAAAGACAAGGGTCAATCATTGTCCTCTTTGAATGTTGTTGAACATGATGGAAAACCTGATGGGTTTATGGAGTTGAAGGGTATTGGGTTTGACAAGTTTATCTTGTCTAGACATGACCCTTTGTTGGTTTGGATACTTATCCAATGGTATGTTTAAGTTTAATGTCCATGTTCCAATTACACATGAATTGTTGTGCATGGCTGTTGTCTAGCAATATAATCTATGGCATGCTAGATTAGACAAATTACTTATTTTTATGATGAAAGACATGTTTATCATGAATTTTATATCTGAAGTTATTTCATTAATGACACCTGTAGGTTTTGTTATGCTTGTCCATTTTTGGACAAGGCTCTTGATAAATTTATAATTTATAAACAAGAGGTAGGTTTTATCAAAGTGGTTTACTTAAGAACCTTCTTGTTGATAAAGGTATGGAGTACTATGATCTAGTATACTTTTTGTAGACTAGTGTAGTACACAAGACCTTGATAAAATGGATAATCCCATGTTGTCTTATTCTGGATTAAGTGAAGGGCTTTGAGGTGAGACTATGCTAAAAGTATGTTACTTGTTGACTAGAATTCCTAACAAGAGTTTGGGATTGTAGATCAGTTATGAGGCTTATGTTGAAATTTTTATTCTGTATATAGGTTTTATGTTTTAGAACTAAATAATTGTGTATTTTCACACATTTATTGAGTGAAGGGATGCTAATTTGGCAATGAGGACAGATTTATTTTGTACTCATATATTAAATGTGAAGGTAACCAATGGGGTGAAACCCTAGTGGTACCGCCATCATGTGACCACATGGACCCACAGATGAAGGCTGAGTAGTTGAGCTTGTATAAGCTATAACTTTTAGTTGAGCGGTAAGCTGTAGCTTTTAGTTAGCTAAGCTGTAGCTTTTAGTTAGCTAAGCTGTAGCTTTTAGTTAGCTAAGCTGTAGCTTTTAGTTAGCTAAGCTGTAGCTTTTAGTTAGCTAAGCTGTAGCTTTTAGTTAGCTAAGCTGTAGCTTTTAGTTAGCTAAGCTGTAGCTTTTAGTTAGCTAAGCTGTAGCTTTTAGTTAGCTAAGCTGTAGCTTTTAGTTAGCTAAGCTGTAGCTTTTAGTTAGCTAAGCTGTAGCTTTTAGTTAGCTAAGCTGTAGCTTTTAGTTAGCTAAGCTGTAGCTTTTAGTTAGCTAAGCTGTAGCTTTTAGTTAGCTAAGCTGTAGCTTTTAGTTAGCTAAGCTGTAGCTTTTAGTTAGCTAAGCTGTAGCTTTTAGTTAGCTAAGCTGTAGCTTTTAGTTAGCTAAGCTGTAGCTTTTAGTTAGCTAAGCTGTAGCTTTTAGTTAGCTAAGCTGTAGCTTTTAGTTAGCTAAGCTGTAGCTTTTAGTTAGCTAAGCTGTAGCTTTTAGTTAGCTAAGCTGTAGCTTTTAGTTAGCTAAGCTGTAGCTTTTAGTTAGCTAAGCTGTAGCTTTTAGTTAGCTAAGCTGTAGCTTTTAGTTAGCTAAGCTGTAGCTTTTAGTTAGCTAAGCTGTAGCTTTTAGTTAGCTAAGCTGTAGCTTTTAGTTAGCTAAGCTGTAGCTTTTAGTTAGCTAAGCTGTAGCTTTTAGTTAGCTAAGCTGTAGCTTTTAGTTAGCTAAGCTGTAGCTTTTAGTTAGCTAAGCTGTAGCTTTTAGTTGAGCTAGCTGTACTTTTAGTTGGAGCGGTAAGCTGTAGCTTTTAGTTGGAGCTGTAAGCTGTAGCTTTTAGTTGTAAGCTGTAGCTTTTAGTTAGCTAAGCTGTAGCTTTTAGTTAGCTAAGCTGTAGCTTTTAGTTAGCTAAGCTGTAGCTTTTAGTTAGCTAAGCTGTAGCTTTTAGTTAGCTAAGCTGTAGCTTTTAGTTAGCTAAGCTGTAGCTTTTAGTTAGCTAAGCTGTAGCTTTTAGTTAGCTAAGCTGTAGCTTTTAGTTAGCTAAGCTGTAGCTTTTAGTTAGCTAAGCTGTAGCTTTTAGTTAGCTAAGCTGTAGCTTTTAGTTAGCTAAGCTGTAGCTTTTAGTTAGCTAAGCTGTAGCTTTTAGTTAGCTAAGCTGTAGCTTTTAGTTAGCTAAGCTGTAGCTTTTAGTTAGCTAAGCTGTAGCTTTTAGTTGAGCTAGCTGTAACTTTTAGTTGGAGCGGTAAGCTGTAGCTTTTAGTTGGAGCTGTAAGCTGTAGCTTTTAGTTGTAAGCTGTAGCTTTTAGTTAGCTAAGCTGTACTTTTAGTTGGAGCTGTAAGCTGTAGCTTTTAGTTGGAGCTGTAAGTTGTAGCTTTTATTTTTTAAAAGTGTTTGGTATGGTAGCTGTAGCTGCAACTTCAAGAGGTATTTGTGTAATTTTAAAGATTAAAAGCTTCATCGAAAAGCTAAAGCTCCTGAAACGCTACTTCAAGTAGCGTTTCATTTTGGAGCTTTTTCTTTCAAATAAAAGCTAAAGCTAGTTGCATCCAAACAAAGCTTTTAACACTTTAAGAGCTTTTAATTTAAAATAAAAAGCTAAAGCTCCTGAAAAATTCGTGCCAAACATAGCCTATATGTGGTGACATGTTGACCTTTGGTACTAGTTAAGATCAAATCGATATAAACAAAGAATTTTGTCATCTATGTTTGATATAAAGGACATGGGGGAGGTCGAAGTAATTCTAGGTATAAGAATTACTCGTGGGAACAATGGTATCTTAAATAATTCAATTATTAGAATTGTTCACCTGTTGGAACTCCCATTGATCCTAGCATGTGGCTTACGCCTGACCAAGATGGTCTTATATTTTCAGCTTGAATATTCCAAAGTTATAGGATGTTTGATGTATGTTGTGACTAGCACTAGGCTTGATATAGCTTATAGTGTGGGAAAATCTAGTGGATATACTAGTGATTAAAGAACATATCGGTCTTCTGTTATTGAAGGATTTAACGATATAAGCTGAATGAGAATTTAAAGGATCATTTTACAAGTAGATGGGTATTTCTACTTGGTGGTAGTGCTATTGCTTGGTGTTTCAAGAAGTAGACTTGCATTACCAGTTCTACAGTGGAATCTGAATTTATATTACTAACATGAGTTGGTAAGGAAGCTAAGTAGCTAAGAAACTTGATTTTGAGATTCCATTATGGCCTAAACAGATATCACTAATATCCATCAGGTATGATAGTGCTGGCTAAGGTTTATAGTCAGGTGTATAATGCAAAGTGCACACGGTTATATATTATACATAGCATGATTCATGAGCTCATCATGCACGGTGTGATATTTGTTGAATTTATTCGACTGATTGTCTAACCAAAAGGTTAGGAAGAGATCTCGTGAATTAATCAGTTATAGGGATGGGTTTAAAGTCCACTCTAAATGTCCTTGTGACAAGATACCCAATTCCCACCTAGTATGACGCTAGGTGCTGAATTCAATGTGGAACTCTTGCATGAGGATATTGGAACACATATTATTTTCATCCCAGGCATGTGTTCAGACTGCAAGATAAAGGAGGTTGAAGTAAAACTTCTTAATAGTTCTTTGAAAAATTGCAGTGCAGGTGTGATGGTGTTTTATTTTATGCTTTTAAATTTATAAGTTGTACAAGTAATTATCTGAAAACACACACACTTACGAGCAGAGAACCCGGTCAGTGTAGTATAGTCTAAGTGATAAGTTACAGGATCGTTCGCAGGGACGCTTGCACTACCTAATCTAATAATATGTGTAATTCTAGCGGTTGTGGGGTTGTCACGATTTTCTATTAAACTAATTAAAATACTGAAAAGTAAATAGAAGCCGCAACCGCTTATTCAGCGAGAGGCTTAGTCTGAAAATAGTTTGAAAAGGCAAATAACAGTAATTAAATTAAAATACTTGTTTGGCATCTCCGATCTCATGGTACGACCAAATACTATCCTACCCATTTGCTAGACTGTTGGAAACTTAATCACGGCTCAGATTCTCGTTAGATTCACTTTGCCTAAGTAACTAGTGATGTCGCTAGACTCACACTACCCTATAAACAAATTCTCGTTAGATTCATTGTTTAAGCATTAATGACCTAAAGTTTGTGTTACTAGTTCATCTTTTAGTTACCCGGCTCTTAAGCCATGATGTTAAGAAGAAATTTGAGCTTGATTTGTGCAAAAATGGAGTTAGTGTGTGAAAAGGTGTTTGTGTGTGTATGGAGGTTGAAGATGGAGATTAGAGAGAATTAAAGTTGAATGATTGGGATTAATTATGGAAATGGGAAAAAGGCTTACCAGGCTTACAAAAATATGAAGGCTTGAGGGGTATTTATACTCTAAGTATATTACAAAAGCTCCCCCTCAACCTTACATTATATACACAAAATACAATGTTTGGAAATACAACTAAGCACTATTTTATATTTCTAACATTCTCCCCCTTAGTGCTTGGTTGTCCATCATCACTTCCTTTGTTGTCTCCTTCTCTTGTTTGCACGTCTTTGCTTGTTCTTCCTTTTCTTATATCTTTGTGCAGCAGATGAAGTTGATGGCTTATCAATCTTTGAACTCCAGAAAGCTCTTTTCTTGTAACTGTTCCATGAATCATTCCAAAACCTCTTAGGAATGAAGTGCCAGTTATCACCTACAGGACGTTCATCTGGCAATTTGATATTATCTTGAAAGTTCACTGGAGGAATATTATGAGGACCGCGTTCATGGCTAGGATTCCAATGAACCCATGAACCTGTCTTGGTATGAATAATTCCTTCTTGAGATTTGGGAGTTCTTGTGACAATGAGATCTCTAATCTTCTGACGCATATCAAGAGTATCTTTGATACGTCTTATATGATCTTCTCTCTGAGACTTGATTTGTTCATCTTCTTCATTGTCAGAATCTTCATCTATTGCATTCAGAATTGATTGACAATATTTCAAGGTACCATCTGAATATTTGGGAAACTCAGAGGCACGAATGAAGATTTTTCTCTTGAGTCTATTGATGAAGACAAATCCATCCAAGCTTTCAATTGGATCTCCAATCTGAAATGAGTCTAGCTCATAACCTTCGGCTCTCTGGTTTGGTCTTGTAAGGTTAATCCTGCTAGTTCTTCTTTCTAAACCAATCTGGAAGTCATTGAATTCATAAAATCTAATCAAGGCTTGAATATGACTTTTCAATACTTCATAAGCTAGAAGTTGATCTTGATTCTTGATTATCAGATAAGCATATTGATTGTAGAGAAATAGGATGTCTGAGATCGTCATGTGTTGAAAGGATTCTTCTTGAACAACATAGATATTGCCATCAGCTCGGCGAATTCTGAATCGAACAAGTCTGAGATTGTGATTCTTGAGAGGAGTAAACAACTGAAGGATTTTAGTGATTGGGATTTGAAAGTTCTTGTGACAATGAGATCTCTAATCTTCTGACGCATATCAAGAGTATCTTTGATACGTCTTATATGATCTTCTCTCTGAGACTTGATTTGTTCATCTTCTTCATTGTCAGAATCTTCATCTATTGCATTCAGAATTGATTGACAATATTTCAAGGTACCATCTGAATATTTGGGAAACTCAGAGGCACGAATGAAGATTTTTCTCTTGAGTCTATTGATGAAGACAAATCCATCCAAGCTTTCAATTGGATCTCCAATCTGAAATGAGTCTAGCTCATAACCTTCGGCTCTCTGGTTTGGTCTTGTAAGGTTAATCCTGCTAGTTCTTCTTTCTAAACCAATCTGGAAGTCATTGAATTCATAAAATCTAATCAAGGCTTGAATATGACTTTTCAATACTTCATAAGCTAGAAGTTGATCTTGATTCTTGATTATCAGATAAGCATATTGATTGTAGAGAAATAGGATGTCTGAGATCGTCATGTGTTGAAAGGATTCTTCTTGAACAACATAGATATTGCCATCAGCTCGGCGAATTCTGAATCGAACAAGTCTGAGATTGTGATTCTTGAGAGGAGTAAACAACTGAAGGATTTTAGTGATTGGGATTTGAAATTGCTGATACCACCATTCAGCTCTTACAGAACTTTCAACATTCATCAGTTCCATGTATGCATCTCTTTGACCTTGATGTCTGAATAGAAAGAATGCTCTTAATTGGTTCAAGGTCATGTTGAGTCTTTCACTTGGTGAGCAATAGATTTGAAAGGCTCTTTCTTCAAGATATCTAGCTCTGCACACAATTTCTTCAGGTCTTGTGTTTAAATCCAAGATTTGTTCATAATTCTCAGCAAAATATCCCTCATTGATCCGCCAAATCTTATTTCTTGAGATCCTTGGATGTCTAACTCCTTGTCCAAGTTCATTTGGAGTCTCAAGATTTTCTGTATTTCTGAGATGATAAACTATCTCTTCAAAGATATCTTCTCCATATTTTTCTTGAATTACACTTGCTGGAGCATCATCAGGGTTATCAGAATCAGACTCATCATTATTTCCATTTTCTGGTTGAAATGGATCAGGATCACTTGACTCATCAGAACTTGATGTGGAAGAATAATAATGAGAAATATTTCTGATGAGTGGAGGTAAGTCATCCGAATCTTCTTGAATTTGAGTTCCTCCTTGATCTCCTTGTCTTTGAGTTTCTTTAACAGCTTCTTGAGCAACACTTTCTTGATCAACTTGAGCTTGTGTTTCATGACCCTCTCTAATATCTCTTATATTCTCCCCCTCGGGTTGATCATCAGGATCTTGATCATCCCGACGCCTTGAGATATTAGCCAGTCTACATTGTTGATCAAGCTCTTGAACCCGCTTTTGAAGAGCTTCAATTTCAGCCTGTTGTTCCTGTTGTGTGCTTTGGAAAGATAAATATGCAAGAAGTGATTGAAAAATAGATCGTTTATGAGAAGAAAGATGGGGTTCTTCTGATCTCAACCGATTCATGAGAGCAACAATTAGAGTATCGGTAGATAACCCGCTGGTGGCAATTCTGTTTGGCGAGCAATCGCTTAAGTATTCGGATGAATCAGATGAATCAGAAGAAGAGCTGGAAGAATGATGTGGTGAATTTGGATCAGGAAATGATTGTGGTGGTTGTTGTTGTTGTTGTTGTTGTTGTTGTTGTTGTTGTTGTTGTTGTTGTTGTTGTTGTTATTGTTGTTATTGTTGTTGTTGTTGCTGTTGTTGTTTCTGTTATTGTTGTTGTTGTTGTTGTTGTTGTTGTTGTTGTTGTTGTTGTTGTTGTTGTTGTTGTTGTTGTTGTTGTTGTTGTTGTTGTTGTTGTTGTTGTTGTTGTTGTTGTTGTTGTTGTTGTTGTTGTTGTTGTTGTTGTTGTTGTTGTTGTTGTTGTTGTTGTTGTTGTTGTTGTTGTTGTTGTTGTTGTTGTTGTTGTTGTTGTTGTTGTTGTTGTTGTTGTTGTTGTTGTTGTTGTTGTTGTTGTTGTTGTTGTTGTTGTTGTTGTTGTTGTTGTTGTTGTTGTTGTTGTTGTTGTTGTTGTTGTTGTTGTTGTTGTTGTTGTTGTTGTTGTTGTTGTTGTTGTTGTTGTTGTTGTTGTTGTTGTTGTTGTTGTTGTTGTTGTTGTTGTTGTTGTTGTTGTTGTTGTTGTTGTTGTTGTTGTTGTTGTTGTTGTTGTTGTTGTTGTTGTTGTTGTTGTTGTTGTTGTTGTTGTTGTTGTTGTTGTTGTTGTTGTTGTTGTTGTTGTTGTTGTTGTTGTTGTTGTTGTTGTTGTTGTTGTTGTTGTTGTTGTTGTTGTTGTTGTTGTTGTTGTTGTTGTTGTTGTTGTTGTTGTTGTTGTTGTTGTTGTTGTTGTTGTTGTTGTTGTTGTTGTTGTTGTTGTTGTTGTTGTTGTTGTTGTTGTTGTTGTTGTTGTTGTTGTTGTTGTTGTTGTTGTTGTTGTTGTTGTTGTTGTTGTTGTTGTTGTTGTTGTTGTTGTTGTTGTTGTTGTTGTTGTTGTTGTTGTTGTTGTTGTTGTTGTTGTTGTTGTTGTTGTTGTTGTTGTTGTTGTTGTTGTTGTTGTTGTTGTTGTTGTTGTTGTTGTTGTTGTTGTTGTTGTTGTTGTTGTTGTTGTTGTTGTTGTTGTTGTTGTTGTTGTTGTTGTTGTTGTTGTTGTTGTTGTTGTTGTTGTTGTTGTTGTTGTTGTTGTTGTTGTTGTTGTTGTTGTTGTTGTTGTTGTTGTTGTTGTTGTTGTTGTTGTTGTTGTTGTTGTTGTTGTTGTTGTTGTTGTTGTTGTTGTTGTTGTTGTTGTTGTTGTTGTTGTTGTTGTTGTTGTTGTTGTTGTTGTTGTTGTTGTTGTTGTTGTTGTTGTTGTTGTTGTTGTTGTTGTTGTTGTTGTGGTGTTGGTGATGGTGGTGGTGTTGGTGGTATGTTGTTGTTGTTGTTGTTGTTGTTGTTGTTGTTGTTGTTTGGATATGTGGGGGTGTTGGTGTTGGAGTCTCTTCTGGAGAATGAATGCGTAAAGCACCTCCAGTACGTAATCTAGGTGGTTGAGATGAGGTTTGAGATGCAGGAAGTTTACCAGTGATAGTGTTTCTTGATATAAGTAATTCACTTCTTTGTCCCTCTTCAATCCCTTCAACAAAATGAGCAATTAAAGTTTGAGCCTCAGGTGGTAATGGTATAGCAGAAGTTGGCACATCAGTAGTCTCAAGTGATTCTACTGAGTGACCTGAAGACATCATGACTGTCTCAGGATTTCCTGTTGGTTCAAAAGTATGAGCAACAGTTGATGATTCGGCTTTGCAACCAGAATCGGGTTGTTGTTGGGCAACACCACTAACAATACCGGGGTCACTGAGAATGCCCGTTAATACAGTCTCAGGTTGATCCTGAGGAACAGCAGTGTCACAACGGCGTTCATACTGCTCCCCAGTCTCTGTCTGAGGACTGTTACCTGCGGCTAAAGCTGGCGTGATGTTAGCTAAGGCAGGATTTCCAAGCTGTCCTTGAGGGTCACACAAAGTGGGTCCCTCTCCGCTTGTTCCGGCACCAGTACTCAACTGGGCTTGTGATTCCGTGTGCCTAGGTGATCTAGACTCTTGTGCATGAAATGAAGGCGAGAGGTGGGGCTGGTCCTCTCTATTTTCAACACTCTCATCCTCCAAATGAGGAGAGTGTGGTGAGCGTGGCTGTTCCCCGTGTATTTCTGAGACTAACTCCTGTTGTGAGGAGTCAGAATGGCTGGGAGAGTTTGGTGCAAGCGAGAATGGGTAGTTCCCGACTTCTACTCTAGGGTAAACCCGGCGTTGATATTGGGTTAAGACTAATTGGAGGCCAACGTTTTCTTTTTGCCTTTCACCTATCCCGGACCTCTCAACCTCTCTGGTATTTTCAACCCCTCCCTCATTCCTTCCTTGTTCCTCCGGGATGTCTATGACATCATCAGCAAACTGATTTGCATCATCATCAGATGCATCATTCTCAGAAGTAATCGTATCTTCTGGTTCGGGTTCTTGAAATCTGTCATACTCAAAGCGAGATCTTTTGAAAGTTTTTCGAATATTTACCGGAATTGATTTCTTTCTGCCTTGAGTATATGTCGGTGGAGGTGATCGAACAAAGGATGATGAAGGTATGGTTGAGGTAGACTGAGGTATGATTGGTTGTTCAGGTGTTGTAATATCCGGAAGTGGTGAAGATTGATGAATTGGTGATTGAGATAATTTGGGTGAAGATGGAGATGATTGTTTTTGAGGTGATGGTGTTCTGGGTGATGGTGATCGGATTTGTCTTTGAGACCCAGTAACAGATATTGTCTCCTCAGAAGATTTTGGAGAAGAAGTTTCAGTTATAGCTTTGCTTTTGAGGTTCTTTGATGAACTCTTCTTCTTCTTTTGATGCACTTGTTTACTCAATTTCAACACAAACATTTCTCCTTTTTGTTTCTTTCTTTTGAGCTTACTGGAACTGGATTCACCCTCACGCTCTTTTCTTTTTCTACTTGACCCCTCACCAGGTGTCCTATGTACAGCTTGGGTAGGAACCGGGAGGCTTTCCGGTCCCAGTGCTGTTCTAATCCAGTCCAGATAAGCAACTTTATCTTCATCAGAATCTGACACCATATCTAGTAGAAATAATGGGATCAGGAAAGTATAGTTAGCAGCTCCTGAGTCTCTAACATACTTGTAAAAATGGATAGTCACTTGGCTACTGTCTTGAAGCCTTGGAATGCTTCTTTCATGTCTTACTGCACTGTAGACGATTGCTGTGAGAAATCTTATGAATGGAATATACTTCTTGGGAGCAGACACTTTGCCATTTACTAATACAATCAGTTGATCCCACAGAAGTTGAGCAATGTCATAGTGTCTGTTGAAAACAACACCATAGAAAATGTGCAGCATTGGCTGTGTCAGATTGTCCATCCCTCTTGTGTATGGGGTTAAGCAGTTGCTTAGGATGGAATACACATAATACCAAATCTTTGGTAGATTTTTCAACTTGAAATCTCTTGTCCTTGATAAAGGACCTTCATAACCAACAGAAATTAAAGCAGCAAACATTTCTTCATTGGACTCAAAGTCATCATAATCAGCATGTCCATTGAAGTTTGCTTCAGGTAGTCTTAAAATCCTTCTGAAGTCATCAAGATTGAATTCAAACTCATATTTTCTATCTCCTGAAGTCAACTGATATTGAAAGTAGCCTTGACGACGAAGTTCAGGAGATTTTGATTTAGCTTTGGCTCTTGGATTTGTTGGATCATAAGGTTGAACAAAGATAATTGATCTCCACATATCAAAAAGGTAGACTTCAGCTAAGTCTTGTTCAACAGTAAGTACATATGTGAGAGGATGATTGTGAAGAATTCTTGGAACTATTTGAAAACCAGGAGCTATGAAAGGATCAAACAACGCTCTGTTATTTCTCATGCTACTTGTGTTTCCGGCAATGAGAATTTCTTCAATTGATTCATTTAGAGCAACCTCTTCATCATGTTCAATAATTTCTTGATGATCCATTTTTTGTTTTTGAAAACAACACCATAGAAAATGTGCAGCATTGGCTGTGTCAGATTGTCCATCCCTCTTGTGTATGGGGTTAAGCAGTTGCTTAGGATGGAATACACATAATACCAAATCTTTGGTAGATTTTTCAACTTGAAATCTCTTGTCCTTGATAAAGGACCTTCATAACCAACAGAAATTAAAGCAGCAAACATTTCTTCATTGGACTCAAAGTCATCATAATCAGCATGTCCATTGAAGTTTGCTTCAGGTAGTCTTAAAATCCTTCTGAAGTCATCAAGATTGAATTCAAACTCATATTTTCTATCTCCTGAAGTCAACTGATATTGAAAGTAGCCTTGACGACGAAGTTCAGGAGATTTTGATTTAGCTTTGGCTCTTGGATTTGTTGGATCATAAGGTTGAACAAAGATAATTGATCTCCACATATCAAAAAGGTAGACTTCAGCTAAGTCTTGTTCAACAGTAAGTACATATGTGAGAGGATGATTGTGAAGAATTCTTGGAACTATTTGAAAACCAGGAGCTATGAAAGGATCAAACAACGCTCTGTTATTTCTCATGCTACTTGTGTTTCCGGCAATGAGAATTTCTTCAATTGATTCGTTTAGAGCAACCTCTTCATCATGTTCAATAATTTCTTGATGATCCATTTTTAATTTTCTGTTTTAAGACATAAAACAATTTAACGCACACATAAAATAAAGTTTGAATAGCAAATAACAAGTTTCACTCAAATGATTTATATAAAATACAAAGAGGTTCACAAAGGCGATCAACTCAGTGTATTCTTTATAAATAATTTGAAATGAGAAGATAAACTCAGAAAATTAAGTATAATCATATAAGTACGATATATTTAAAAATAGCAAGGAAGTACACAAAGGCGTTCGATTCCCCGTATTTCAAATATATTGTGATTATATGATAATACAAAGCATTTTGTCACACCACACAAAATTTAAAAAAAATTAAAAAATTAAAAAATTAAAAATTTAAGGAAAATAAAAAATAAATAATTGAAAAAATTAAAAATTAAAAAATTAAAAACATTAAAAAAAAAAATTAAAACAAATAAAAAATAAAAAATAAAAATAAACAAACACAAAATTAAAAAATTAAAAAATTAAAAAATTAAAAAAAATTTGAAAATTTTTCTAAGTATGGAAACTAGGACGATCTTGACAAGATCGTCCTGAGGTTGAACTCAGGTTTTGGAAAAACAACACGATCTTAAAGAAGATCGTCTCAACATTCAATATGTTGACAAAAAGGTTTTAAGTAAAGGAAAATGAGACGATCTTGTACAAGATCGTCTTAGGTCATCTTCTTCACAAAACACAATAAGTTGCAGGTTTTTGAATTTTCGAAATCACAATACTAATCATTTAAACATGTAATAAACATACACATGTAACCTAAACATGCTTCTAAATCATTCAATCATCACATAATCATCAACAGAAGCAGAAATTTTCAAGTAAAAATGGAAAAAATCTTACTTTCTAAACCGAAATATTACTTGAAGATGTGATTAGATGACAATGATGTAATGGAATGAAATGATCAGTTTTTTTTTTTTTTTTTTTTTTTTTTTTTTTTTTTTTTTTTTTTTTTTTTTTTTTTTTTTTTTTTTTTTTTTTTTTTTTTTTTTTTTTTTTTTTTTTTTTTTTTTTTTTTTTTTTTTTTTTTTTTTTTTTTTTTTTTTTTTTTTTTTTTTTTTTTTTTTTTTTTTTTTTTTTTTTTTTTTTTTTTTTTTTTTTTTTTTTTTTTTTTTTTTTTTTTTTTTTTTTTTTTTTTTTTTTTTTTTTTTTTTTTTTTTTTTTTTTTTTTTTTTTTTTTTTTTTTTTTTTTTTTTTTTTTTTTTTTTTTTTTTTTTTTTTTTTTTTTTTTTTTTTTTTTTTTTTTTTTTTTTTTTTTTTTTTTTTTTTTTTTTTTTTTTTTTTTTTTTTTTTTTTTTTTTTTTTTTTTTTTTTTTTTTTTTTTTTTTTTTTTTTTTTTTTTTTTTTTTTTTTTTTTTTTTTTTTTTTTTTTTTTTTTTTTTTTTTTTTTTTTTTTTTTTTTTTTTTTTTTTTTTTTTTTTTTTTTTTTTTTTTTTTTTTTTTTTTTTTTTTTTTTTTTTTTTTTTTTTTTTTTTTTTTTTTTTTTTTTTTTTTTTTTTTTTTTTTTTTTTTTTTTTTTTTTTTTTTTTTTTTTTTTTTTTTTTTTTTTTTTTTTTTTTTTTTTTTTTTTTTTTTTTTTTTTTTTTTTTTTTTTTTTTTTTTTTTTTTTTTTTTTTTTTTTTTTTTTTTTTTTTTTTTTTTTTTTTTTTTTTTTTTTTTTTTTTTTTTTTTTTTTTTTTTTTTTTTTTTTTTTTTTTTTTTTTTTTTTTTTTTTTTTTTTTTTTTTTTTTTTTTTTTTTTTTTTTTTTTTTTTTTTTTTTTTTTTTTTTTTTTTTTTTTTTTTTTTTTTTTTTTTTTTTTTTTTTTTTTTTTTTTTTTTTTTTTTTTTTTTTTTTTTTTTTTTTTTTTTTTTTTTTTTTTTTTTTTTTTTTTTTTTTTTTTTTTTTTTTTTTTTTTTTTTTTTTTTTTTTTTTTTTTTTTTTTTTTTTTTTTTTTTTTTTTTTTTTTTTTTTTTTTTTTTTTTTTTTTTTTTTTTTTTTTTTTTTTTTTTTTTTTTTTTTTTTTTTTTTTTTTTTTTTTTTTTTTTTTTTTTTTTTTTTTTTTTTTTTTTTTTTTTTTTTTTTTTTTTTTTTTTTTTTTTTTTTTTTTTTTTTTTTTTTTTTTTTTTTTTTTTTTTTTTTTTTTTTTTTTTTTTTTTTTTTTTTTTTTTTTTTTTTTTTTTTTTTTTTTTTTTTTTTTTTTTTTTTTTTTTTTTTTTTTTTTTTTTTTTTTTTTTTTTTTTTTTTTTTTTTTTTTTTTTTTTTTTTTTTTTTTTTTTTTTTTTTTTTTTTTTTTTTTTTTTTTTTTTTTTTTTTTTTTTTTTTTTTTTTTTTTTTTTTTTTTTAATTTTATATTTGGTTTTTCTATTATAAACAATGAGTTTATTTTCAAATAGTGCAAATACACAAACTCCCCTTAGATTCATGAATTATCCTTTTTCTCCCCCTCAAACATTGCATGATATTTAAGCACATTGCACATAAGCATAGCATCAATGTTTGTCAGATAATGAATGAAAGAGAAAGAGATGAAATATCAACTTTAAGCTTTGAGTTAGCAGAAATTGCCTTCTTACCTTTGACAGTTGGGGCATGCTGACCTTTGGGTGTATAAAATGAAGTTGGAGCAAACTTAGATTTAGATTCCTTGTTTGATTTAGGCTTTCTGGGTGAGAGTTTTTCAAGCTCTTTTTCAACTTCTGGTGCAAAAACATGATCAGTTTCCAAAAACTTATCTAATTCTTCAACAGAAAGATATGGATAAGTAAACTGTAATTCTTTTGGTTGAACTTCTGATTTTAAAACAGTTTTGTTAGTCAACTTTTCAATCAATGCTTTTGCTTTAGCCTTCAGATCAGTAGGAATCTCAATCTTTTGCTCTAAGTTCAATTTATTTTGGTCAACAGGGGTGATTGAAAGAGTATCAAAAGAAAGTATTTTCTTGACAGAAGCAAGATGTTTAGCTTTCAAAGCTTGAACTTTCTCTTCAATGTGAAAGAATGATGACAGCATTGAGGTGGACATATCATGTATCTCTTGAGGAGAGATGCTATCACCCTGCATGTCTTTGTTAAAATTCTCACTCCCATTGGATGAAGTGAAGCAGTCAACAGAAGTTAGATCATGTAACATTTGGGTCTTGGTGGTCTCACTTACCTTTGGTGAATAATTTTGAGTTTTCAGATGTTGAATGACTTGTTGTTGAGACTCAATTTTTTGTTTTAAACCTTCAATTTCCTTTTCCAATATGGTAGTTGGAATGTAAAATCTTTCTGAAATTTGTTTTGAACAATCTTTTTGAGACTCATTTTCAGGAATTGAAATGCTGTCTATTTCTTCTAACTGGTGATTTATCAGACACTTGTGTTTTAGCATAGCTAGTAGATTTTATCAATGATGATTTAAAAATCCACTTATGGTTACTAGATAAGCTCTTTTCTCCTTTATCAGATAACTTCTTAGATTCAGTTTGAGGAGTTAAAAACACATTCTGATTTTTTCTTTGCTTGTTGGAGTTTTTGATATTCTGTTTCTTTTGAGTTGCAACAGTGAACCAACCATACTGATCTCTATAACTAGTTATACCATTAGATGTATCTTTTATTAGCAAATCTTGGCTAGTTTTAGACATCTTAGGAAAACAACTAGATTGAGAGATAGCTTTAGAAGCAGAGGTTCTAGAAACAGATGAAATATCAACTTTAAGCTTTGAGTTAGCAGAAATTGCCTTCTTACCTTTGACAGTTGGGGCATGCTGACCTTTGGGTGTATAAAATGAAGTTGGAGCAAACTTAGATTTAGATTCCTTGTTTGATTTAGGCTTTCTGGGTGAGAGTTTTTCAAGCTCTTTTTCAACTTCTGGTGCAAAAACATGATCAGTTTCCAAAAACTTATCTAATTCTTCAACAGAAAGATATGGATAAGTAAACTGTAATTCTTTTGGTTGAACTTCTGATTTTAAAACAGTTTTGTTAGTCAACTTTTCAATCAATGCTTTTGCTTTAGCCTTCAGATCAGTAGGAATCTCAATCTTTTGCTCTAAGTTCAATTTATTTTGGTCAACAGGGGTGATTGAAAGAGTATCAAAAGAAAGTATTTTCTTGACAGAAGCAAGATGTTTAGCTTTCAAAGCTTGAACTTTCTCTTCAATGTGAAAGAATGATGACAGCATTGAGGTGGACATATCATGTATCTCTTGAGGAGAGATGCTATCACCCTGCATGTCTTTGTTAAAATTCTCACTCCCATTGGATGAAGTGAAGCAGTCAACAGAAGTTAGATCATGTAACATTTGGGTCTTGGTGGTCTCACTTACCTTTGGTGAATAATTTTGAGTTTTCAGATGTTGAATGACTTGTTGTTGAGACTCAATTTTTTGTTTTAAACCTTCAATTTCCTTTTCCAATATGGTAGTTGGAATGTAAAATCTTTCTGAAATTTGTTTTGAACAATCTTTTTGAGACTCATTTTCAGGAATTGAAATGCTGTCTATTTCTTCTAACTCATAGATGGATCTTTTATGAGTTTTCTTGTATGTGTCATTAATAGCAACATAATCAATCTGAAATCTGTTTGGTTTTTGTCTTTCAACATCATCTGACTCAAAGTCATCCTCAGATGGTCTGATGAATTCTTGAATCATGCCAAGTCTAAGATATTTTTCATTATAAAGTGGACCAAGGTCTTCTTTTTGGATTTTTTCTAAATGTGCTGGATTCTCATAACCCAACCCAAGAAGAAGTTCTGATCTATCAATCTTTGATTTATTGTAATAAGCAGTGAAATTCAGAAAAGGATTTTGTTCAATTTTATAGATTTTTTCTTGATAGAACAAGATGTTTGCTTTGTATTCTCTTGAGGAGAGATGCTATCACCCTGCATGTCTTTGTTAAAATTCTCACTCCCATTGGATGAAGTGAAGCAGTCAACAGAAGTTAGATCATGTAACATTTGGGTCTTGGTGGTCTCACTTACCTTTGGTGAATAATTTTGAGTTTTCAGATGTTGAATGACTTGTTGTTGAGACTCAATTTTTTGTTTTAAACCTTCAATTTCCTTTTCCAATATGGTAGTTGGAATGTAAAATCTTTCTGAAATTTGTTTTGAACAATCTTTTTGAGACTCATTTTCAGGAATTGAAATGCTGTCTATTTCTTCTAACTCATAGATGGATCTTTTATGAGTTTTCTTGTATGTGTCATTAATAGCAACATAATCAATCTGAAATCTGTTTGGTTTTTGTCTTTCAACATCATCTGACTCAAAGTCATCCTCAGATGGTCTGATGAATTCTTGAATCATGCCAAGTCTAAGATATTTTTCATTATAAAGTGGACCAAGGTCTTCTTTTTGGATTTTTTCTAAATGTGCTGGATTCTCATAACCCAACCCAAGAAGAAGTTCTGATCTATCAATCTTTGATTTATTGTAATAAGCAGTGAAATTCAGAAAAGGATTTTGTTCAATTTTATAGATTTTTTCTTGATAGAACAAGATGTTTGCTTTCAAATCCTCAACTTGTTTTTGAAGAGTCTCAATTTCAACTCCTTTGAGAAAACAAGTACTGTTTAGATCAGAAATCTGTCTTTCATGCTTTTCACAGTTAGGTCTAAAATCTTTCATTTTATTTGTGAGAAACTCAACATCAGCTTGTCTTGCATTTGCTCTTAACCATTCATTGGTTTTCTCAAGCTTTAAAGTCTCAATAATTTGCTTGAGTGAATGGACAGTCTTTTCAAGGTCTTGACATTTGTTTGTCAAATGAGCATTGGGTGAAACAACTTGAGAACTGTTACTTGACAAATGCATTTCTTTTAAGGAATCATAGTTCACTTTGAGAGCTTCATGAGCTATTGAGAGTTCTGAAAAATCTTCATTAATTTTATCAAACTCTTGTTTAGCCATTTTCAAATTGGTTTTTAAAGTAAGATTTTGCTTTGTCAAAGTATCAGCAGTTGTTTGGACAGTCAAGTAATCATCTTTGGAAATGAATTGTACCTCACTTGTTGTTGTTTGTGAAGTAGTTTGTGAATGATTGGTTGTTGAAGTGACAGAAGTCATCAAGCATGTGAGATCTTCAGAATCAGCATCAATATCTCCAAATAGCCATGGTTTCATCTTTTGTTGTTTGGCTAAGAAATTCTTTCTGATTTCAAGCTCTGAAATCATCATTGTTGTCCCTGAAACGAACGAACAAAGATTTGTAATTATTTTTGTTGTTTTTGATTAAAAAAAATGAAACGATCTCGAGGAGATCGTCTTGAAAATTTGGAACTTAGAACGATCTTGAAGGAGATCGTCTTAGAAAGAAACATTGGATGGAGATCGTCTTAAAACTTAGTTAAGAAAAGGTAAGACGGTCTTGAGAAGATCGTCTTAAGAAAATTTGATGAAGAAGGTAAGACGGTTTTGGATGGAGATCGTCTTAAAACTTAGTTAAGAAAAGGTAAGACGGTCTTGATTTAAGATCGTCTTAAGAAAATTTGCTGAAGAAGGTAAGACGTTTTGGATGGAGATCGTCTTAAAACTTAGTAAAGAAAAAGTAAGACGGTCTTGATTTAAGATCGTCTTTTTTCAAATTGATTTTTAAAGTAAGATTTTGCTTTGTCAAAGTATCAGCAGTTGTTTGGACAGTCAAGTAATCATCTTTGGAAATGAATTGTACCTCACTTGTTGTTGTTTGTGAAGTAGTTTGTGAATGATTGGTTGTTGAAGTGACAGAAGTCATCAAGCATGTGAGATCTTCAGAATCAGCATCAATATCTCCAAATAGCCATGGTTTCATCTTTTGTTGTTTGGCTAAGAAATTCTTTCTGATTTCAAGCTCTGAAATCATCATTGTTGTCCCTGAAACGAACGAACAAAGATTTGTAATTATTTTTGTTGTTTTTGATTAAAAAAAATGAAACGATCTCGAGGAGATCGTCTTAGCAAGATCGTCTTGAGGAAATCTGCAAGAACACCAGAAAAAGACAAAATAGTCGAGAATTTCACTAATTTGCTTGTATTTCACTCAATTTGGAGAGTTAAAACTCGATTCAAACCCAGAAATGCTCAGAATATGATTGCGCACAACCCTAGAAACAATTCCATAGATCAAATCAACTCAAACTGAAAATTCAAAATCTCATCAACTTTCTAAAAATTTTGGATTTTGATCAATACTGTGAATTGAATTCTGAAATTTGACAGGATGTATTTAGAGGTGATTTAGAATGTATCTGTGAACAAAAACAGGAAAATTGAGTGAAAATTGAGGTTGAATTGGTGAAGATCAGTGACAGTTAAAACGGTTATGGTGATGAACACGAATTCTCAATTTTGAACAAAATTTGCACCAATCTGCTTGAAATTTGTTCTGGATCGTCAACAGATTGTTGTTTTGCTCTGATACCAATTGTTAGAACTATTAAAATTCGTGTTATAGTGCGGAAGTAAGATAATCAACAATGGTGGAAAGTGTGTGTGTTAGTGTGTGTTCTTGAGAGAGAAAGGTGTGTGTGGGAGAAGTAGATTATCATATGTGTGTAAAAAGGCTTACCAGGCTTACAAAAATATGAAGGCTTGAGGGGTATTTATACTCTAAGTATATTACAAAAGCTCCCCCTCAACCTTACATTATATACACAAAATACAATGTTTGGAAATACAACTAAGCACTATTTTATATTTCTAACCAGAGATAGTAATTATCTCCGGTGACCACAGTGCTCGTTTCCAAGTCAAAGGATCGCGTCTGACATTGTTAAGCATCATGTTCTATTTATCCTAATTACTACGGTTCTGGATCCCTCGGTTACAAGTGAATCACTTTTTACAACTAGTTATAGACCGACTAGTGTTTTCCATCCTAGCATATTAGTCCTAGTGTATGATCATAGACAACCATCATAATTAAACTAATATATTCAGATATAGAACCGATAATAATATGAAGAACTAGTAAAACATGGATTTACGATAAACAGTAAAACACACTCCAACAGATTCTAACAAATAAAGTAAAACAATAAACGTCTACATGATCACATTGATCTAAACAAGTATTCAGCCTACTAGCCTAACATTATTAAAGGAATAACAAAGTCTGAAAAGATGAAAGACATTGTTTACCAACTGAAAGTAAAATAGAAAAGTAGATCTAGGCTGAGGATGAAGACCGAAGGTGTTAGAAGCTCCAAAACCTTCTTGGAATCTGCAAAATCGACCTAGGGTTGAATGTAGGCGGCTAGGGCTGCTGAATCGGCTCTCTCTTTGGGTTTTTGCTTTGACTTTTTTTTTTTTTTTTTTTTTTTTTTTTTTTTTTTTTTTTTTTTTTTTTTTTTTTTTTTTTTTTTTTTTTTTTTTTTTTTTTTTTTTTTTTTTTTTTTTTTTTTTTTTTTTTTTTTTTTTTTTTTTTTTTTTTTTTTTTTTTTTTTTTTTTTTTTTTTTTTTTTTTTTTTTTTTTTTTTTTTTTTTTTTTTTTTTTTTTTTTTTTTTTTTTTTTTTTTTTTTTTTTTTTTTTTTTTTTTTTTTTTTTTTTTTTTTTTTTTTTTTTTTTTTTTTTTTTTTTTTTTTTTTTTTTTTTTTTTTTTTTTTTTTTTTTTTTTTTTTTTTTTTTTTTTTTTTTTTTTTTTTTTTTTTTTTTTTTTTTTTTTTTTTTTTTTTTTTTTTTTTTTTTTTTTTTTTTTTTTTTTTTTTTTTTTTTTTTTTTTTTTTTTTTTTTTTTTTTTTTTTTTTTTTTTTTTTTTTTTTTTTTTTTTTTTTTTTTTTTTTTTTTTTTTTTTTTTTTTTTTTTTTTTTTTTTTTTTTTTTTTTTTTTTTTTTTTTTTTTTTTTTTTTTTTTTTTTTTTTTTTTTTTTTTTTTTTTTTTTTTTTTTTTTTTTTTTTTTTTTTTTTTTTTTTTTTTTTTTTTTTTTTTTTTTTTTTTTTTTTTTTTTTTTTTTTTTTTTTTTTTTTTTTTTTTTTTTTTTTTTTTTTTTTTTTTTTTTTTTTTTTTTTTTTTTTTTTTTTTTTTTTTTTTTTTTTTTTTTTTTTTTTTTTTTTTTTTTTTTTTTTTTTTTTTTTTTTTTTTTTTTTTTTTTTTTTTTTTTTTTTTTTTTTTTTTTTTTTTTTTTTTTTTTTTTTTTTTTTTTTTTTTTTTTTTTTTTTTTTTTTTTTTTTTTTTTTTTTTTTTTTTTTTTTTTTTTTTTTTTTTTTTTTTTTTTTTTTTTTTTTTTTTTTTTTTTTTTTTTTTTTTTTTTTTTTTTTTTTTTTTTTTTTTTTTTTTTTTTTTTTTTTTTTTTTTTTTTTTTTTTTTTTTTTTTTTTTTTTTTTTTTTTTTTTTTTTTTTTTTTTTTTTTTTTTTTTTTTTTTTTTTTTTTTTTTTTTTTTTTTTTTTTTTTTTTTTTTTTTTTTTTTTTTTTTTTTTTTTTTTTTTTTTTTTTTTTTTTTTTTTTTTTTTTTTTTTTTTTTTTTTTTTTTTTTTTTTTTTTTTTTTTTTTTTTTTTTTTTTTTTTTTTTTTTTTTTTTTTTTTTTTTTTTTTTTTTTTTTTTTTTTTTTTTTTTTTTTTTTTTTTTTTTTTTTTTTTTTTTTTTTTTTTTTTTTTTTTTTTTTTTTTTTTTTTTTTTTTTTTTTTTTTTTTTTTTTTTTTTTTTTTTTTTTTTTTTTTTTTTTTTTTTTTTTTTTTTTTTTTTTTTTTTTTTTTTTTTTTTTTTTTTTTTTTTTTTTTTTTTTTTTTTTTTTTTTTTTTTTTTTTTTTTTTTTTTTTTTTTTTTTTTTTTTTTTTTTTTTTTTTTTTTTTTTTTTTTTTTTTTTTTTTTTTTTTTTTTTTTTTTTTTTTTTTTTTTTTTTTTTTTTTTTTTTTTTTTTTTTTTTTTTTTTTTTTTTTTTTTTTTTTTTTTTTTTTTTTTTTTTTTTTTTTTTTTTTTTTTTTTTTTTTTTTTTTTTTTTTTTTTTTTTTTTTTTTTTTTTTTTTTTTTTTTTTTTTTTTTTTTTTTTTTTTTTTTTTTTTTTTTTTTTTTTTTTTTTTTTTTTTTTTTTTTTTTTTTTTTTTTTTTTTTTTTTTTTTTTTTTTTTTTTTTTTTTTTTTTTTTTTTTTTTTTTTTTTTTTTTTTTTTTTTTTTTTTTTTTTTTTTTTTTTTTTTTTTTTTTTTTTTTTTTTTTTTTTTTTTTTTTTTTTTTTTTTTTTTTTTTTTTTTTTTTCTTTTTGGTCTTTTCTGATTTTTTGATTTTTTTGGATTTTTGGGTTTTTTAGTTTTTTTTTGGATTTTCGTGACAGGTCGGTGGTTCCCCACTCGCAGAGCGACATAACTCAACTAATGGTTAGAGTTTATACCTTACATCAAGACAGTGGTGACAGGTCGGTGGTTCCCCACGCGCAAAGCGACATAACTTGATGCGTATAGATTTTACTCGTTAATAGTTCTTTGAACTCTTTTATTAATCTACTGATTGCCTTTTCTTAAGATTACTACATTATTCATGCAATAGACATTATCAGAGATCCCAGATGACTCATACTCCTACTCCGCATGCAACTAGTTTACATTAAATAGTGTAAGAATTAAGGCGAACCATACATCTAAACTAGTTCCTACACAAGCACGTATAATTAAGTCCAATTAATACACCTATACTAATGACTAGATATCTCTAATTGCTAGGCATATTAAAGTCCGGTTAAATGTGTTATGGCAAACATAATCGCATACAGTTTCAGTCTAAGCTCTAATCCAGTTGGAAGAATGAACAGCCACAAATCTATAGTTAAGCTAAAAGTCCTAACTAACCGTTCATCTACCAAAGCTAATATTGCTTAGTTATCGTCATCTTTTGTCTACTTGCAAAGCTTATATTCTCAAAATGGTTTTCCGACACAAGAAAAACTTAAAATTTGCATGAAATAAGTAGTAGAAAACTTGTGATAAATCAAGCAATTAGACCAAGGGTTTTTCCTATTCCATCCCCCCACACTTAAATTGTACAACGTCCTCGTTGTACTAGACATAAAAACAAAGGGAAATAGGAAAAACACGTAAAAAGTAAAAGGATTAACGAAACTTCCCGGGTCTAAGTTGCATGATAGTTGTTGAAGATGGCATTTGCGGAGCGACTTGAATGATGTTGAATCTTCAAAGACTTGAGTCGTCTCCATTTGATGGCGATCCATTGATGCGTTTCCATCTTCTTTTCTTTTTGGTATTTTCTGATTTTTTGATTTTTTTGGATTTTTGGGTTTTTCTGATTTTTTTTTTTTGATTTTCGCGATCTGGTGTGCAGACTGGAGTCGTGAGCGGCGCTGGCACACACGAGCGACGCTAGGATGTGGAGCGGCGCTGGGATGCCCAGATGCATTCCCAGCGGCGCTGGATGTCTCCTAGCGACGCTTTTGACTCCTGTACGTGTTCCGACGTCTGATTTCTTCAACGATTTGATGCTTGAACTCCCCCACACTTAGCTTTTGGCCAAGTGCATGGTTTCCTTCAGACTACAAAGCAAAATACTCCTGCACACTTCAATCAAAATATCAAAACGGAAAATAACAAGCTAAAACATAAAAAATAAAAATAAAAACGAAATACGATTGCAATAAGTTACTTGTTTCCTTGATCCATTGAAAGCTTGCATCTGTGATACTAAAGACATACTCATAAAATATATCACAAATGATAAAATTTAAAACAATCACTACATTGCAATTAGTCACATATTCCTAAAAATGAAAATAAAAATAAAAATAAAATACGGCTTGGGTTGCCTCCCAAGAAGCGCTAAGTTTAACGAGTCTTCAGCCGGAATCGGCCTAGGAACTAGGTTGAGGAAGAATACGGGGTAGGCCGGGGGCCGGTACCCATTGGGTAACGTTCGAAGTGACTTATGGCTTCCTTGACGTTGGTTCCTTTCTTCTCCTCCAAGTTTTCTGAGTTCCTTCGTGCTCCAGTAGCTTCAACCATTTCCACGTCGATCGGTGTTTGATTTCTAGGGCTGGTTCGGGTGGGAACGGATTTGATTTCCTGAAATTCGGGGCTGCAGGGGGTTCCAGCGGCGCTGGTGGCTCCGTGGCAGTATCCGACGGAAGGTGCAGCGGCGCTGGGCATCACCTGGAGGGTTGCCAGCGGCGCTGGGTGGTGTTACCAGCGGCGCTGGTGGCTCCGTGACAGTATTCGATTTTGCGATTTTGCACGATTCGGCTTCTTCTCTCTCGAGCAGCTTCCTCTCTACGTCTCTGGTCAATATGAAATTCCCTCAGCTGTTCCAAGTATACTTTCCTTCGTGCCTTCTTATCTCTTTTGTCCTTTTCCATTTTCTCCTCTATTCCTCCATACACCTCATTTTCAAGAAATTCATAGGCTATGTAGATTCCAACGTCCATCAGCCCCATTCCTAAGATTCTTCTAATCATTTCCGAGCTTTCACCCCTCAATCCATCGACGAATTTCTTCAACAAAGTAGTACGGTCAAACTCATGGATTTCACAATTTTCATAGAGAGCTTTTATTCTTTTCCAAGCTACTTTAACCGTCTCTCCCTTCCTTTGTTTGAACTTCCTTAACATATTCCTTAAAGCTAGTTGATTACGCATCTTTAGACAATACGGTACCGTATCTCCCTTATCGAATTCTTCTATTAGGTTTTGTGTCTTCTCCCATTCCTTGTTTCCATCTTCCTCTTCTTCTTCGGATTCTTCAAACTCGGCCTCATAGAATGCATCATCTAAGATTTTTATTCTGAACTCGGCTGGTTGGTTATGAAAGCATCCATAAGCGGCTTTATCAATAGCACGACGGGCATAATCCTCCATACCATAATAAAAGAAATCTGTGACCTCCAAATCGTCACAATGTGTTTTCTTCCTTACTCGCCTCACGATCTGTTTCATACGCTCCCATGACTCATCCACTTCTTCATATTCGTGTTGCTTGAAGTTTTGCATGTCCAAGACCGGGTCGGTAGTTTCAAAGTCAAAGTAAAATTCTTCTTCCATATAATCATCTTTGGTACCCTTCTCTTCTTCTTTGACTTCGATGCATTTCACCTCATACTCTTGTGCTGCTTGCAAGTCTCTATCAAACCATCTCCTGAAGCCCATAGGTATACGAAATCGGTCCGTTCTTGGAATCATACGCGAAAGGCTGCTGCCTGGAATCTCCGGGAGCTCCCAGCGGCGCTGGACTGCTCCCCCAGCGGCGCTGGTGTGCCCCAATGGTTTCCCATTCGTCTTCGTCTTTTTCGGTTCTTTCTTGGCCATTCTCTGCTCGGCATACCTCCAATCATACTTCTTCTCATCCGTTTCTCTCCCAAGATGCTTTCTGTGCTTCCTTCGAACACTCCTTGCGATTTGAGCTCACTTTTCCCCCCCCCCCCCCCCCTTTCCACCCTCCCACCTTCCGATTTGAGATTACTTATGAAACGATGATTTTCTTTGTACTCGTGTTCTTCTCGATGCACCTTTCTTTCGAGAAATTCTAATGCCTCCTTTGTCTCTTTCAAGAATAGATTGCTTGCAGCTTGATATGACCAATTTATAGCAATCGCCCACATCATTATTGGCCTTTTTATTAAGTGTTTTTAGTCGATTTTGTTTGCATTTGGCGCGTTTATGGTGTTTGTTAGTGGTTTCAGGCTCTAAACAGGTTACGCGTTCATTTGACACATTTTTGGATGATTTATCGGCCTAGAAGTTGTTTTGTACGATCGAGAGTTGCTAAGGTGAAAAGATTGGAGATTTTTGCAAGTGTTCAAGAGTTGAAGAGAAGGTTTTGGATCAGAATATTTGCACTGCGCCGCAGTGGAGCTTCCCATGCTCACTGCGCCGCAGTGGGAGGAATGTTACCCCACTGCGCCGCAGTCCTTGGTCGATCAAAAGCAAATAATTTCCAGTGGTTTAACACTGCGCCGCAGTGGGAGGAATGTTACCCCACTGCGCCGCAGTCCTTGGTCGATCAAAAGCAAATAATTTCCAGTGGTTTAACACTGCGCCGCAGTGGGAGGACTCATTCCCCACTGCGCCGCAGTCACCCTAGTTCAGAATGCCAGTGGTTTTCCACTGCGCCGCAGTGGGAGCACACCAAGCTCACTGCGGCGCAGTGAGTGCACGGGGAGACCAGGGCTACAGCCCCTTTGCACCAGATTGGGGGGAGATATAAAAGAAAAAAAAACCTAATTTCATATTATCCAAGTCTTTCTTTCTAGGAGCTGTTCTACCAAGAGTCTTTGACGGATCATCGCAGATTTCATCATTTGATTCATTGAAGATTCAAGAACATCCATCTAGATCGTATCTAATTTTCTGTCTTGCAATTTATATTCAACAATCATTGGTACAATATGTTTTCTTTCAATTTCTTTATTGCAATTCAATTTAGTATGATTGGCTAGATTTCTAATCATCCACTTTGATGAAACTTGACGAATGATATGATTGCAATATTTTAATTCAAGAGTTGATTCAATTATCGTTGTGTCGTGATCTTTATCAATTAATTCCTTGCGATTTATTCTTTTGATTTTGATGGTTTATGTGTTCATCGTTAGTGGTACTAGGTGAATATGTTTATCGTTTCAATTCGATTGTCTATGATCGTTTGTCACCGGTTCATGGTATGACGGTGAATGTCAAATCTTTAATAGGAGTTAATTGGTAAACGTGTTTAGAAACGGTTGGTGGTACCACGTTTTCATTCACATAGGCATAATTGGTAATCGGATAATCAAGCAAACTAATTGTTGGGGAGATTTTCTAGGCATTGGTGGTACCGGCTTGGGTAATTTAACTAGCAACTTAGGTGTTTGGGTTATTTGTGAGCGGTTGGTAGTACCACGCGAGCATTTTATCCTTTCACGATTATCTTGTCAACTCTAAATAATTTGAACTTTATCGTGTGCAATCATAACTGAGTCAAGTGGATTCGAAGTGGATGATCTTTATTCATATTGTTTGAACTTTCTTTACTTTTAAATTGTCTTGTTATTTCAATTTCTTTAATTTATTATTGTTAAGTTGAGGTAGCAATTAGGCTACGGTTCCACCCTAATTCCAAAACCACTTTAGCTGACAACTATTTCAAAACCATTCCCCGTGTTCGATCCTGGACTTACCTTCTAGCTATACTATATACGAACGGGTCCACTGCCCGCAAGTGTGTAGTAGTCAGTTTTAGGGTATTCCTTGTTTTAATTTTTAAACTCGATTTCGCACATCAAGTTTTTGGCGCCGCTGCCGGGGAGTGTGTGCCGATTTAGTTGTTAATTAGTGGTTTGATCCTTTCTCACGCGTGAGAAAGTTACTTGTTTATTAGTTTAGTTTTCTTTTCTTATCACAGGTGCATTTGACGTGTTTGTGTTAGTTGCGTGTTTGCAGGTATTGTTTTAGTTGATGAACTTGCGTTCTTCGGGTGTCCCTTTGAATAGTCCTTTGTCTACTCCGAGAAGACCAAGAGGGCGTAGGTTTAACTTCGCTGAACCCACAACACCAATACCGACACCATTTTCACCTATAGCCAAACCCACTCCTGATTCGGACGAGGAGGGGTTCTTTTTGGACGAGTTTTTCAATTTTGAAGTAAAGCAAGAGGAAATGGGGGACGAACAACCAAGGGATCCTAATGACACTCGCTATGGCGAGAGGGTCCGTACCATCCCAACGGGACGTGGTTCCGCCATTAGACCTCCAACCATTGATCACACTTTCGCTTTAAAAGGAAACCATCTAAAAAGCATAGAAGAGCATCAATTTGATGGTAAACGGAAATGGGATCCTTACCAACACTTGGATAGGTTCGAAAAGTTGGCTCGGCTATACCAATATGGGCAAAACCAAATGAATGCCGTGAAACTTGAGACATTTCCTATGTCGATCACAGGAGAAGCACTTGATTGGTTCAATGATCTTCCGGAAAATTCTATTACTACTTGGAACCAACTCAAGGAGGCTTTCATTGGTGAGTTTTATTCACTTAGAACTCAAAGAAGGTTGGAGAACATGATAAGATCTTTTGAACAAGATGATGGAGAAGATGTTGTTGAGGCTTGGATTTGTTTCAAGGAGATGTTGAGAAATTGTCCGGGGCACGATTTGACTAGGGAGAAATATGTGGAGCTTTTCTTTGATGGGTTGGATAAAAAGTCCAAACGCGAATTGGGATATGCTTTCGGGGGTAGTTTCAATAATATTACACCCAATGAAGGTTATCGAATCTAGGAAGACATGGCGAAGGATAGCTCAACCTTGGATGATGAAAGGTTTTTGAAGAATGAGAAAAAGATGAAGAGAGGTACTAACCAAGGGAGAGTTGCTAAGGTTGAAGCTAGCAATGACCCAAGGGTTGTTGGAGAGATTAGGGCGCTATCTGAGCGCATGGAAAAGGGGTTTGCTGCTCAAGAGAGTCGATTTGGAGCAATTGAGAGGGATGTTAAGGTGGTAGCCGACGGGTGTGATTATTGTGGAGATATGCACTATTCTGATGAGTGTCCAAATCGGGCACCCGAAGATGTGAATTATGTTCAAAATCAGCCCCAAGGGAATTTCTACCGCAACACCGGTTTCCAGAACCGGCCTTCAGGTAATACTTCTTATAGCTCTCCTTTTCAATCTAATAATTCTCGTTTTTCAGGAAATAGGTGGCAAAGAGATAATTATCAGAATCAGCCACAACAGCAGACTCAACAAGGACAAGGATCAGGTTCTTCTTCTTCTAATGCCTATCCTAATGCCGAGTTGAGAGAGATGATGAAGTAGTTGGTTAGCAATCAAGCTGAAACAAACACTAGCATTCAAATGATCAGGGAAGACACTAAGACTTTGAGTGAGAGGTTGGATCAGTTAAGTGGGAAGGTGGAGATCAATATGAAAAATCAGGGAGTTAATTTCAAGGATCTCGAAAGTAGGATGGCTGCTCTTGCTAGGCCC
>CM067167.1:120149811-120206669 GCA_034093135.1 Erigeron breviscapus
CATTAAGTGTACAAGTTATTCTACTTTATAAAACATTTCAAAGATTAGTCATGCAAAATGATTTGAGAAAGCTTTAAGACAAAATCAGTAAGCTATAGCTAGAGGTAAAGATAACCAGTCAATCAAAACTAAAAGTTAACCTTATATTCGTGTTAATACCTCTAAAATCGTTCTATAATTCCACATGTCCTACAGCTCAATCTTACTTCCTTCTGCTGACTAGTTAAGCACTTAATTAAAGTTTGTATAGCAATCAGATCTACTAGCTACTAGCATGGCATTTATATATTCTCGTTTGTGTACTTGTGAGTCACTACTTAGACATACTCTCACACTAAAGTCATGCTCGCTAGCTAAATACTAAAGCAGTTATACGATATTATCATCTTTAATAGTTGAGACAACGGTGACAGGTAGGTGGTTCCCCACTCGCAGAGCGACATAACTCAACTAATGGTTAGAGTTTATACCTTACATCAAGACAGCGGTGACAGGTCGGCGGTTCCCCACGCGCAAAGCGACATAACTTGATGCGTATATATTTTACTCGTTAATAGTTCTTTGAACTCTTTTAATTAATCTACTGATTGCCTTTTCTTAAGATTACTACATTATTCATGCAACATGCATTATCAGAGACCCCAGATGACTCATACACTTACTCCGCATGCAACTAGTTCACAATTAATAGTGTAAGAATTAAAGCGAACCATACGTCTAAACTAGTTCCTACACAAGCACTTATATAATTAAGTCCAATTAATACACCTATAGTAATAACTAGATAGCTCTAATTGCTAGGCATATTAAAGTCCGGTTAAGTGTGCTATGACAAACATAATCGCATTCAGTTTCAGTCTAAGCTCTAATCCATTTGGAAAAATGAGCAGCCACAAATCTATAGTTAAACTAAAAGTCCTAACTAACCGTTCATCTACCAAAGCTAATGTTGCTTAGTTATCGTCATCTTTTGTCTACTTGCAAAGCTTATTTCTCAAAATGTTTTTCAGACACAAGAAAAATTTTTAATTTTGCATGAATTAAGTAGTAGAAAACTTATGATTTTTTAAACAATTAAACCACGAGTTTTTCTTATTCCATCCCCCCACACTTAAATTGTACAACGTCCTTGTTGTACTAAACATTACATAACAGAAAGGGTAATAGGAAAAACACGAAAAGTAAAGGATTTACGAAACTTCCCGGGCCTAAATTGCATGAATGTTGAAGATGGCATGTGTGGAGTGACTTGAATGATGTATGTCTTCAAAGAGTTGAGTCGTCTCCGTTTGATGGCAATCCATTGTTGCTTCTCCATCTTCTTCTCTTTTTGGTATTTTCTGATTTTTTAATTTTTTTGGGTTTTTCTGATTTTTTTTTTTTGGATTTTTCGCGATCTGGTGTGCTGGCAGACACTGGGAGCGGCGCTGGTGATGTGGGAGCGGCACTGGACTGCACAAGTGCAGGTCCAGCGATGCTGGTCTTCGGTGAGCGGCGCTGGGATGCCCAGTTGCATTCCCAGCGGCACTGGATGTCCAGTAGCGGCGCTGGTGACTCCTGTACTTGCTTCGACGTCTGATTTTCCTTTACGGCTCGATGTCGGCATTCCCCCACACTTAGCTTTTGACCAAGTGCATGGTTTCCTTCAGACTACAAAACTAAATACTCCTGCACACTTCAATCAAAATATAAAAATGGAAAATAACAAGCTAAAACATAAAAATAAAAACGAAATACAATTGCAATAAGTTACTTGTTTCCTTGATCCATTGAAAGCTTGCATCTGTGATTCTAAAGATATAACTCATATAAAACAGATCACAAATGATAATGTTCAAAACAATTCACTTAATTGCAATTAGTCACATATTCCTAAAAATAAAAAAATAAAAATAAAAATACGGCTTGGGTTGCCTCCCAAGAAGCGCTAAGTTTAACGAGTCTTCAGCCGGACTCGGTCTAGGAACTAGGTTGAGGAAGAAAGGCCGGGGGCCGGTTCCCGTGGGGTTGTATCGAATATAAATGTCGGAGCTATCTTCCAAATATGACTCGATATTCATCCTTTCTCCTTGTCCTTGGTAAAGCTTAGTCTTACAGTCAATGCCATAGGGATTATCCTCACTTATGTCCTTCTTACTAACCTTCAATATATTAATCCCCGACTGTAGCGTTAACTCTCCTAACTCGACATTTATATCAGCACATGCAGTCTTTAAAAAGGGTTGCCCTAAAATCACATTGTTCCTAGTGACCACATTTTCTTTCACAATAAAGAACTCTGTCAAGAATCTCAGTCTATCTATGTAAACCACTACATCCCTAACAAATCCTCGAACTCTAATCTTAACATTCCTAAAAAGGTGGACCACTTTGTCCTCCCAAACTACTTTCCCTAACTCCTTACTAACATATCTCATTTGGTGGTCTAAAGGTAGTATATTCACTATAGCTCTGGCATCTATGTATCCCTCAAATCCTAGATACGGTTGTACTCCTCCACGAATCTTGAATATTGTCGGCTCTCCTAGGGAAGAGGTGGACAAATAAGGATCATACTTAGTTAAAGCTTGGTCTTTTATGTCATTCCATCCTATGCTGTCGAGGAACTTATTTACCCTAACTATTATCTTATTACCCTTTTCTATACCTATCTCGGTCTCTTCTAAGATTTTCTCCAATTTTTCAACACTAGTCTCCCTATGCAATTCATTTAATCCTTTTTCATACCTAACTTTCATATCTATGCCTTCATTATACAAAAAATGACTTAAATTCCTAAGGCAGTAGTATGCATCTACGGGTTCCTCATCATATTCACTTTCAACATTCAGACACATTTCACCATAATCGACATCCCTAGAGTCTAAAGCAGGCAATTTGACTCTTATTTGACCATTAGCTAAAGAAATTTCTCGTTTAAGGACATGGATGATAGCATCCGCAGCATGCAAAAATGGTTGGCCTAGAATTATGGGTGTCACTACTTCACTTACCGAATCAAGCACAACAAACTTAGTCCAAAATTCTAATTCCTTAACCCTGACATGGACTCGTTCGACAATCCCCTTGGGTTGTCGGTAAGTCTGATCGGCTAACCGAATGCTCATGTTAACGGGTTTTAGCAAACAAAGGGTAAGTTTCTCATAAATCACAGTAGACATAACATTAATACTCGACCCTAAATCAGCTAATGCACATGAAAAGTATTCATTATTAATAGTGCAAGGAATAAGAAAACTTCTTGGATCTTCAGATGCTTGTGGTAGTTGTGTCCCGTCATCCGGTGCCTCGGGATTTTGAACTTCATCCCTACTGTCTGAGTCGTCCCCATCTTTGATTTTGCATTTTGAAGCGAATTGGGTCTCGACATCTCCTTGAAAAACAGCTGAAAACAAAGCTTCGCGCGAATCTGGACTGACGGGGCCACCAGCGGCGCTGGGGCAGTCTGGACAGACTCCAGTTTTGCGTTTTTGCTCGTTTCTTCTCCGTTTTGCTCCCGTATGACCTGTACCTGATTGGACACTTCACAAAAATCATTAGAAAGCTCAGTAGAGTCATTACCTTCAGTGAACACGACGTTCACATTCTCGTTGCGTCCGATTGGTGGTTGGTACTTTTGACTCGTGCTCGGGCCTCCTTGAGTTGAGCTTGAGCCGCCTTGGATGTTTTGCCTTGGACTTGAGCTATTCTCCTTCTTTATATTCTGCTCAATCCATCTATCTATCCTCCTCTCCAAGTCCTTGATTGCGGCTTGTTGATTTCTTGCTCCTTCGTCAACCTTTTGATTGAGATTACTTATCTTCTCATTGAGCGACTTCGTATAGCTTGCTAAGGAGTCGTGCCTCTTGTCATTCATATCCATGTACTTCTCCATCATGGTGGTGAGCTTGGCAATCGGATCCTCCTTGACTTCATTCTCCACTCTTGGTTGCTCGGGTTGACCATTGTTCCTTTGCCACCTATTTTGAAAAGAACCAAAGTTATTTCTAGCATAACTAGAATTAAAGTTAGAATTACCGGGGTTTCTTTGGAATAGTCCTCGTTGATAGCCTCCTCGGTATTGGTTCTGGACAAAATTGACTTGCTCGGTAGCCTCCTCTTCACAATCCTCGGTATAGTGCATTCCTCCGCAATTGTTGCACCCGTGTGCAATCACTTTGAGGTCCTTGTCCATAATGTCCAACCTATCTTCAAAAGTAGAAAAATGGTTAGATAAAGCTTTAAGTTCATGAATTACCTCATTGTCGGAGCTGCTTTCAATGCTAGCCACGGTCCTTCTCGTCCTCCTATCTCGATCCTTGTCATCCAAATCTCGAGCTAAGCTAGCTTGCACCATATCCTCCATTATTTTGTACGCGTTATTGGTAGACTTGTACAAAAAGTTACCACCGCCGGCTAGGTCTAAATCCTTTTGGAACTCTTGGTTAAACCATAGAAGAAAATCTCCATGATCTCGTCCTTTTCTAGTCCATTCCCATGGCAATTTCTGATCATTTCCCTAAGCCTTTTCCATGCATCAACTAGTGATTCACCCTCGTCTTGCCTGAAAGCCTTGATGTCTCGAAGCATTTTCCTTGCTAAACTAGGGGGAAAGAATCGCAAGACGAATTGTTCGCGAAGTTGATTCCATGTGGTGATGGTACCTTCATCGAGCTCATCGAACCAAGCACGTGCCTCTCCCGTGAGAGACGACGGAAATAAGCTAAGTTTCACGGCGTCATCGGTGACGTCTCCTCCGTATTTGAACATTTTACACAAACTTGTGAACCTGCTTACATGCTTATGTGGGTCGAATTTGGCTTGGCCGTCGTATTTGTTTCGTGTTTAAATTTATAAAATGTTGTACAAGTAATTATCTCAAAACACACACACCTTAACGGACAGGGGACCCGATCAGATGTAGTATATTAAGTGATAAGTTACAGGATCGTTCGCAGGGACGCGTTGCGTTACCTAATCTAGTAATACGTGTAATTCTAGTGGTTGAGGGTTGTCACGATTTCCTATTAAACTAATTAAAACTGAAAAGTAAATAGAAGCCGCAACCGCTTATTCAGCGAGAGGCTTAGTTGGAAATAGTTTGAAAAAGCAAATAACAGTAATAAAATTAAAATACTTGTTTGGCATCTCAGATCTCATGACACGACCAGATATCATTCTACCTACTTGCTAGACTGTTGGAAACTTAATCACGGCTCAGATTCTCGTTAGATTCACTTTGCCTAAGTAACTAGTGTTGTCCCTAGACTCACACTACTTTTTAAAGAAATTCTCGTTAGATTCATTGTTTAAGCATTAATGACCTAAAGTTTGTGTTACTACTTCAACTTTTAGTATACCCGGATCTTAAGCCATGACCAGATAATAATTCCCTCCGGTGACCACATTGCACGTTTCCATGTCACTGGACCGCGTCTGGCATGTTAAGCATCATGTTCTATTCATCCTAATTACTATGGTTCTGGATCCCGCAGTGATAAGTGAATCACCTTTTACATATAGTTAAAGACCGACTAGTGTTTTCCATCTTTATGTATTAATCCTAGTGTATGATTATAGACCGATCATCAGAATTAAACTAATACACTCAGATATAGAACCGATAATAATATGAAGAACTAGTAAAACATGGATCTACGATAAACAGTAAAACACACTCAACAGATCTAACAAATAAAGTAAAATAGATAAACGTCTACATGATCACATCGATCCAAACAAGTATTCAACCTATTAGCCTACCATTATTAAAGGAATAACAAAGTCTGAAAAGATGAAAGACATTGTTTACCAACTGAAAGTAAAATAAAAGAGTAGATCTAGGTAGAAGATGAAGATCGAAGGTGTTAGAAGCTCCAAAACCTCATTGGAATCTGCAAAGTCGACCTAGGGTTTGATGTGGGCGGCTAGGGCTGCTGAATCGGCTCTCTTTAGGGTTTTGAGGGCTGCTTTAGCTTAAATAGAGTGAAGTCGGTTGCTGAACTGGGCCGCCAGCCGGGAGGGCCGGCACTGGGGCCTGCTGATGTTGGGCCAGCGGCGCTGGCAGCTCCTGCTGCTTCTCGATTCGCTTCGTTCGACTCCCGAATCACCTCCTTGTGTCTTGTAACTTCATAGGCCTTCATCTTGAGTTACTTGATGCCATTACCCTCACTCGCATCTTCCGTGAACCTGCGTAAATATCGAATCCATTAAGTACCAATAGTTCCGGAATATTAACTCATTTTAGACATTGAAATGTGGCCTTTTGATAGGGGTTTTTATCACAAAATGAACGTTCATCAACCGCATGCACCAAGGATCAACTGAACTCGAAATGGAATGCTATGAATCCGTTAATTCAAGCATTCAACGGATACCATCAAGGGGCGGTATGTTTTCTGTTTTTATTCGATTGTGTATATAGTTATAGCTATGTTTTCTGTTTTCGATATGATTGTGTATATAGTTATAGCTATGTTTTCTGTTTTGATTGATTGTGTATATAGTTATAGCTATGTTTTCTGTTTTCGAGTGTGTATACGCATATATATAGTTCTGTTTCTGTTTTTGATTCGTATATATAGTTTTTTATGTTTTCGATTGTGTATATAGTTATAGCTATGTTTTCTGTTTTCGATATGATTGTGTATATAGTTATAGCTATGTTTTCTGTTTTTGTTTTGTGTATATAGTTATAGCTATGTTTTCTGTTTTCGATATGATTGTGTATATAGTATAGGAAGCCTTCGTGTGTATGTATATATGTTAACATAATCTTGTTTCATGTGTATGTATTTATATATGTTTTCTGCTTCTTGTTTCGTGTATGTATGTATATATATGTACTTTATGTTTTATATAACTCTTATTGTTAATATATATATGTATTGTAGACGCGTATGAAGATGAGTGGGTGCAATGAGCTTAATATCCAAAACAAAGCAAATGACGATTTTGAGAGACAATACAAGAAAACGTTCACGCATATTATGGCGTGGAACATTGTGAAAGATAATCCGAAGTGGCAAGAGTAACCGTATATTGGAGGCGGGCACGAGTCGTCGAGCTCGAATTTGAAAAGAAAGTCTTCCGACTCCAACGCTACTCCAACACCACCATCTATGGGCGAAGAAATGGAATTCAACGTTCCTTTGCCGTGTCTCAATGAAGATCATGCTCCATCTCGCCAATCAAGGGGGAAAAAGAAGGTTACCAGTGAAGAATCAAGCCGCAGTTCGGTACGTGATACCTTATCGAGCTATACGGCCGAGAAGACGAGTCTACTGAAGGAGCGATTTGAGGTTCAAAAGAAAAGGGACGACGAGTATTTCAGGTTTCTTCAAGGGGAAGAGTACAACCGTGACATGAAGTTCGTTATGGATCCTCATGAGCATATCACCGACCCGACATTCAGAGAATTCATCGTCGGCCACAAACGTGAGTTATGCGCGAAACACGAGTGGTCGTGTAGTTTTTAGGTTTCTATATAAATGTTTTATTCGTATGTTTTATGTTTAATTTGTAATTATTATGTAATGTTTTAGTATTATGTGTTTTTTAATTATTATGTATGTTTTATTTTTATTTATTATGTAATGTTTTAATTTAATGAAATTTTAATGTTTAAATAAAATGAAAATTGTAGTGAGTGGTGAAGTGAGTGGTCGGATGCCAACAAAATTTGGATGAGTGGTGAGTGAGTGGTGGAGTTGAGGTGACATAAGGTGATTGTTAGGAGATGGGATGACATCCCTCTAATCATGAGAAATTTGGTAGATTTTTATTTATTATACGAGTAATTAATACTTCTAGTGTACATATGGAAAATTGTCAATTGTGAGACTAAAATAATTCAATGCAGTGGCATGAGTGTAATTTATTGATTGGAATAAGGTAAAAGAGTAGGTAATTGAAAGGGACACTGTGCTGGTCTTTTTCTAGCCAATCCTGTTGCCTGGTCGTGGTACAAGATTTTACCAAACGCCGTCTACTAACGGTAACTACTATATTCCTTCCTCGTAACTCCCATTTGATGAATCTCATGTTATTTTACTTTTTGTTAACCAAAATACTTTTTGTTTTTTAAAAAATGTTTTTCAATAAAATCTGAAAAATAAAAAACACAATCAAATCAAAATTATTTTAGAAACCTTTTTAAGAAAATGGAATATAATGTTTTTTATCTTTTAGTGCGAGATTAAAATACACATTTTTAAAACTTTTGGTCCGAGTCGCCAAATTGTTTATTAATTAGTGTATAAATTTGACTAATAACTTTAACACTCCATTCTCAAGTTTAAAATAAATAGAAAGATAGTGGAAGAATGGAAAAGAATTAATATAGATAAAATGTATTCTCAAGTCTAAAAAAAATAAAAGGAAGAGAAAGAAGAAAAAGATGTACTTTACTAAAATGTCATTGTTATATTTTGTTGAAAGATATTGTTTAAGGGTAGAATGATAATTGTAAACAAAGATTTTTTGCTTTCCTTTCAAATCAGGCCAGAAAACTATGGGGCTCAAAACCCTTAAATTATCATGTCATTTCTTTTCCTTTCTTTCATTTAAAAAACTCAAGAATGAAAAAATAAGATAATATCCTATCATTCCTTTTCCTATCCCTCCTAAATTAAACTCAATAATACAGTCTAAGAGAATGCTAAAGATACAAATAAATTACAAACAAAAGTTTTTGTCAAATGAGATTGACCAATCAAAATAATATCTTTTTCTTTTTCATATTTCTATCTCTCTCTTTATTTCAATAGTGACAAATTTTATTTGTAATTTGTTTGTAAAATATAAAATTGTACATATAGATTTTGATATACTGTGTAGTAATGAGGTAATCACTATACATGAACGTCACGGACTAGACATAGAAAGGAAAAGGAAGACAAAGAAAGGCATAATAATTTAATAATAATAAATGTATAAACGTATAGAAAGAGAGAAAGTATATCAGTTAGGAGTAGTATATTAATACTCTCTGACTCTCAGTTAAGTAACGGCGTTTTCAACGAATTCATTTCCTTTTCCTTCTAGTGTTCTTGTGTGTGTGTAAGAGAGAGACAAACAGAAACACTTCACATCCCCCTTTTTTAACTTCCTTCAAATGTTTTTATGGTGGTGGTTTTGACTGTGCTACTTAGTTAAATTTTTTATTTTCTTATTTTATAAAGTTTCTTGTGTTGGGAAGAATTTGTGTGTGTGTGTTCTTTTTTAAGTTTAGGCTCATCTATCATTATTATATATGGACAACAGAGGAGGAAGGTCATTATTTCTACCATCTGAAGGTGAAATTTCTTGTACTCATTTAATCTTATTATTTATTATTTTTTAATTTCAATTTTAGATGACTATATGCTAATTTTGATGAATAGTATTTGAATTTGATGACTTATGTAGTTTTTATAATTTTTCAACTCATGATTCTTAATTTGGCTTCTTTTCTGGTCTTTCAACTCATGGTTGGGTTTGTTGATACTTAAATTTTTGTTTCATAATAATGATTATTCCTGTAGATATATTATATAGTATGGTTTTTGAAATATATATGTATATACTGAAAATGTTGTAAATATGTATGGAAATTTTTCCGGATATGAGCGATGGAAGATGGGTTGTATAAGGAGCTATGGAAGCATGTGCGGGTCCGTTAGTTGATGTTCCAAAAGATGGTGAAAGAGTTTTCTACTTTCCACAGGGTCACATGGAACAAGTAAATTCAATACATTCTTTTCTTTTTTCCTTTCTTTTCTTAGTATACCCGTATGTTTTTTTATAGTTGTATTAATGGTTTTTAATTTCCCAGAATTTGCCTTTTTCTGCTTTTTGTGAGTTTTGTTTAGCTAGAGGCGCCATCGAATCCGGATTTAAATGAGACTATTCCTCACTTCAATCTTAATTCAAAGATCCTGTGTCGGGTTGTTCATACGCAGCTTCTGGTATGTACCATTATATGTTATTGTTACGTTTTTTTGAATAGAATTACACGAGGTTTTACCTTTAAGATTCCATTTGGACCAATTCGTACGGATTTTGGTAAGGTGACCCATCAACCAACAAGTTGTGGGTTCTCTAGTCCTATTTTGACAAATTGTAAATATGTGCGTGGGTTTGTGTGAGATATGCTTTTCTGAAAAAAATAATTTTTAGATTCTGTTTGGTTGCTTACAAATCAAGCAAGGTTTGCTTCAACAATTTCTTAGATTTGAGATCTCTGTCAAGATTATTTTTTTTATATTTTGGTCAACTGCAATGTTTTTGGGACTCTTGTATCTAATGAGTTTTAGTACTTTATACATCAACGAGATAAGTGGGAATATATTGATTTAATTAGGCGGTGGTTTGAAGTTGTTTAAAATTGGTTAACATTGTAGGCTGAGCAAGATACAGATGAAGTTTATGCTCAAATTACTCTACTTCCAGAGCAAGATGTAAGAATTCGTTATTTAAATATATTAAAGCAAAATGACACTTTATGTCCGAACATCCTATATCTATGGTTTTTTTTGGTAAAAATTTGTAGCAAAGCGATCCTACTAGTCTTGATATATGTGTTGCCGAGCCTCCAAAGCCAACAGTCCATTCGTTCTGCAAAGTCTTGACTGCATCAGATACGAGCACTCATGGTGGTTTTTCAGTGCTACGAAAGCATGCAAATGAATGTCTGCCTCCATTGGTATGTTGCATTCAAATGTAACCAACTTGAGTCCAATTTCTGTTTCTGGTCCCTTCTAATCTTCTAACGGTTCGATATTTTATTCATCTTTCTAATTTTCTTTGTTCAGGACATGGCTCAGCCAACTCCCACTCAGGAGCTAGTAGCCAAGGATCTCCATGGCACTGAGTGGCAATTTAAGCATATATTCAGAGGTCATTATTTTCTCATGTCTTTTTTCTTATGCTGCAAATGAAAATCACAATCATTAGTTGAAAATGGAGCCTGACTGTATACTGGTCTGTGATTTCACATATTCTATTATCTGGTAAACGTGCCACTAATAGATCCATGAATCATTATAAGTTCGTTTCCATGCATATGATCTTTATTTCATTTATTATCTGTGGCAATTATCTCCTGTGTGAATTTGATACCTTTACATGGTATACACTATTTACCATGTTTCGAGGTGGTAATTATGACCCATTTACACATGTTTTATGTAAAATTCAATTAAGTAAGCTTAAAAGGAAATGCATTGAGAGTTTTCAAAAGTGTATTATTTATGCATAATACCTCTTATATTTTATTCAAAAAGTTGCATTATTGTTGATAAAAAACAATTTTTCTAACTATATTTGACACTGATTATCTTAAAAGCATTTAAAAATTTTGGACAGAAAGTGTTAAAGCATCCCAACCCAGCTCAACAAGTTTCAACCTATACCAATAGATTACACTAAACTATATAAAAATATAAAAGGACTACTTTTGACCGAAGCTATTTTGAATGGCTACCCAACCCACCTGCCCCACCCATATTGCCACCTCTAGCTATATTTGAAGTTTGAGCACCTAAGACTTGTATGAATATTAAATATCAGGCATAGGTGGCTACCTTTATAAGTTAATTGACGCTATTTATTTATTTTCCTGTGAAGTAACTTCTCTTGGATAGAGCAGGTCAACCGCGAAGGCATTTGCTTACAACAGGATGGAGTACTTTTGTCACTTCTAAAAGATTGGTGGCAGGGGATTCATTTGTATTTCTTAGGTATTAGTTTCCTTACTTGCTTTGATCTTTTACACTTTCCTTGGGTTCACTGAGAATTTGAACGTCTTAATTGTCACAAATATTAATAATATCCTTTAGTAAAGACACATCGGAAACTCGTAGACCCAAATCAGTGCTATCAACATACGAGTAATTACTATTTACCGCAAAGAAAGTATTGCAATTTTTATGGGACATCTGAACGCATATTTATCTTTTGTTATAGCTGATCTGTGATCCGTACCAACAGTACCGTTGACTATGCTATAATATTATGTGATTATAGGGGTGAGAATGGTGAGTTATATGTCGGAGTAAGACGTGTTAGTCAACCGCATAACTCCATGCCATCTTCAGTCATTTCAAACCGAAGCATGCGCCTTGGAGTGCTTGCAACTGCATCACATGCTGTTTCTACACAAACCCGTTTTCTTGTTTACTACAAGCCAAGGTATGTTACTGGTTAAAGCTGTTCTTTTTCAGTATTGGTCGAAAACGGCTAGATGGGTTTTTGTCAGAAATATTGAAGTAACTTGTAGATAATCAGTGAGTTGATTATGAATTAATGATAACAAGAACAAGATTGGAATAATAATCTAATTTTTGGATAAAATATCGATTTAGAAAGTTGTATGTTAAGAAATTCTTTGGACGAACTCTAACCGATTGGACCTTTCTCATAGTAGCTAAATGTTTTGATTAACCCATTTGAGATAAAGCACATCACAAATTGACCTGTTCATTAGTGAATGACTTGAAGTCACCAGCTTAGCTACAGTTAAATTTTTGTATCAATTGCTCCAAGGAGGTTGAGGACATACCTGATCTGGTGCTAAGTAAATACCTATAATGTTGATAACAGATAATGGGGGATAAAGGAGGGAATATATCAGTCATCCTATCTTCAAATGAGGAGATGAAAAATAAAAACCCAGACTAGAATATATAAGTTTGCATTTATTATATAGACAGTAAAAAGACACACCAAGTAGATTTAAATATAGAAGTATAATTATGCTGTTTGTTTATTCTGCGTAATCTCTTAATCATGAAAAGCTTTTACATCAGCCTGCTTTTAAATATATATTATGCACAAATTTAAGCATGAAATTTTACAGGACAAGTCAGTTTATCATAGGCTTGAACAAGTATATAGAATCTATAAAAAATGGATTTACTGTCGGTATGAGATTCAACATGCGATTCGAGGGCGAAGACTCTCCAGAGAGAAGGTACGTAACTTTCATAGGTTCTTGCTAATGGTGGCAACATGAGTGGGTCACTGGTTTGGGTAACAAGTCAAAATTCGTGTCTATGAAAATAGGTACTTTGGTTGACCTGAAACACTTGGAGCAAAAAAAAAGAAGGTATTTTATATTAGCTAGTGTGTCATATATGGTTAAACTACATAATGTTAACAAAATTGTAGGTCTTTAAATAAAACTATCTAGTAGATTTTATGCATCACAAATGTTTTGGTAACTTTTTATCTGCTTGATTTTTTTTCTTTCAAGCTGATTTTTTAAATATATTGTTTGATCCATTAACGTTACAACAACCCTTGGTATTAAGTTGACAGAATAATGTTTTTCCCTGAAATTTCTTCAATTGTTTAGGTTTACGGGTACAATAATTGGGGTTGAAGACCTGTCTCACCAGTGGAAATCTTCAAAATGGCGATCTCTGAAGGTAAACAAATGACATAAATTCGAATATAATTATAATTATTTTCATCAATCAAAGACTTTCCCCTTTGACTCAAATAAGTGACCTACTGGTCAAAAGCATATAGAAGAAACTTAACTTTGTCCTGCAAATTCCAGGTCCAATGGGATGAACCCACATCGATAGCGAGACCAGAAAGGGTTTCTCCATGGGAGATTGAGACTTAAGCTTGGTTCAACCGATGGCACCTAAAAATAAAAGGCCTCGACCTCCGGTCATCATCCCTTATCCTGGTAAGTCAATTTGTTGTGTTACTTTTGTGATTGGCATTAGGTATGAAAATATCGATCCATCTACTTATGGTTCAATTTGATTATGTTCTATCTCTATCGGGTAAATACGGAAGATAAAACTAGCTTATAAGGAAATGGTTGCTGAATTTCACCCTATATTTTTAATGCTTGAAACATCGTATAAATCAGTTAATAAAAAAAACTATCTATGAATATTTTATAGGACAAAGTATTTTGGGATCAAACTAATCCAACAATTAGCAAAACCTACTTGTTAGAGTGAATTCGTTTTGACCAGTTCTTGCTGACCCCTATGTTGCCACTTTTCGTATTGTCTTCTAATTGATATTAACCTCTCCTATTTTGTACTTTGGGCTATTTATTGTTTTAGAACCGGCATCTTCAACTGTATCTACTGTTTGGAATCCTTCACACGATAAAACAGAAAAAGGTGATAACACGGATTCCTATTTCTCAATGATATTCCACGATCAATACAATTGGTTGAATCCCGCGAAATCATTTCATAGAAGTTCAACTATTTATAGACCCAATTTGATGCAGGTTGGCTATCATCATTGTCAGTAAATTCTTTATGAAATATTCTTTGCAGGTGAGACAGAAGATAGAAAAGGCCTCATGAGTTGGTCTGTCCATTCGAATTCAAATTATATGCCTCAAGAATCCGTAAAAGTGACCAACGATTCAGATTACAGCCCACATGATGTGAAGAAGTCTGAAAATATTACAAGTTGTAGATTATTTGGTTGACTTAAAGATTGCTCCCAAAGTCAAAGATGATGAAATAACTGAGGTTTCTCCATTGGCCGTAACGCATGAACCGACTGGGATTTCCGACCAGAAGTCCGATCGTATAGATGGTCAAAGCAGACAAACTACTTCGAGCCGGAGCCGTACTAAGGTACATCGGATCCTTCAAATGCTGTTAACTTAAGTGTTTATATGGTAGTATCAGAGGTTGCTTGTTTTATCCGCCCAATTATGAACTGATAACTTAAGAAAATGTTTCTATCTTTAACAGGTCAAACAGATAATATTTTATAAAAAGTAGTTTGAAAGGTTATGGGTAAAATGGGTAGAAAGTCACCTTAGTGTATTTTTAAAGCTTGAGTCCCTGTAAATCTTTTATTCCAAAAAGTAGACTCTGGTTGAAGTTAAATATTTTGAAAATCATATTTTACTCATTAAATATTGATAAAAAAAATGTGGACAATAATGCTTAATTCCTTGTAAATTTTTTTATTCCAAAAAGTCGACTCTGGTTGAAGTTAAATATTTGTAAATCATATTTGACTTGATAATAAAAATTTAGACAAAAATGCTTAGGGCCAGCCCGGACCAAGCAAATTTTTTTTTATTTGACCCGTTGCCCAACCTGCCTAGTACCTCTAATGATAGTCGAGGTTACTTGGCCAGCGTTATTGTTTGTCTATTTGTTCGTGGTTAAAAAAGTTGAGAAACCAAAGCTGAGCTAGACTGAACTATTCATATTCATGCAAATTTAAGTTGATTGATGGTGTACTAGAATAAGTTATGTAGGTTGACTAATTAAAGTTTACTGATAAGAAAGGGCTAATTGCATCAAAATGTAACCTCTTTGCTCCCATTTCTTTTTCGGGATAACCATTTTTTTGGGGACCAGAAAAAACCATAAACTCTCGAAGAACTGAACATTTTTGAAAGTGGGTTATCTTTAACAAAGTTGGTTACCAGAAAGTAATATTGGATTACAGGTGGTTACATTTTTTTATATGCAATTTGCTCATAAGAAAAGTAATCTGTTATATATATGCAAAATAATGAAGAAAGATAAGTCATGGGTTGTGTTTTGTGTATTGCTTGCATCTATAATATGAGTGTCATTATTGAAGGTTCAAATGCAAGGAGTAGCAGTGGGCCGTGCAGTTGATTTATCCATGTTAAAAGGGTATGATGAGCTTATAGATGAACTTGAAAACATGTTTGAGATCAAGGGGAAGCTTCGCCCTAGAAATCAATTGGAAATCGTGTTCACTGATGATGAAGGAGACATGATGCTCATGGGTGATGATCCATGGCAGTAAGTAACCTTACACTACTTGCACCAATCATGAACTACTCTTTTTTCACTTTAGCTGTCACTAGAGTTTGCAAAATGAGTTGGTCAGGCAGGTTGGGTAACGAGTCATTACGTGTTGTATTTTGGTGTGGGTTGGGATGATTTGAAACACTTTGTTCAAACTTTTTGCTTTTTTATAACTGCATTGATAAATGTATGATATCAACCAAACCTATATTAGTCAATAATCATCTAACAAACCAAAATTACAACCTAATGAAGTCTTTTATACAGGGAATTCTGTAAAATGGTGAAGCGAATTATGATCTGTTCAAGTCAAGATGTGAAGAAAATGAGATCTGGAAGCAAGCGGCAACTTTCTTCTTCCACCGACAACGAAGTCTCTGGCTTTTGCGTGGAAGCTGCCGTTGAAAATTGAGAAGTCGTGCACTTCCTTGTATGTAATGTCCCCTGTTTTATTGAAGTTTTTGTGGGCTTTGTTTTTCTTTTTATAAAGTCAGGTGCTTGAAGAACAATGAATGAGGAATAATGGCGCAAATAATGTCATTAGTAGGCTAGGATTAGGATCTGTGTGTATTAGTGGTTAAATGTTTGATATCGAATGTCGGAGATATTCAAAGCGGCCACTTGCGCTGTAAGTCTGGCCAAGTGATGAGCAGTTGCATATCTGTATCTGTAATATGTTATAAGTGGATGTATGTCTTCTGTTTTTGCTTGAGGATATGTCCTTATGATTAGATATCTGTTCGGATTAGTGATCTGTGTAAGTGTGTTTGTATGCTGGCGTAAGATTATGAATGTGTATGATAAAGTGAAATGTTAAACATTTAGTTCTACTCTTTTTTTATGTTATTCAATAGAATGTCTACTTAATACAGTTTGTCTTAAATGGGTCAATTTGGATTATATTTTGTTGGGATCGATCGTCACAAGTTCACAACAATAAATCAAACACTTGGCCAGTAAATATGTAAACAGAAAAAGCATAGACTACAGCGATTTACTTGGGGAAAAAATATAGACAAATGTTTAACAATGTGGGTTGCTCAATCATTATTTGCTTATTTAGTTTTGAAAAAAACATGGACAAATAAGTGATGTTGGGCAGGCCAACCTGACCTGACCAGAGTGGATCCATATTTAAAAGCACCCATTTTAACTTGTTACGTACCAACCCTCATCTCCGTCTCTCCACAAAAAGCTCCTTATGGAATATAACTAGATGCCATGTATAGATCAAATATCTGTTGACCCAAAAAACTTGTTGGGTATCGCTATGAATCTAGATTGACCTTGTTATCGTTTTTCGGAGCTTGTAAGAGACCACGCGAAAATGTTCCTTGTATTAAAGATACATCGGTTCATTGCTTCAGAACATATTTTAGTACTTAGGTTCAAACTTCACCATATCAACAACCCATTTAGTCTCTCTTTCATGGTATCGGTTTACGTATTGTTATTCATATCATCTTGGTATGGTAATCAGTATGTCTTTATTACTTATTATAGAAGGCAATCAACTAAATTTGCAATAGATGATGATCCATTACAATTGTTACAAACAAATAGATGACTTATTACCAAATGCCATCAAATCATCTTGTACATACACACTTGGTATTAATTAGTACAACATTGTTGTTGTATGCATTAATTCATCTATCTAAAGACTACTTTATCTACACTCCTGGCAAAACTCAAGAATCATGGATTTGAATATTGACAACATGAGATTCTTGATCATTTGGAATATTAGGCAACTTGTCCATACTTGAACTAGATGACCCTTCACATATAACTATACTATGCTCTAAAGGAACCCCTTGTGAGTTCATACTCTGGTTGTTCATGACTGTGGCTGGTTCATCAACTACCTGTGGCTCGTGGTGGACGCCTTTGGTTGTGTTGATAACTGAGCATCTGCATAGGGGACATGTAATGTTTGAATGAAGCCAGTTTCGTATACAATCCCCATGGAACATATGTTGGCAAGATGGTATTTGATGTAGCTTCTCATTCATCTCAAATTCTCCCAAACAAACACAACACCTGCAGATCGAATTTCAGGGAGTTAATTTACATTAGGTACGTTGTACGTGTTAGTAACATTTCAATTATCATATTGATTCTTTTTGTCTTAACTACCATTCTTGCATAGAAATGTTTAATTATTGATTCTTTTTGCTTACATATTTTAGTGCTTTCAACATTTTCTCGAACAATATATACAAGACATTTAAAATGGTTCAAGAAGTCAATTAGTTATTTGGAAAGGTGTATGCTTACATTGAATCCTTTGCGTATAAATCTTCATCAAACAAGATCACAGTAAGCTTGTCTTCAAGATTTATCTTCAGTCCTGTTTCACTCTACAAGAAGATCGACAGACACCAAAAGAATAAAGATTTGAGGGAGAGATAAGTAGAGAGATAGAGCCAGAGAGAGGTCTATACATACATATTGAGGAAGAGTTGAAGGATCGTGATTTGATGAGGTTCCCGGCTGATGTGTAGATGACGAATTTGTTCTTTTGAGGTAGAACAAGTAAAACAAGAGAAAAAGGATTACAGAGAAGAGTATTGGAATAGCAAAAATGAATGCTTGGTATAATTTCATCTCAAGTGCTTGAGAATACAAGTGACCATTACTTGAAGATTGTAGGTACCCCATCATTGCCTTGTTTAACTACTTTCTTTCTAGTCACAAAACCGAAAATCTATATGAAAAAGGTGTAAAGAAAGACCCTTATTTAATTAGTTATTTATGGAAACTCAGAGGACATGGATGCAAATGTGCATCAGAAACTCTTGGTGTTATATGGTTTGTGCTTTAAGTTACCTACTTCAAGTATTATATATATATATAAGAAGGAGAAAAGATACTTTAACGACGACACGTAAGCTAAACAAACCTTAGTGGAATCGAGTAAGAACTTAGAGCGTACGAATGTAAGTTACGCGAAAGCTAGAAACTTTTGATGGAAAGAAAGGTGATATAGATATGTATATATAGGAGTTGTGTTTTCTTAAAAAATTTGATGTTAACTTTCTTGGTTGAGTGTAGACATGAATCTATAAATGCAGTTATATAAGTTGGAATCTTTTAAGAGAAAGAGAAGGTTGTGTATTTAGTAACCAAATAATGTGTAGAATTTGTTTGGATTTATTATATGATATTATAATAACTGAAATACTAGAGGATTTCTTAATTGAGTGAGTTACTAAGGAGTGGGGTCTATGGATTAAGGTGTAAGCTAGTGGATCAAGTTTATATATGGGTTTCTGAGTGAGATGTGAAAAGGACAGAGAGTAAAAAGCAAAGGTGTGATATATATGAACATTAAAAGTACTTGAAAAAACCTGATTAATACAGTATATTATAAAGAAATTCTAATATGATAAGCAAAGGATTTTTTATTTTTTTTTCCTTTGATAAAATTCTAAATCAAAAAGAAATTAATCTTTAGCAACGACTTGTCGTTGCAAAAGGTCAATTTGCTTTTCAAAATTCAAAAGCAATTTTTTTTTTTTTTTTTGTCGTTTAGAGAATGTATGACAACATTCTTACGTCGTTGATAGTCTTTGAGATGAAGCAAAGAGTTCATCAAGGGAAACATGATCATTATTCCATCCCATGTCGACTATTTCATATAACATGTGTGTGTGTGTAGCATCACATCATGGTGGTAGTGCCACTCCGAAGACCCACGTTCGTGTTGGTGCACTAACTTATATGCTATATTTTGGGGTTGTTATTTTATGTAATATATATAAAATAGAGAATGCAATCTCTTGTGGGCATGCCTTGTTATGGTGGGACAAAGATTTTATACCTTTTTTATGTCAAATCTAATATAAGCATTATAACTGTGGACTATAAATCGTTAGTGGACTTGAATCTATGTGTACGAAGTTTGCTTTTTAAGCAGCTGTAAAATGAGCAGCATTTAAACAAGCAAATCATTGGTATTCATAAAGTTCCAAATTTTAGTTTTCAAGCTTAATTGTTTGCTTTTGATTCCTGTTGAGATAAAGGAAAAACAGATTATGTTCAAGCAGTCAAACATAAATGTTTAGAATGCCCTTTGATTTGAAATGGATGTTAGCTGTTATTAGTAGCTCATAAACATTATGTATGTTAGACAGATTGTCAATAAGCAAGTGCTAATTATACCTGTACGGCTGTACATAAACTGAAACAAATTCCTAAAGTCATCACTTAGTATAGATTGTCATATTTTCAATTCTCTTCTCAACCAGACAAATGCTAAACACATAACTTGTTTTTTGTTTCAAAAACACGACAAACCATCTTTGAGGAATGCAACTTTTGCCTAGCAATACTTGAGTAGACGAGACCAAGTGTGTGAGGCAAGTACAAGACCTCATCATATTATTCCAAATGGGTAATGATAAACCTACTACAATTTTTGATTAATTTATCATACATTACAACTTTTACAGCCAATTGTATAAGTTAGTAATGCACACATAAGTGTGATGGTAAGAAACGGACGGACTCAAGTGATGCAAGAACATATATATTGATATAAGCATTTCAAACATTATTCTAGAATGCTAAAATTCATGTAATGAAAAAAAAAGAAGTAAAACAATTGGAAATATATTGTGCAAAGATGATCATTAATCAAACAATAATAAAAAAAAAGTAAAACAATTGGAAATATATTGTGCAAAGTAAAATTCATGTTAAAAAGAATTCCACGTTTAATCTCTTATATAAACAGCGTTTGGAGTCACATGTTTGATGATAACGAGCGTAAAGATGCGGTGACATCTATAATTGAGCGTTTGAAGGCGAAAAAGTCGGAGTATGAGGCTGAGATTGCAGAACGTGCAACAGTGGTCCAACCGACCAAAATAGACAGGAGGTACGAGGCCTACCTACAGCAGAAGGTCCAATGGTTGCAATTAACCATTAACCATCTTACTTTTGTCGAGTCCTCAATTAGGAGCACGATTCAGCACGCGTATACCTTTAGTGGTGAATTTCGCTCAGTTGGTAGTCGCCCTGATGGTTACGTGACTGACCCAGGAGAAGAATACGTAACAAGAAACCCTGAAGCTGCAACCCCAGCCTATGAGCCCGGTGAATACATTCACCGTAATGATGGTGATAGTTCATTTGACTCCACTGATTCCCGTTTTGTTAATTCGGATTATGACTTATTTATGTAATCGTTTCTGTTTTCAATAAAGTAAGTTGTTTTCAATCGTTTTTAATATAAACTGACAAACATACCTAATAAAAAAAACAAACATAAAATTATTGCCATGTTAGATGAAAACACTTAGGAATTAAGGAAAAAACGGATTAAAACAACACACAAAAAAACGCAAACAGATATTCAAAGTTGAGGGCATGTTTTCCTATTATGACCCAATCCGTTGCAAATGCCACATCTAGCTTGTTGTCTTGAGGTTGAAGATCTGCTGGTAGAACTCTCATCCATCTCGTTCCTGTACCGTCTGGTGCGTCTCCTACCCCTATGCGTGACCAGTTTTTCGGGTCTCCTTGGATCTTCCAATCTACCTCCGCCCAGTAATGCACGTCTCAAAGGGGAGCAAGTGCAAAATTATACTGATTTATCCACGTCTTAGTTGTGTACCTCTTACTAGGAAGATTAGCAGCTCTCTCCTGTCTATATCCGCAAACAGCAATGGCATGAGAACATGGAACCTTTGATGCTGCCAAGCTCCACAAGAGCATTTTTTCCTATTCTCCGCCATGACAACATTGTATGTGTACTCGCCTTGTGCATTTCTTTGGTTTGTTCTGACCGTGTAATTTCCTGGTCGTTCATCATACACTTCCACCCTATGGCTTGTTGAGGCTCTTTCACGCATCTGAAAAACCTCCCACATTTTGCGAGCTAGTGGTGGGTTCCAATTGGTGGCCTTCCGGTATTGCTTGACAAAATGGTCTCTTGTCCAAGTAAAAGTCGACTCAATTAAAGCTCTAATAGGTAGCATACGAGCCTTTCCAAGGATATTGTTTTGGCATTCGACAACGTTTGTCGTTAAGTTACCCCAACGACGGAGTCCCGAGTCGTGCTTTAGAGTCCACTTATCCAAACCAATGTTTCTCAAATACGGCCAAACCCCCTCTGCTTCACCTCTGACTTGATCCACCGCCCAAGAATACTTGGATTGTTGGGATGTGGAACCGATAACCCAAGCCAAGTTTTTGATTCTCTTGTCCTTGAAGTGCGAGTTGACATTGCTACAAACATGCCTCAAACAATACCTATGATGCCACCCAATTTCGTTCACTGCATTAATTATGCCTTGGTGACGGTCTGAAAAGATACACAAATCACCCTGCCGCTGCGATCCGACATGCTCTTGAAAGAGATTTAAAAACCATCCCTAACTTTCGTTAGACTCTTCATCAACCAAGGCATAAGCGACATGCAATAATTGTCCATTGGCGTTCTTCGCCACTACAGTTAGCAACTTACCCTTGTAGCTGCCTTTCAAATGAGTGCCATCGACAAAGATCACTGGAATACAACGTTGGAATGCCTTAATTGCCGGTCCAAATGCCCAAAATACAAACTTGAATGTTTGTATATGGCTTGAACTGGTTGGAGAATGGAGTCATTCTACAACAGTGTCTGGATTAGCACGTTGTAATTCAGCAATATACTTGGGCAATGCATCAAAGTTACTAGGCCAAGTTCCATACAACCTTTCAATTGCTATCCTTCTTGAATTCCACGCCTTGGCGTAGCTCACATCGACATTGAAAGTTGTTTTTACTTGCGCCTGGATGTGTCTGACTTTATAAGTTAAATCCTCCCGCACCTGGTCCAAAATTTCAGAAGCTATCATACTTGCTGTCATACATCGGTTGTTGTTATTAGTCACTTCTCCATAGCAATTGTGACTCTCCACCCACTTTGTGATCTGAAACAATCCTAATTTGTTTCTGCTAGATCCAACTACAACCCACCTACACGGGACCGGTCCATAACACCACGATAATTCTTCCCCCTGGTCATGCACTGTGCTTTCCAAAACTGTGGCCTCGTATCTTGAACAATAAGTTCTCTGTTTTCTCTTATGTTCCAAAGCCTAACAGCGTATACAAGTTCCGCCTTGGTTTGAAAAAACATTCCTTTTTGTATCACATTTCTTTCTTTCGACCAAAATACCACATCTTCTTGAACTTCATTGAATGGCATTAGACGATCTTCATCATCATCGTCAAGATTAAGATGTTGTTGCTGCTCCAAAGGACCTTGTACATGTGCCCCTTCTTCATCTTCATCTCCAGATACATCCCCATCAACGCTATATCCGTCGATGGTATCATCGCTTGTATAAGGTGCCTCATCACTAGATCCATGTTCCATTGGGCAATTTCATCATCTTCAACATGTTCATCGTCTTTATTGTCTTCATCATCGTCATTGTCTTCATCATCGTCATTGTCTTCATCATCTTCGTTATCTTGTGACTGGTTACCCGCTTGAAAAAAACATTGACTTTGAGTCAAGCTTAACAGGTTTGTAAAAGTAGGCTCGAACTCACTTCAAATTGCGCTTCACCCAGATGATAAATCATTGCCAAAGTATTATCATCCGTAATTAAATTTCTAAAAGGAAGACCCTTAAATTCATACCATAAATATAGTTGCAGTTTGAAGTCTTGTTTTGAAACACCAAAACAACTGTAAGTGGCATCACAAATTTCAGCATAACTCATTACGTGAAAAAGAGGAAAACTTCTTCTTTTTGATGGATCTGCATTTTGAAGGATCCCATTTACGAATGATACACAATCATCCCATATTAACTGAACCACAATTGGGTTGAATGATGAAGATGCCATTTTTTTTGGAAATATAGTTTATCAAAGTGTTTGAAATTATATTTGAAAATATTTGTTGGAATACTGATAATGGTTGCAGATACATCACATGTACTATATATAGATAAATTGTGAATTAGGGTTGACCACGTTGTGACACGTGTTAGGTTTAGGCCGAAACCGGTATTTCCATTACCGGTTTCAGGCTTCCTGTACGTCGCACTGTAGCAGTCAAAATTCCACTGACGAGCCGTCACATCACTCTGAAACCGGTATTTGAAATACCGGTTTCAAAACCCTAATTCTGAAACCGGTAATGAAAATACCGGTTTCGGGTCTAAATTTTGAAACCGGTATTTGAAATACCGGTTTACCCACTTCCACAAAAAAAAATCGAAAACTTGTGTGACAAAACAACCTTGAAAAACGACCGTTTCAAAAAAAAATTCCACTAAAAGTATAGACATTTTTACATTACGGTTTTTTTATGCTTCATTATGATAATAAACATGTATTTACGAAACTTGTTTAAAATGCCCGGGTTCAACCCGGGTTAATTAGCTAGTTTGACATATATAAAAATGGGTTCGTTTATGGTATGTCTCTTTCAAACAATGTGGTATTTATCAAACCGGGCCACAAAGATTTCCACATATTAACTTGTGAGTGTCTTGGATCCTAATATTTGTTGGTTTAATAACATATGCAAGTGCTCCCACCTTTTTCTTTCTCATAAATCTTCTACTAATATTTATTAACCAACTTATATTAACCACTACCAATACCAAGGTGGCGTAATAGTTGGACATCATGATATGCCTTTAGAAGAGGTATTAAGTACAAACTTTCCTACGTAACATTTTGGAGATGGTCAAGGAAAGAGTTCAAAACCAGTCACGTATACGGTATACCCCTCTTAAACTACGTATATCTAAGTCAAAGGTTCGTCATCCCCCATTAACCTGAACAGAAAAAACCTAATATGTTTACCCGTTTAGCTTGTTTTACATATTAAAAGTCTTTTAATTGTTAAACGTATTGAATTTAAACTTCATTCTTCGATACAATTTAACGAATGCTAAAACTCATAATTGAGCAAAAGCAATAGTTCATGATCTTCAAGACATTCTGGTGAAAAAAGAGTATGTAATTGATTGGTCTATGACTATCTATAAAAACCAAAAAGAATTGTGAAGGTAAACAACATTGTATGGCTACAAATCAAGCTTCTAATTTTCACATAAAGCGTTGGAACTTGCACAGTGTCAATGCATGGGTCACTTTCTTTTTCTTTGTTATTTTCTTGTATGATTAGTTCATGAGTAGTGAGTGCTCTTTGACATGAAAAGTTTAGTTTTTCTTACCCAACAAGGCTTCCTTAAGATAAAGATGAACAAAATAAAGGAGCAATTTGGGTACATGTCTATTTGGGCAGATAGAAAACTTTAACCATGTGCCATGGTCTATTTTGACAAACCGGAAAAGTTAGCCATGTGGTATGAACCTATGATATTAACCGAAAAAGTTAACACCATGAGGTGCAGTTAAAAACTTTAGAATTTCCTAGCCATCTTGGGCATTTTTTGTTTCAGGAAAACCATCTCTATTTTTCCACTAAGGTAATTCATATTACCCAAAATAGAGCTTGGACCAAAGTTTACCTCTTTATACAATTAACTAAAAAAAAGCCACAATGAACTCGATACCCATTCCATTAAATCTCATTAAAAGAAATACTCATAAATACAAAAAATCATACTGTCTGCATACATATGATGATCAAAAGATGTGACATTTCTACATGGTGCACTTATATAACTAAAACTTTCAAGAACTTAAACATTTAAAGTACTACAATCCTTCCTATTGGCTTCTTTCAAAGCTAAATCCGAAAGATATATAGACCTAATACTTCCTCTTCCTAATTATGAAGGTGGATGATCTAATGACATCATCATCCATATTCAAAGTTGTCTCCAAAGCCTTCAAAGATTCAGGTTTTGTGAAATAAGTAAACAGTAGATAGATACCGTCCAAGTAAGTGTTGGTCTCACCGGCTTTGTTTTTCTTCTTGATGCTGTAAGCAAGGGGGATGACACCCCTATTGAATACCTCCACGTACATGCCGCCTCCAGCAACAAGCAACTGTTAAAAGGTTAAACGATTAATTAAATTAGCCACTAGACGGAATCAATAATTTAAGATTTGTTATTCCCACTTCACTTTATATGACATACCAGAAAGCACTAATCTTCCAAAGCAGAACCTATTTGGTTTTTAATTATTTAAAGTTATGGTCTAAATGAAGTGAAGACGTGTAATAAAAAGGTGGCAAGTCAATACATGCATCGTCCTCATTTTGTGTTTTTGACTCAGAAGTGTGTCATACCAACCAACCAAGGGGTTTATATAAGAAATTCCAGGTCATATGCATACAAAACATAAGCTTAATAATTAAAAAGGAAATGCTAAGTGAAAACAGACAAAAGAAGGAAAAAACAAAAACCAAGGGCTTTTTGTGACATTTAATAAAATAAAATGATTTTGTAAATGTTTGAATTGAATTGTTCTACTGATGATGCGAGCAGAGACTTACGTGAGTGACATGAAATAAGTTGGCTCAACTCATTAGCATTCATTTTATACAATCTTTTCAGATTTCTGTTTTGTGTATCGCATCTTTTGTTCTGGTTATATCAAATAGATGAGACACACAATCCCATTTGTATGCGTTTTCTTTTTACCAACTGGAGTGTACTGATAGTATTTCCATACTTTAATTAATACGGAGTAGTTTTTAACTTTTAAAATGAAATACAAGGGTTTACTATGTTAATCTCTCTATAGAAGCAATCGCCTACTAAATGGTAGTCTGTTACATCAGTTGCTTTACAATACTTTTGATCTAAAACTCTGCATCTCGTATTCCTTCATGTTCTTATCAATATAAAGTCAGAAACTTTAAAATTATACTTTGAAATAGAAACACTTCATAGAAATATCCAATTACTTAAGACCTCACAATCTGGATATTGCTTGTAAACTTAGTCTTCAGTTACCCATATCCTTAAATAACATGTGCACTTTCACCAAACTGAATTTTGTTGTTTACGCAAGTACTATGAATCAGTATAAGCTAGAGACACCCTGTAAACCCATTTACTTTATTATGGGTTCTACTTTACCTATAATGGGACAACTCAAAAAACTTATCTGAAACAAAATGGGACAAACGGTATGAGCCGGTCAAACGGGTTGAAAGTCACCCAAAGTGTTATTAAATGTTTTACAACCTCCTAGATAGATTTCTTCACACAAATCAGCTACTAGATTAATATGATAGTTTCTACAAACATTTTGATGCATTAACTATTTATATAACTAAAAGATGACAAAAATGTTGATGGGTCAACCCGACCCGCCCATGTAAAAATCAATGGCTAAGAAACATCTACTTATAACCAGAAAAATAAACAGGATCATTTGAATACTGTAAAAGTCGTCCAACAGTCAACATGAAATTGATGAATATCGTCGAAGCAGGCAGAGTAATACAGGTTAAAGAAGGCAATGGCAAGTGGAACTATTTTACTCATCTTCTGGAAAATATGAGTTAAAAGCTCCAATAAAACTCATGGCATCCAATATAAATCCCACATGCACCATCAAATAAAAATTTCTTGTTGTTGAGCAACAAAACCTTGGTTACAAGATATAAAACTTCTTTAACTAACTCACAATATGAGTATTGAAGTACACGTAAATATGTAGAACTTGTCTTAATTACCAAAAACTTGTCAGCTTCTTAATCTTTACATACAACTTAGAGGTGTCAATGTAGACCCATGTATATATTACTAGGTCAATTCGAGTAATCATGTTCATAATAAATGTAGAACATATTTCTATATCTAACACGGGTTACCCTGACCCAAGCCAGACAACAAACAATGTTGTTTAACCTATTATTCAACCAACCCAACCGCCCATATTACCATCTTACTGAATGCATCTTAACCTATTACTCGACCCACCCAACCGCCCATATTGCTATCTTACTGAATGCATCAGAGATAGATGCCTAACTCTAGGAAGTTTTTTCAATATTAGTGCTCCTATTTCTACTTAAAACGAGTCATATGCCCGCGCAACGCAGCGGCGATGGTGGTAGCGGCGCGGGGTGGTGGCGTCGGTGGCGACAGGTGGTGGCGGTGACGGGTGGTGGGGGCGGCAATGGTAAATGTAAAAGTAATTGATGTTAAAGGAGGTAGTATAGTTATTTTAAGGATTTAGGTGTTTATGTTGTTAATTATTTCATTAACGGTATTATAGGTATATTAGGTGAAGATGTTTAAATTAATGAATAAAGGAGAGGGGTATTTTTGATAGTTTGGAGTTGTAATTTGAGATTTGGGGAGGGGGTTCCTCTTTTATATAGGAGTATAGATATGTAATTATCAACAAATTTAAACCTACAAATAAGCATTTTCAACCTGTCTAGGAAAAACCCGTGCATCTATTTCACCTTGAACTCTATATCAAGCAACAAGCATCCAGCCTAGAACCGACACTTGACACCCTTTACTGCTCTTCCTCCATATTATGTTAGGTAACACCTAAAAACTACCCAAGTTCCTTTAAGCTTCCAGCAAAACGCTGACCACCTAAGCTAAACCAAAGGCATTCAAGAAACAATTTCTCTTTTCCATATGCTGGTATTAATAGCTAAAAATTCTCAAATATCAGCAATCTTATCCCTTTTACTGATAAATAGTTAAATTTGGGTTGTGTTTATCTTTAAAAAGAAAAACAGTTATAGAGAAAATTGGGACATATGGGTCAAGTGGTCAACATTGTTGAAATTTCCAGATTGTGTTTTTAACGCATACAACCTTCTAAAGTTCAGAACGTTGAAGTATTGTTGTGATAATACAGTTTTTGTTATAACTTGTATCCCCCTAGGGTCACTAGTTATATATATAAAACATTTCTGACAAAGAGTGTTTTGGGATACCAAATAAAGATTACCCGATGTGTTTTGACCAATTACCAACCCCGCCCAAACAGCCTATTTTGCCACCTCTATTATAAAAGGAAAAAAAAAAACTAAGCCAGAACCGAGAGATCATGCTAAGAAGCCCGACTAAAGACAGAATGAATCGAGAAGTAAGAGAGGGACAAAAGACTTGATGGATAATAAAAAAAACCTATGCGGTCTTCAAGAATATCAAATGCCTCAATCACCGAGACAAAGAACTCTGCATCTTCTTTTAGTGGGTAAAACTTAGAAAATCAAATACAGCTTTTTTTTATTACAAAGTGTTGTACAGCTGAACTTAGAAACTGTATATCACTAAACGAATTTCAAAACTGAAAAGAAGAACCTCCTCGATTGAGCAGAACAAGCAACGTACTCTGTAATTCACAAATAAGAGAGTACCAAAACAAATTTATTGATTCAACTCATTACAAGAATTCTTCTTTACTAAATTGCTCATTCGGAGACCAAAAGTATCTTCTGTTTAAATCTTGAGTATTGATCACAGGATCCTTAAAACTTATTTTTAGCAAAAAACGATATACATTGCGCTTCCTTGAAACATCAAATCAAGGGATTAAAAGTTACGACATTTAGCCAAATGCCCTACTTTTAGAAGGCGCTTTGGGATAAAGTAGTTTATTTGCTTATAGAATAAGCAAGATCCAACCGGCATATTTTAAAGTGCTTCTTCCTTTTAAAATAAGCAGTTCTTAGACTGTTTAACATTGCTTATCTGCCGTAAAAATAAGCAATAGACAATTAAATAAGCAATGACTACAAAGTGATACATTGGGTCCCTAAATTTGCAATTACTTAACCTTCTATCTAGATTTACCCACGAAAGTCAAGTCTTTGACTCAAATGTACGCAGACTAACCGTTGTATGTATCCCCAGCCATTTCTTAATATTAATACTTAATCAAACATAAAATACAACAATACTCAAAATGTAAACACTTTCACATAAAAAGTACATATTTAGCCCTTAAAACAATTAAAGATACAAAGCATTAAAGATGATCAATTTATTAAAAAAAAACAAACATACAAAATATAAACACATACCTCTTCATATTTCTGGGTAAGAGAGAGCCTTTCATCTTCAGACATATCTGGTCTTAAAACCGCCATAGTTTCATACTGTTTCAAACCAGGTGGGCACTGGGGCTCTTCTTTTTCTTCAATGGCAGTAGCAACTGACCCAGATGAGTTGCTGAGGTCATCATCAACACCCAGTCCTCCTTCAAAGAATGTACCTGAGAAATCAAGGGTTTGGGCCTTGATTGAAAATGGGTTTCTTGGAAATTGATGATGGAAGTGTAAAGATGTTGGCTTTTTGGTTGGGAATGGGGATAGTAGTTGGGTTTGAAGTAAAGGTGATGAGGCTAGTATAGAGGATGAAGATGCCATTGTTGTTTGTTGGTTGAAATGGGATTGATTGATGATGATGAAGATGAGAAGATGTACAAAGTGTTGTTGTAGTGAAGAGATAATAGAAGTGGATAAGGGATTGTTTTTTTATCATTATTTTTTTTAATTTTTTTTTTAAAATTGTTTACACCATGATACATAAGAATTACTTTTATTTTACAAATAATGATATATCAATTTAATAAATCTACCTAAATTTTTTATCACATAAAAATAAGTGTAATTCATTCACTCTTTTTTTTAAAAAAATTTTCATGCCAAATGTCTATCATATTACTTTACTATTACTATTACCATTACTATTACTATTTATATATTAAAGGGCATGGCTATGAATAGTGTCATGCCCTTTAATCTTCGCCACGTGTCACCAATCAATGTTTACCACGTGTCACTTGATCAATGGTTGATTTTACACCCCGTATCACTATTCAGATTTTGTCATATCGGATTTCGTTTGAGTTTTTTCTCTTTCGGTTATTCTTGATTTTTTCCACATATTTTTTTGCATAGTAACCCGCCTACGTGACGAGTTGCTATTTGTTGATGTCACACCCCGTACCACTATTCACACTTTGCTAAATCGCATCCCTTACAGATTTTCTACTACACGTTACTCCTTGGTTTTTTTCGACATGATTTTCCTTTTGAGTCATCCAACCCTTTTGTGTCACACGTCGTACCACTATTTACATTTTATTACATCTCAACTAATATCTTGATGTTTTTGCTATATCATATCCCGTTCGGTTTCTACTACGAATTACTTTTTGATTTGTTGCACATTTTTAAACAAATATATTCATGACGGAATGATTTTTAATTAAAAAGTGGTTGAAGGTTCAACGCAAATATACCAAAATAATATAAGCGTTTCAACATGACAACTGAGGCCCCGCAACGCGGGATCGGAAATTTACTAGTTGTTATTAAAGTGATTTGTTTGATTGATTAATCATTTTATTATTTATTTGTATGTAATTCGTCTATGTATCTTAAAGTTTTTATCACATGACAAGCGTAACTCAGTTGTTATATTAATTTTTTCCTTTGATTATATCAAGTGTAATCATCATGTCGTTAGATTGATTATTAAGTTAATTAATCATTTTCTTTATTTTATTTGTATGTAGTCCGTCCAAGTATTTTTCAGATTACTTCAACTACTATCTTGAATTTATTTCATTTTCTTTTTTAACGACTAGTCAAATGTTAGATGGCTCGAAAACATGTAGAAACATCCATAAGGACATTATACAAACCTCAAACTTATGCTCTACGATTAACTCATTACCATACAACCGCGAGGTAGAAAACACTCGGGGTTACTGCAAGGTGGAAAACCCTTAGAGTAAGACTTAGACCCGAGACGTCAATCAACAGAAACAAACAACCGCCTCTTTTGAAAAGGCTGTAAGATTTTTACTGAGGAGGCTCTCAAACTCGAGACATTTTTCGAATAAATATGACGTTTGACTATTAGACCGTTAGTATTTCTTAGGTTTTTTTTTATATGTATTTCTTAGGTATTGATTAGGCCAAATGAACATAGTAACATGCATTCTGGATTTTCTTCACCTGTTTACTAATAGATAAATTGTTGCTAATTATAATTCATAGAGGTATGATATATAAATCAGCTAATCTATACTATCTAATAAAACAAACTATCCTTTTTTCCCCTTAAACTTTCTACCTTTGAAAAACCAAAAATACCCTTCTCCTCTATTCACTAATTTAAACATCTTCATCTAATATACCTATAATACCCGTATACCCTTAATGTAATAATTTAAGGTATAAATCCCACGACACTTAAAATAACTACAATAACATCTTTAACATCAATTACTTTTTACATTCAGCACCATCGTCGCCCCCATCACCATCCCCACTGCCGCCCCCACCACCGTCACCACCACCACCACCTCCGTCATCACTACCCCACCGCCGCTGCATTGCGCGGGCATAAGTCTAGTGTTTCCTAAACTTCTTCGGTATGGAGCAAGACAGCAAATAAAGTATGTACATAAACCTTACACCAACATTTGGTCAAAGCATCATGTTGATGCTAAAGAAAGATCATCTTAGGGACAATGGAGTAAAAGCCACAAGTAAAGAAGTCCCTCTATCTCGTCGACATTGTACCAAAAGTTTTATATAATCGACCACATGAATTTTAACATTGCAGACTTCAAGTGAGATTGTGAGATCCAATATGGGAAATTTTGTGATTTCCATGGGACAAAAGCACTGGATTAGTAATTTATCATTACATACCAAATACAATGATCCAAAGATTTGTCAATTGTACCAAAACATTCAAAATGAATAGATCAAACTCATGTGTACAAGTTCCCAACAACAAAAGATATAAAATGTGAAGTAAAATTACAATCACATGCGGTAAACTCCTATTCTTGAACCACTTCCCATATGTTCAATGAATAACTTAAATCAAAGGGAAAATGTCACTAAATAACACTCCGAAACTATTATAGGTCACAGTAACAAGTTAAAATCCTAAAATGGAGAAACAGTCAAACATAAATGCTAGAAATAATGAAATATTTACCAGTGTTGAAAGGACCCCAGTTTCATAAGATTTACAGCAGCAAGATTCACAATGCTAGAGTACTAATCTAAAATTAATGGCTTGTCGATTGCTGACCCTCCTCCATCCTCGTCATAAACTGGTATGCTAAGCTTCCTCTTTAGTATCCTCTCTGACTTCTTCCTCTTCTTTGACTCACCACACCACTGACTTGGTTTGTAAAGATCATCACCGTCAGGGGCTTCCTCTTTACTGGATTGTTGAGAAACAACATCAAGTCCGTCACCATTCATATGATCGTCACCTTGTTCAAAGCGATCCCCATCTATCTCATAACCAACTTCAATCTGATTACCTTCAGCTGAACTTTCTTGATCAACCATTTGATCACCAAAATGTACTTCTTTAACTTCTGGGCTTTCTTGGCCAGTATGAACTTCATCGGTAACATCCTCTGATAAAAATCCCATCTTCTGTAAAAATAAAGTAAAAGTTGAATTAGTTTTAGCAAGCAATAACTTGACCAACAAATAGCTTTAATGCCCTTGTTACCTCATTCTTTGTTTCATCCGCTATCCAGCTACCTCTGCGTGCTCTCGGACTTATAGAAGATGTCACAGTTGTAATTAGTGATTCGGCTTTTCTAGGCCTACCTATTGGCCTCACCTTCTTTGGAGGTGGGTCTTTAGTCTCGTTCTTGCAAGACCTAACATTGTGTCCCTTCTGCCAACAATTTTTACAAGTTTTCTTCATCTTTGCCTAAAATCTCTTTTCATCAGCCTATCGGGCATCCATCTTTCTTTTGAAGGTAGAAGTTTAACATAACTTGTAATAGGCCCAAAGTGAACTGTCATTTAAAAAACAAAATCATTTAACTGTTACACCAATCTCGTCAATTGTAATTTTACTACAACCACTTCAGACTTCAGAGTTGAGTAGTGTCTACTTAGGCTCATTAAATGTCACCAATTTACTGCACTGTCAATAAGGGTATTTCCATATCAGCGTTCATAGTGTTCATTGTGAAATTTATTTATTTATGTTTTTTTTTGTTAACCTAGGTATCCGACCTGCTTTACGAACAGACTAATCCCATGGGGACCACCCGCTTTGCGGGTAACCAGGAGTGGTCGCGGGTGAATCTCATTGAGATATTTGGTTTCTATCTTGCTTAAAATAACAACAACAACAACAACAAGTCCCAATCCTTGCAAGCAAGTATAGGGGAGGTGAGATGTAGTCATGTAGGCAGTCTTACCTCTATCCAGGTGGAGAGAGACTGTTTTTATAAGGACCTCTGGCCAAAGGATGGAATAGCAGGAGAGTGTAAGGAGTTTAGTAATCATATATGGCGTCCGTGTCACCGGGCTAGGAGTAGAGAAGAATAACAAACATATAACATAAACACATCAACATAAAAGCATAATAAACATAACCGCCAATATTATTTCTACAATGTATGAATTCCATGTATGATTTTTACAAGTACTAGTACCGCAAACTCTACATAGAATGATGATGATGATGATAAATAATTTAATTTAATGGAAAATAAACCAGAGTCGTATGAATATATGTGGTACATTGACCACGTGACAATATTATTTTATTGTAATGTGTGAGTTGCATTACTTTCATTTTATTTATTTTTTTGACGGAAAGAGAAAGGGAAAGCTAGAGAGAGGGAGGATGGATTGTGGCCGGAGTACCTGAAGATGCGGAGGAGCTGCTGCTGCTCTTTTCACCGGTCACAGTTACCCAAATTTACTCCTCTTGGCCGTTGTACTGTTTTTCTTTATAAAAATAAATGCAAATAAAACCAATTTTTATACTTTATACGAGTTAGTATTTAGGGCCCGTTCTTTTGAGTCGAACAATAGTTGACCGATCTTTTATTTTACTTTTTTATTTTTTCCATCTTTTTTAAGGCAAAATTTTCAACCAGCAATACGCGTTGGTTATAAAATTTTCTTTATAAAAAACGTAAATTGGAAAAAAATAAATAAAATTATTGTACATGTAAATTTGAGATTACAACTTGTATTTTTTTTATAGTATACGAGAGATAGTGTCCGCGCGTTGCGGCGGTGAGATAGTGAGGGTGATAGGTCAAGTCATAGAGTATGATAGCCAAATGCTTTAGCCGTACGGGCTCCGCCCTCGGATTTAAAAATTCGTCGAAAGTATATCGAATGACATCTCTAATGAAAGAGCATGAAATTTTAAGAACACCCATACAAATTTTATAATTTATCGATATACGGTTTTTGAGATAAAAGATTTTGAATGAATTAGAGGAATAAAATGATTTATGGATGAGAGGAAAAAATGAGTGGTTGAGATTTGAGGAGAGAGAGGAAAATGAATGGTTGAGATTTAAGGGTATTATAGGTATATTAGGTAGAGATGTTTATATTAGTGAATAAAAAAAAGGGGTAATTTAGGTAGTTCAATTAATTAATTGAAATTTGAAAAAAGGGCAAAATGCTTTATAAGATAATATTAGATATTTTATTTTTTATAGTCAAAATTTATCCATTTCTTTTTCTAGAGCATGTTTAAAAGAGTATATTATTCAGTTTAATGAAATAGAGTTTTCTAATTAGTCAGGGAACTTTAATTCTAACATAAAAACAATAAGGGCGCATTGCAATTCGACTTCGGGTGCGCTACTATTGGCATAAAGATATATATCTAGACGTGGGCAAAAAAACCGGTTCCAAAGAACCGGTTATAAAAAACCGAGAACCGGAATCGATTGGAACCGGTTTCTCAGGAACCGGTCCCGGTTCCTCAAGAACCGGCAGTTAGGAACCGGTTCCACATTTTTTTCAAAGAACCGGTCCCAAACCGGTTCCTCAGGAACCGGTTCCAAGAACCGATCCCAAGAACCGACCCAGTCAAACTAGCCGTTACTAGCCGTTAGAATCTGCCACTTTTGGTCCTTTTTGACCGTTAGGAGCCGTTAGATTCACCCAATAATTACCATTTTGCCATTATACAACTAGTATATATATGTAGCTTCATTTTGGGTTGATTTCACACATTCCATCACTTACAAACACTCTATATCTCTTACAAAAACACTATATATTCATAAATCTCTTACCAAAATCACTATATCTCTACATATTTTATATTTATATATCACAAAATATATTAATATGTTATATATTAGACACTATATATATAATATATATCAAATCTCTCACAAAATGGAGTCTAATTCCGCTTCACAAACGCAATCTACCGGTATTGGTTCCACAAGTGAGGCGGCAACGGTGGTGGAAATAATAACGGATCATAAAAGAACGGCTCCCGTATTTCAACACTTTCAATTGGTTAAGTTGTCGAATGGTGTTGTTAAGGCTCAGTGTAATTATTGTCACAATCTCTTTAAAGGTGCAAACTCGACTTTGGACAAACATGTTAGACTTCATTGTGCGGTGAAAAAAGCACAAGATGGGGGTACCACCTCACAAGGTCAACAAACATTAGGAAATGATGGCACTATTTTTCATTATTCGACGGAGGCGGTTCGTGAAGGACTTTCCAACTTGACCATTAAAAAAGCTTGGCCATTCAACCATTGGGACGATGCGGAGGTCACTTCCACATTTCAAACGTTAATCCAACCAAGGTACACTACTCTAACTCGCTCTACATTAAAACGTACATGTATGAAAAATTGGAAATTGGCTAAAAAACTACTTATAACGGAATTTGAAAATTTAAATGGTAGTTTAAATTTGACAACCGATGTTTGGAGTGCTCCTCATGGTTTGCCCGGTTCTTACATATGTGTTACGGCGCATTGGATAGATCCTAGTACTTGGCAAATGATGAAACACACAATTGCTTTTGAAAATTTTGAGAACCTCATACCGGTGAAAATCTATACTATAAGTTAAGGGAAGTGTTTGCATACTATAAAATTGAGCAAAAGATTTTTTCAATATCATTTGATAATGCAAGTAATAATACAAAAGCGGTTGACCACTTGAAAATAAAATATGCTCCTATTTGTGATGGTATTTTTTATCATGGTCGATGTGTTGCACATATTTTAACTTGGTTGTGCAAAGCGGTTTGGGTCACGCTACCATTGAAACCGTTAAGAAAGACTTTGTAAAGATGTTAAAGGAGGTATTTTTGGGGGGTAAGACTAGACATAAGAAGTATATCAAATTGTGTAAAGAAACCGATTCGATATATTTGTCACCTTATTGGGAATGTCCTACTAGATGGAATTCCACTCTTACAATGTTTGAATGTGCTTTACGTCAAAAAATTACTTTGAAACATTTTCATGATGATCTAGTTGACAACCGTTTGGCATCTTCTAAGTTTAACTATTGGGAAATTATTCAAACTTTAGTAGATTTACTTCAAGTGTTTAAAAATGCCACGGTTTTGGTTTCGGGGGTTTATTATTCTACTAGTCATTTGGTGCTTCATCAAATTTATGAAATTGGTGAAAAATTGGTAGAATTTGTTATTTGGTTTAAGACATTGTCATTTGGTTGAAGACATTGTATGATTGAAGACTTTGAACTTTGTTGAAGATTAAGATGGTCTATAATAAAAGTATGCATTTTCTAGACTTTGAATGAATTATAGTGAATTATTAGTGAGTTTTTAATTTTTTCAAGTGTTTTTGTGAAGTAACTTGGAGTTTTTTGTGTTAATTCACTAGATATTATCATTATGAAGGTATTTAAGGTCTTATGGCTCGGGGTATTAACAATCAAGTGGCCCAAAATCGAATTACGATGAAAAAAAGACCTCTAACGGCCGTTAAATGAATTATAGTGAATTATTAGTGAGTTTTTAATTTTTTTTCAAGTGTTTTTGTGAAATAACTTGGAGTTTTTTGTGTTAATTCACTAGATATTATCATTATGAAGGTATTTAAGGTCTTATGGCTCGGTGTATTAACAATCAAGTGGCCAAAAATCGAATTACGATGAAAAAAAGTGGCCTTAACGGCCGTTAAATGAATTATAGTGAATTATTAGTGAGTTTTTAATTTTTTCAAGTGTTTTTTGTGAAATAACTTGGAGTTTTTTGTGTTAATTCACTAGATATTATCATTATGAAGGTATTTAAGGTCTTATGGCTCGGTGTATTAACAATCAAGTGCCCCAAAATCGAATTACGATGAAAAAAAGTGGCCTTAACGGCCGTTAAATGAATTATAGTGAATTATTAGTGAGTTTTAATTTTTTTCAAGTGTTTTTTGTGAAATAACTTGGAGTTTTTTGTGTTAATTCACTAGATATTATCATTATGAAGGTATTTTAGGTCTTAAGGCTCGGTGTATTAGCAATCAAGTGGCCCAAAATCGATTTACGATGAAAAAAATACCTCTAACGGCCGTTAAGTTCTGGAAGAAAAAAAAAAAAACGGTTCCTGAGGAACCGGTTCCGAACCGAACCGATTCCGAACCTATATTTCGGTTCCATCGGTTCGGGTTTTCAAGACCAAGAACCGGTCCCGAACCGGTTCCGGTTCTTGAAGAACCGGTTCCAGTCAACGTTCGGTTCCTATGCCCACGACTATATATACCTAGCATATGATCAATTCTGTTGGATTAAGTGATTATTATGGCTATCAAGGTGGTGTTGTATTGTATCGGTTTTCTTTGTTGTGTATGCTGGATATTAAGTATTGTGAAAGCCCTTGTGAAGCTTCTTTACTGGCCCTCATGTTAATTTTTAGAACAAGTTCACTCAAAATCACAAACTTTTTTAACTGTCCAATTGGGGGAGGTGAGGTGTAATCCCAAAACTAAGACGGAGCGATGAGATGTCAAAACTTGTCTAGTGATATACCAAAATTAGAAGGTTGTTGGCCTAACCTCATCGATGAAGAGTTTGTGACCCTTTTTTTTCTTCCTTTTTTGAATGGCTAAAGAGTTTGTGACTTCAATTGCCTGTCATAACTCATATTTTTTTCAAACAGTAGTATGTAAGATTTTCTTTTAATGATCCGAATAAAAATAAAATAATAATACTAATAAAAATATCCTTTAGACATAATTAACCAAATGTTGGTATAACTTTGAAAAAATGTTTGGGAAACCCAGGATATATTAGGTTTTAAAATTAAAACTATTTTGTTTGAAGTTTTTACAAATCTCTTGTATGATACAAGAGATTTATGTATTGTAAGCACCAGATGAATGTTTTAAAATTTTAAGTTTTCCTTATCAAAACTAATTTATATGATCTGATTAGGCCTGGCAAAATGGGCGGGTCGGGCGGGTTTGGGTAACGGGTCAAAGCGGGGTGCGGGTTGAAACGGGTGCGGGTCTAAGCGGGTCATTTTAAAAATGCGGGTCAACGGGCCGGTGCGGGTCAACCCGTTAAATTTTTTTGAATTTTTTTCTCATTGTGTTTGTAACGCCCCTAATTTTCAAAACAATACAAAAATGATATCAAAGAACTAAAAGGCCAAAAGGGCGTTAATCTTATTCAAAATCAAACTAAAGTCAACCTGATAAACCAAAATAAGTACTTCTAAAGCTTGAAATAAAACTCTAAAGCAAGGGGTGCTAAGTCCACTTCTATCTACTCTCTTCTCTCGTTCCCAAAGCACGCTTGATCACCTGCCGTATAAGAAAGAAAAAGGAATACGGCTGAGCAAAAAGCCCAGTGACGGATATGACAAAAGCAGAAATATAATATGAAAAGCGGAGACGTATATTTAAAAAATAAACTTAATACCTTAACAAACTTATTTCAAATCAAAGTACACATACGTATAGTTTCACAAATACCTTATACATTAACAGATCAAAGTATACTATAAAACCAAGTTCCATAAAATAATGCACATAAGAGTCAAACAAAATTTCCTATCAAAGGGTCGAACGTTTCGTATAACACTGCGAAAACGCCAACCATCAAACTACAAAATGCCTAGGACCGATCCATATGCCTCCTATCAAAATATAATATCAAAGTGCGCATACCACTACCGGGTAATCAAAAGGAGACGCCGTAGATCAAATCAAATACACCGCTACGGCCGGTGCCACGTCATCGGTGTCACAATAACGCGCCCATGGGACCTCCATGGATAGGTTACTCTTATATGCATATCTTAAGAAACCGTTTTGACCAACTTATATACTTAAATATATCGAATATGTTTCCAAATGACAAAATAGTTTTCGGACAACTAAATAACTTAAAATTATATATATTTTGAGACATTCAAAAATAGACTTAAAATCACATCTCCGTCCACCCAATTCTTACAAAATTTCAATGGAGTCATCATGCCATACAATATGCGACTATATAAATATTTCGGGGCCAATGAATATAAATCATAATATGCGACTATAATATCTTTCGGGCCAACGAATATTCGAGGGACATATCATGAATCACAAAATGCGACTGTATTAATCTTTCGGGGCCAATTAATATGATTCATAATATGCGACTGTATTAACTTTCGGCCACCGAATATTCAAGGGACATATAGTGTACAAATCATCGCATCAAATGTAACATACCAAACGCATCTTTTCGGGACAGTTTTCGAATTGGGTTTCAAGAGATGGTTTTGACTCAAATATAGAGAATAGAATATTATAATTCCCCAATCAATACTCATGAAGGCAACCTCGTTAGTACATCAAAAGTCGGGGATATCACAATACTTATACAAAGGATAGCACCCAAATAACTTTTTAGATAACACATTATTTTCATAAAAATTACGCATTTCATCAAAAATAAAGTTTTGAGAGGAAAGATGTTACCGAAAAGATCCTAATAACCTCTAGAATATCCGTACCTTATCGCCGATCACAAATATTGCAAAAATGAGGAACCACCAAGGAATGCGATCACCTATCCAAATCTAACAAATTTAACAAATATAAAAGTATGAGCACAAACAAAATATTCAAATAAGAAGTATCTGATATCCTTTATATTTTATGAGTTAACATATACTTTTTATATGACAAATGTTTTGTTACTACAAATTAGTTTTATGTGTAACTTGGATTGTTAAAGCAGTAGACTCAAAATAAATCCAGAATATGCAAGTTACACTTCCTTCCAATATATCGGTACTGAATTTATTAGGAACGTATACTACAAATAAATTACTAATTTATATGATCAACGCGAGTCATATTCCAGCTTCTCTGTAATTGCACTCGACTATATATACGTGCTTTACATCAAGGTTTCAAACAATTGATTACTAATTAGTTATGTCGTATGTTATAGTTTTTCAATAATCAAGATACATATATCTCTACTCTTACATTAGTCCTATTCAAGTTTAATCTCATGTCTTCCAACAATAAACTCTATATATTCAACCTTGACCTCAATATCTGACCAAAAATGTTAGTTAAAGCCCATGTTAAAAGATTAAGAAACAAACGAATTTAATTCAAAGCTTTTAAGAAAAATGCTACGTATCGAAATTTTAGTATTATCAATTAAAATACTAGTTCAATTTAAATAAAGAAAATAAAAATCACTTGTTTAAACTTTAGAATAATATAAACTTTAAACTTAAAATCGAAAAAAAAAAGGACTTACCAATTATGATGATACTTTAAACTATCAAGATTACTTGATAATTCCATCCAATGCTATATATAGTTTATCGGTTCCGTTTATCTCACAAACCCAAACCCAAGTATATTATATAATAACTCTTGTTTATTTTGTGTTGGTAATGGAAAGCTTTGCAAAGAAAAACAACCGAATAATTTTAGCAATTTGGAGGTATTGGACTTTTGGTGCTAATTATGAGTTTTGCTTCCAACCTCTCATTTATATTTATATTCTTGTTTTTTTTTTGTAGCCTTTTAATCCATTCCATTCCCCTTCTTAACCGTAAAATTTCCATACAAAAAGTCATATCTATTAAATTGTAATTTATAAGTCATTACATTGCTTTAAAGCTCCATAAATAGTTAACAAGCAATATATTTCGTAACCGATAACACATGTATCATTTTCAAATTTTGATTTATTTAACTATCTTTACTCATTTTATTATATCTTAAGTAATGATACTATTACATCTAATTAAACATGTATACGTATATATATATTAACCAACTTAACATTATAAATGGATCATTAAATCTATTGTTAATAATTATTATCTTTTTCTAGACACACTGCTTTTATTTTGATTTTACAAGTTATATTTATAACGTTGTATATGTATATATATATGGTTCTATAAAGATTAATGGTCGCCTACTATATTTAGATTTCTAATTTATATCTACATGGATATTTATTTTAGGCTATTATACTTTTGTCCTTCTAGTTTTGTCTTTCAGACTAAGTTCTCGGCCCACTCCAAGAGTAGGTTTTAGTTTGTCAAACTTACTTTCATTCATTTGGCTAAACTTTGTATTACGTTTAAGCATCTAACGTTTCATTTCAAATCTATTTATTGTACTGTAATAAATTAGTATAGAGCTTAAAAATTTAGGATATTACAGAAAACTACATTTTTTCCGAAAACTTGTATATGTGTATATATATATTGATATACTGAATGTTATATTAGTTATTACTTGTAAAATTCATCATGAAAATTTACCGTGATATATTAAAGTTCTGTTTTTTATGTGATTGAAAATAAAAATATTAAAAGCACAAAACCATATACTAGAACCATATGTAGCTTCAGAGTCAGAGATATATTTTGCAAGCACACCTATTATCTTATTTTATTTTTAATAATAATATAATAATACCTAATTTCTTTCTTACATATGTGTTATAATATTTAAAATGAGAAAATGTCACAAATGGTCCCTGTGGTTTGTCATATTCGCATTTTGCCCCCTATGCTTTTTTTTCGTTGCAAACGGTCCCTGAATTTTCCATTTTCGTTGTCAAGAGTCCCTGACACTAACTTCGTTAGTTTTCGTCGTTAAACCCTCACGTGCAATCACGTGAGGGTATAATCGTTCTTTTGTCAACCATAGGGACTATTTGTGATAAAAAAAAATTCTTAAAAAATAATTGTATTATTATATGTGTATAAATCAATATCTTTATTCTTCATTAAAATATCCCAAAAAAACTCTTAATCACTGCCATTTAACCACAATCCAAACATATCTAATCCTTTCACCACCACCATCTCATGACAAAATCAAGAAAAAAAAGGTTTCCATGGTTGAAAACAGAGTTAATAAATAATAATAATAATTCTAAACATTAATACGTATGTATATATTTGGCAATTCAAAACACAATGTCATTTTCATGTATTCATTCTCATTTTCATCTCATCATCATCAAATGTAGAGATATTTATTTCAAAGAAAAAGATCAATTTCACAAACCCATCAACAAATCTCAGATCTATCGCCGCCGGTGCAATGGTGGTCGGAGCCTCGGAGGTGGCTGCAGTGGTTAGTGATCGATTGTATAGATCAAAAATAGAATGTGGATGTGTTGGTTTTTCGAAAGTTTTTTTTGTATTCATATGTGATTGTTGCTACAAGGTTCCCGTCGGATATATATCGTCGATCTCAAACACAAAGCACCGCCACAACACCACTGCCATCACAACACCACCAGCCACCGGATGGTGGTCAGAAGGCGGTGTAGTGGACTAGTGGAGGCCGTCAGCGACAGTTCACCGGAGTGGCAGCGGGTTTTTCGAACTAGGGAATTGGGTTCCCATCGAAATAGAAATATGAGGGGTTTTAACGGATTAGTGAAATCATCATCTGGGTTGTTCGAGATCGATTGCGAAACGGTGTAATCGAAGAAATCGAGCTCGAAGAGACGTCTGATCTTCTGAATTTGGATCAAACAAGTCCTGGAATGACCTAAAAATTTGGTAAGATTTCTGGGTGTTGTTTAAATTTAGGTAATGTACTTATGAATTCTATTGTTCAGGATGTTTTGTGAGGCTTTTTGGATTGGAAGTTACAAGGGTATGGATAGGTATGAATGTATGATACATATGCATATAAATATATAATGATGTTTTGTCACTCACTTTTCCCTTTTATATATATATATATTATATATATATATTATTCATTAATTAACTGAAAAATGTTATGTGTTTATCACAAATAGTCCCTGTCATTCAAAAATGGACCAAAATGCTCTCACATGGTATGCACGTGAGGGGTTTAACGGCTAAAACTAACAGAAGTTAGTGTCAGAGACTGGCAACGAGAATGAAAAACCAAGGGACTGTTTGCAACGAAAAAAAAAGCACAGGGGCAAAATGCGAATATGACAAACCACAGGGACCATTTGTGACATTTTCTCTAAGTATGACTTATCCTTTTTACATGGTCATAGCTCTGTGCCTCCATCCCAATTTCCAAGTTCCCAACACTCACCCATTACATATCAGTCTCTTCATATCATAAAAAATATCATATATATATATATAATATATTATATATATATATTATTCATTAATTAACTGAAAAATGTTATGTGTTTATCACAAATAGTCCCTGTCATTCAAAAATGGACCAAAATGCTCTCACATGGTATGCACGTGAGGGGTTTAACGGCTAAAACTAACAGAAGTTAGTGTCAGGGACTACTGGCAACGACAATGAAAAACAGGGACTGTTTGCAACGAAAAAAAAGCACAGGAGGCAAAATGCGAATATGACAAACCACAGGGACCATTTGTGACATTTTCTCTAAGTATGACTTATCCTTTTTACATGGTCATAGCTCTGTGCCTCCATCCCAATTTCCAAGTTCCCAACACTCACCCATTACATATCAGTCTCTTCATATCATAAAAAATATATATATATATATCAGCAAACACCGACTATATATATATCTGCTGTATGTGAATGCCAAACACCCACATATAAGCTATTGAAGTGGTGAAAGTAACAACACCCTGCAGAGGATCAATAATTGCGGGAATATATGTAAAGAATTGATAGACCCGCTTGACCCGCTCAACTTTTACTGGAGGAGTGGAAGGCTACCCAATTGAACCCGCTTCTGTGATTTTAACACCGCCTGCTAAACCCGCAAGCTCTACAAACTTACCCAAAGTGACCCAATATGGGTTGAGATTGCCAGCCCTAGATCTGATGTTGTTTTCTAGGTTCTATGGACTCAGGTGCATCGGTGATCGGCCTAGTACATACAAGATGCTGACAGCAGCTTGTTGAGATGTCCTGCACATACTAGGGTAGTTATACCATTTAACCTGTTATCGCTTTTCATGTGTGTGGCTCGAACAAATCGACAAGTTTTTCATATTGAGTCAAAATTTGAGACATATACAAGCAGCATAGAAGCCACATGAAGGTCGAAAAGTGGTCATAGCCCGTCCATAATGTTTATAAAACTTTATATTTCTATACTACTTTTTATACATTGGTTTAGTCCAAGGTTAATGGGCTAAAGAAAAAAAACATAAATTCCTAATTCGCCCCTTTAGACCTCAATTTTTAGCTACGCCACTTTATACAAGAGACAACTCAAAATATGGGATATGTCCTCAGTATACTAATATGCATTCACTTTCTTGGGGGTCCAAGACAAAGCGAAATAAAGATCGAGTCTTTGGTATAAATCTATAATGCAAGTTTGCAAGAATGACTCTCACTCATATTTGTTTCATATCTGATTCGAACTTCGAAGTCATCTCTGTTAAAACTTTGGAGTATATAGTCGGTATCATTTCTTCATGTACCCTTTTTCTTATTATAGAAAGAGGCGAGCCTATCCACAATGCTCAATTAAAATGACACCCAATAAATAAAGAAAGAATAAAAGTTTTCTAGATTCCACCCGCATGTTTAATTGAAAGCAATGGAAAACTATACTCTAATGTCTAAACAAAACGATCGGATCTTTATATAGATTTGCTTGGTATAATATAATGATGGGTCAAAAAGGTAAATGAAACATATTACCAGGGCCCTGGCTGTTTTTAGTCAGCAATGACAAATTTGTATCTAGATATTTATCACGTATTATAGCTTTAAAAAATCAAGTAGGCCATACCAACAATGACATATATACATTATGCAAGCAATGAAGCAATATAATCGTGTAAAACGATATAAAAATAGTCGTTTGAGGGCAAAAAGGTAAATTTTATTTGATGCCATCATTGACTTGTTAATATTGCACAAATCGTCATCGTCATTAACTATAAACTAATTAAGCACTAATCACAATTATTAGGAGTGGGTCAAGAACTTCATCAATAAACTATAGTCGACATTGTTTCTAGTATCTGGCTTATCTCCATATTAGTTGAGATCCATATATAACTTTAGCTATGAGTTGTTTTTTTCTTAATTTGTATTGTATTTAGGTGATGATATTTGTACCATCACTTTTGACGATCTATCACAATTATGCATTAATGGTTTGTACAATTAGTTGTATAACCTGTACAGTGTGGTACATTTATCAAATATGGTGGTACGAATATCACCACTAATTTTATTTACGTCAACAAACATTATAAAGAGGTCTAAAGATTCCTGTATTTTTTAATTAAATTGTTCAGGGCAGTAATACTGAAATATGATTGAAGAAATGTAAATGTTTATGCAAAAAGATCAACAATTACGACAAACTTAGAATTAGCAATTCGGTTGGAATTTTAACTCACTTTTTAGTTATGATAATTTCAAAGACCTTTTTTACTACACTTTTTAGTTTTGTTAAAAGCTGTTGTGAAACCAACAGTTAAAAGCAATGTTTTCACAACCGGACCGGAAGGGGAACCGGTCTTTTAACTGGTCACTGGTCGGATCGGTCGAACCGGATTACATAACCGGAAATCATAAATATAAAAGAAATATATACTAGTGTAATATAGAAAAAAAATACTACACAATATATTTAATTTTATAAAAACATGACATCAAATTGAATGTCTAATTTCATTGCATACCCAAATGTCGAATATATTTAAAAAATGAAACAAAAGAATTGTTACATGATCTAAAGTTTTAGATTATAATTATTATTATTATACATGATAATACTAGTACTAGCAATAATATAGAGATATCAAGTTATCCTGTATACAATTATGGATAGCTAAAAAATAAAAAATAAAAACTATATTTCACTTTGAAGTTTGAAAGTATTACTAGTACCTATCACGTGAGTTTGTCAGTTGCATCTCCTCCCACACATTATTTTTACTTTTTTATTTTCCATCTGGGTTTCCTATATCTTCAAAGTTCAACAACTCACCTTTTTAAAGGGAGAAACACACATGATATGATCCATAAACTAAACCATCGAGATCAATTACATCATTTTACCTATGGCTTGTTCATCATCCATATTTTTCTTCATATAAACAAAACTTTAAAGTTATAATATGAAGTGGGTTCATGTTATTCAATCAACGGCGGCCGGAAAGGCTTAAAACACGGCGGTGGCGGTTGGAGTGGTGGTTATGCGACGGAGAAAGGTTGCCCCACCAGATTTCTTTTCATTTTCCCTTTCATATTCTTCCTCATCTTCTTCTATTCATCCATCAAAGACATATAAAAAAGTTCACCGGCCCAACCTCTAAGTGCCGGTTTTCTGGTCCGACCACCGGCTGCCGGTTCAACCTCCGGCCGAGTGCATGACCGTTTCAACACCTGTAACCGGACCGTCTTTAGTGCCGGTTCCCGGTCCAATCGGTTTGACCGGGCGGTCCGGTCCGGTCGTGAAAACACTGGTTAAAAGGTCACAAGAAGTAAGACAAGTTGTTACGTACTTACGTGCAACAACTTAATTTGTTGTTGGTGAAATTGAAGCAGTATTCAGTTATTCACAATAATAATATGGTAAAGAAAAGTCAACTATAAAAAAAAATCCCTTTCTTTTAAATAATCCTAAATTATCTCATGTTAAACATCGAACTTCAAATTTTAGTTAAAAATATAACTCTTTTTACCAGATAAACTAAATCCCTACTAAACAATCAACAAAAATTATTATGTATCTTTTGACATAAGGTTAAAAGTTAATTACGAGTATATTTTATAATATATCTAACTGGCCGGAGCAATTGGTTAGAATTTTGTTTGAAACGATTATTTTCTAACAATTTTTTATTTGACCCGATTAGCTATCATTTAAACTAGATTGATTGGGTGATCTGGACCGAGTTGACTTGAGTTGTAAAACTTCAAAACAAAACAAAAACAAATAACATATTAGTATTTTTATTACATTATAAATTTTTAATACACTAATCAACCCAGTTAAGCTGCTAAAATCAATTAATTAGCCCAGGTTTAGAGCAACTTCAATGGTCATTTGATCAAAACTATTTTTTTTTTTTTATCAAATAAGTCATTTAATCACTTGATATCATTGCAAAAAAGACTTTTTTTTTCAAAAGCTTAAATAATATCAAGCTATTGGTAATAGTTTTTATTTTCATACAATTTTTACTTTTACCCCTTAATAGCTTTCACTTTTATCATTCATTTTATCTCTTTTGCACTTTTATCCTCACTAAAACACCCTAATTGATCTAATTTGTTAAATATATAAACTTATTTTAACTTTTTTAAAAACAAAAAGCTCTCGTCAACACGAATTTAACGAGCCTAAAAACGTATATTTTCATTAGTTGTTTTTTTTAATCATGAATTACATCTTAGTAACTTTTTACATTAGATAATAAAAATAGAAGAAAAAAAATATGAGGTTTGAAATAAAAAAAGTCACTCAAGCACTTGACCATTGTGGATACTCTTATACCATTAGTTGTCATAATTACCTGTTACATAAATATCCTTCTTAAATTACAAACTAACTAGAATTATTGTTATCGCCACTTGAGTTTATATCTTACTAGTCTTTAGACCCGTCCGATAAACGGATAGTTTCAAAATATATATATCAAGGTAAATATCAAAATAACAAATAACAAAACTGGTGAAAAATAACAAAACATGGAAAAAAAATTTAAAATAATAAACCTTTTTGTAGTATATGAATAAGGCATAATCAAACTACAATTGACAACAAACTAAATTAAAAGAGATGAAAAATAACGATAACATAACAATTCAATATCATAATAAACAAACACGAACAAAATACCAAAAATAAAATTAAAATGATATAAAAAAAAATCGTATGTTTTTTTGTTGAGAAATTTACTGAACTTGATTTGTTTATTAAAGATAGGAAGGAGATGAATAATATGAATGAGAATGATTAATAAAAGTTTAGGTTGTATATATAATAATTTATTGGGTGAATTTTAACAATATTATATATCTTTAAAATTTAAAAAGATTTATTTTGATAGAAAAATAGTTATGATACAATTTAAATATAATAATCTATTTAATAAGCAAATAAAAAATAATAATCTAGACTAAATGAGAGAGCTCTAGAGTAAGTAGGAGAGAGTTTTAGGTCTAAAATGAGCTTTAAAGGGTGCCAAGTGTACCCCCAACATCCTCTTTTAGTTATATGGTAGAAGTCTTCAAGCCCATCCGATGAACGAATAGTCTCAAAATAAATATATCAAAGGTAAATATCAAAATAATAAATAACAAAACAGGTGAAAATAACAAAACAAATTTAAAAGAATAAAACCTTTTGTAGTAGAAGAAGAAGTCATAATTAAACTAAAATCGACAACAAACTATATAAAAAATATGAAAATTAACAATAACATAACAATTCAATATCAAATAATAAACAAATATGAACAAAATACAAAAAATAAAATTAAAATGATATAAAAAATCGTATGTGTTTTTGGTTGAGAAATTTATTGAACTTGATTTGTTTATTAAAGATAGAAAGGAGATGAATAATACGAATGAGAATGATTAATAAAAATTTAGGAAGGAGAAAAAAGAAAAAAAAATCTAGAAAAAGGAAGAGAGCTAGATTAATTATGAAGAAGAATTAAGCCTAAAAAGGGTGATTAGGGGTGTCAAATGTACCCCCAACCTCCTCTTTTAGTTATAATATATAGATTTGCAATTGGAGTTGCAACTTGTTACTATTTTAGTATTTTATATGTTTAATTTAGGGTTTATTATTACTTTGTTAATCAATGTATCGCATACTAACTCAATTTTTGTTATCAACCACATGATTCTATCACAAGTAATTAAGTGTTTGGCATTAAGATTTTTAAGTGATTATTTAATTATTATATTTATAAAACATAAATAATTTAAATAAATATTTTAAATGAAAAAGTGATTAAAAAAATGCCGCCTTTTGAAATATCAAGAGGCTGAAAAACAAAAGAAATCCGAACTCGCCATATGTACTACCAAGCTATCTCGTAATTAAGGCCTTGTCGAACAATAAACGTTAAATAAATACCTTTTTCATGCAAAATAAAATTAATCGGAAATTTAAAAGACAATATAGCTTCCACGGGATCATATTAAATGACAATTGCGAGGTTTGTCATTTAATATGATCCCGTGGAAGCTATATTGTCTTTTAAATTTCCGATTAATTTTATTTTGCATGAAAAAGGTATTTATTTAACGTTTATTGTTCGACAAGGCCTTAATTACGAGATAGCTTGGTAGTACATATGGCGAGTTCGGATTTCTTTTGTTTTTCAGCCTCTTGATATTTCAAAAGGCGGCATTTTTTTAATCACATTCGTTCTATTCTTTTAACTTGTATTGTATATTTATATGTGTATAGAATTCATAGAATGAATGCTACATGCATGGAAGGATTATTGGTTTTTAAATCCTCTTTTGATCTTGTAATGTCTTAGTATTAGTAAAGAGATTTAGTGATGACATAACTACATAAAAGATTTAGGAAAGAATTTAGTACTAGTACATAAGTGGCCCAATACATATTTTATTGTTTTTTAATCTTTTATTGTGGTTTAAGAAGACTTTTAAGTTAATATCAAAGAAAATTTTTTAAAAAATACTTATGATAGGATTTTTATATTGACAAAAGCATTTTAACTTTTAAACTTCAACTTTTGCAATGGTTTTACCTTTTTAACATATTTAGACAATATTTTAACTTTCAAAAGTTTAACGATATTTAACCATTCATTAACTAAGTATTTAACACAAACTTAGAACATTAAAATAAAGTGAAAACTTATAACATCAAAATTTTAAACTTTAAGGATTGAACCATTATCAATCATAGATTTGCAAATTTTTGTTTATATACATTACCTTTTTTTGTTCATATACCTTGTATTAATGTGATGTTAGTTCATTTGACTCTAAAAAAAAATTGTATTTAATTCATGACAATGATGTTTTTGTGTTTTTATTAGAGTATCATGAGAGTAAAAGTAAAGGATTATTACCTATGACAAAATGTCTATGTTATGTAAAGATCTAGTAAAATATCTATGTCATGTAATAAACTTTCAAATCCGATTATTGGATGTACTTGACCAATCAAAACCTTACACGTGACAGCTTATATGATTGCCACATATACCCGGGTACATCCAATAACCAGGATTTGAAAGTTCATTATATTATATAGATATTTTACGAGATCTTTACATAACATAGACATTTTGTCATAGGTAATAATCCTTTACTTTTACTCTCATGATACTCTAATAAAAACACAAAAACATCATTGTCATGAATTAAATACAATTTTTTTTTAGAGTCATGGTTAGTTATATCCATAGGTAATAATCCCTAAAAGTAAAAATAAAATAGATTTATACATATATATAAATCACTAATAAGTCTAGCCTGACAAAATGACAAATGAGAATGAAGGACGAATGAAAAAATGGCTGGAAGTGGGGGTTTAAAGTTTGATCACTAGCAAGGTAGGTAATGACTGGTGAGGGTGAAAACCATTTCTGAAACCTTACCCTTGAAATCAAAATCTACATAGAGATTTGGAAAATTTTGTCATCATGTAGCTTCAAATAATTTGATGAATAGTGGTCAAAGTCTCAAAGAAACCTTACATCATAAAAACCGACTTCAATTCGAGACGTGTAGTTTCTAAACAATTTCGAAATTATATGCTTCTTATAAAAGATGCTGAATTATATTATATTCGACCATATATCTTTGAAATCGTATCTCTATTCATTTGAAAAGGAAAACCAAGAACATAAGCATCGGGGTATCAATATTGATCGTGAAATTTTATTCATTATGTGATTAACAAATTACGAGTATTCGTTTTCTAAAAAAAAAGTTTTTTTTGTCAACTTGCTATGAATCAACACAAACCACAAATATTCTATGACAAAAAGTGACAAATCTTTATGGCACAGGGTAACACCACCAGGCAAAAGTCAACCTGACCAGGGCATTAGCGTCGACGTCGCCGCTAATACTCTGACACTGACAGGGGGCCCGCTAATTTCTCTGCCAGATTTACCATTACAGACAGGGGGCCCGCAGTATTAGCGGCGACGTCGCCGCTAATACTGCACCAGAGAGAGTATTAGCGGCGACGTCGCCGCTAATAATCTCTCTGGTGGGATTACACTTTTTTGCCTGGTGGGGTTACACTCCTCGATCTTTATATGCTAAATCGATTCAAAATCCAACATAAAAGGTGAAATAAATTAACCAATGATATATAAAACTCACAATCAATCAATTTCTACTATTCAACTTTGTTGGATTAACCTTTATTTCTTTTTTTCAACTATATATAACACTATATTTTAAGTCGGCTTATAGTTTTCCATATACCTATTAATTTTCAAATACATGCTTACCAGTTACCACTAGGCACTAGCCTTTCACGATTTTGTACCATTAATGCACACAATTGTCGACGACCCCATCGAGATTTCCTAGTCTTACAAATCACCCCCTAATGGACTTATCATCCTTAGACAAGATTGGTGCTAACATCCCAAAGGATAATGATTTAGTCATACACAACACTTTATGCATTATATAACTGTACAATATATTCATATAATGCATATGTTTTTGTGTATGACAAAAAAATGTTATGTAGGGATCACGTTTACATCGCAAAGGATACAATAGTCACTTGGGTATAGATTATAACATGTTATACCTATCACAAGCCACAAAATTGGACGTTCGTATTGGAAAATGGCTGAAGACCTTTGATGAGATCACCCTATATGATGTTAATTTCATTCGAGTATATTCAACTATACAATTTTCACGAGATTTGTTGCCCTTAATCACTTATAGTCACAAAACACTTTTTATCATGTAAAATCAAACTGTATTAGAAATCCAAGATCATTATATGGTCCACAAATGATGTACAAATTACCTACAAAGTTATATAGTCGATATCAACGTACATTTATTACTTTGAGGTCCTTTACAACAGTGTAATAATAGATGAGTTTTTTTTTATTCGAGCTATCCTGAAGACTAAATTAGTAAATTGACTCAAATGTATGCGGTTTAATCAAGGTATATTATGAACATCTTTGAACATTACCATCTTTAACATTATACATAATAAAAAGGTTCAAACCGTTTTTTTTATAAAGAAATACACGATATTAATCACTAGACCGACATCAAATGATTTGCTAATAGACATAATATTAAACTTAACAAGTTGTATTACTTCAAAAGTACAAATTTGATCAAGTCTCCCCATAAACAAATACATACAAACACTGCACATAAACAAAACCATATAAAAATGTATCATCTCCAAGAAAATAGAAATAGAAATAGAAATATACAGTAATTGACTTGTGAGTTTTGCTGTGGACCCGACAATTGTGAATCACGGCTTTACATTTCTTTAACCATTTTTATCATATTTCGTATTCGTATTCGTATCACGCAAGGTTGTACATTAAATTTCAGTCTCAACTCTCAATCTATATATTTTTTTATTACTGTATATTTTAATAAAGAGACAAAGTATATAAAATTGGAAAAAAAATGTTAATGTAACAGTAAGATTGCAACTACAAGTCGACTTGTAGTATTAGATTCTTTGGAATCACCTCCACCACCATATCACACATCTAACCCTCTTCCTCCCCCTCCTCATTATCTATCTATCTCTGTATACAAAGCTCCACGCCAAAAATATATATATATATATATATATATATATATATATATATATATATAGATATAGAATTATATATATAAAAAAAATGCCCGAAAGTGAAGAAGAAAACAAGCCAACCAACTTTTACACGAAAGGGTTGCCGGTGGCTGAGCCAGTGATGATGACAATGGATCTTGACCTTGATGGGTCATGGACTTTTGACCAGATCTTTTCATCTGACCCTTCACCTTCTTCCTTTTTATTGTCTGCTACTGAACAATCTTTTTCTCCTTTGTGGTCTTTTTCTGATGATCTTAATACCACCAATATTATTATTAATAATAATAATCATGATGTACTTAATGATGCTGATAATAAACCTCTTGGTAATCTCGCGTTGACTTCTTCTGGAGGTGGTCAACGGTTTGTTTCAGGTGAGTTTTTGTTGGTTTTATTACATGGGTCTAGCTCAAAATTTGTTTTTTTTTTTATTGTATGTGTGTATTTATAATTGTATGTATATGTATATATGTATGTATATATGGGTATTAGAGTATGGGCTATTGATTGATCATTGTATGTAATAACTAAGATTGGATTTAAGTATGTGATGATGCTAACTGATTTTGGTTATTTAGATTACAAATCAAGAAAATAAGAAACAAATTAAGTGTTGAAAAGTGAAGGATGTTTACTGTGGGTAATATGGGTTCGGGTCGGGTCACCCTCTTTGGCTGATGTAATGGGGTTATTCATGTCTTTTAAGTCCTAGTTGTTGAACAAAAGTTGTTTACTTTAGTATAGGCGTATAACTATGTTGAACTTACAAAATATAGTTTTTGTTTTGATGAAATCCAAAGTTGAAAATGAACCACACCTGAATATAGTAAAAGTATTGTTTATGTTTCGGTTGAGACTTCATTTGTGTTCTCCGTTTTTGTCAAACCTTGTTAGATCTCTTTTTGGGTTTCATTTCCATTTGCCATTTTTTATTTTATGGGTCCCACACATGGATGTAGATAATTTGAAGTGATTACGGCCTTACTGGTTTGCTCAATTGATGCAACGAAAATATATACGTGAACACCTAGAGTTATGTTGCAATTGGTATATATGGATATGTCCAATAAGTACAAGTTTAATTCTTTTGTTTTCTGCAACAATGATTGTATGTATGTCTGTGGGCATGTCGATTATAGCAAACTCGTGAGGTTTTCTGTATTTATGTTTTTCAAAGTAACCAAGGAAATGCTAAGAGCTGGGTTGTTTGGAGATAAAAGGAAATTAGAAAGTAGAAGGATATGATTGAAAATGGAGACAATTGAACGATATTATGTAATCGGATTTTACATGTTATTGTACTATTTGGCCCATGTATATGTAGACTTTCAAACTTTTAAGAGATTGAATTTGACCTTTTCAATTTTGTTTTATTTTTGTCTTTTGAACTAGATACTGATAACCCTGAGATAAAAAAGCCATCAAACAATGATGTAATCGGGTTACCAATGCCAATGCCAATTTTGGAGGTGAACCCATCAGAATATCAAGACGCAGGGTGTATAATCAAAGAGAGGATGACAATGGCACTTCGTTACTTCATAGAATTGGGTGAAAAACATGTTCTAGCTCAGATTTGGGCACCTGTTAAAAACAAGGGCCGTAACGTGCTCACAACATCTGGTCAACCCTTCGTTCTTGACCCAAACTGCACCGGACTTCATCAGTACAGAATGGCTTCTTTAATGTATGTGTTTTCTCTTGATGGTGAAACTGATGGAGTACTTGGGCTACCGGGTCGGGTTTTTAGACATAAGCTTCCAGAATGGACTCCGAATGTGCAATATTATTCAGACAAGGAATACCAACGGCTTAATCATGCTATGAGCTATAATGTTCGTGGTACCTTGGCTTTGCCCGTGTTTGAACCTTCTGGGCAGTCGTGTGTTGGTGTGCTCGAGTTGATTTTGACTTCACAGAAGATAAATTACGCTCCAGAGGTTGATAAAGTCTGCAAAGCACTCGAGGTTGGTAGTCCCATTTGCTTCTTGATATACTTATAATTAGAGGTAACAACCGGGTTGAAGTGGGCATTTTTATATAGGTGAAAACGGCTTTGGTTACCTGAAAGACTTTTGCCTAATGTTTTTTATGCTTTTTATATATAGCTTGGTGTTTCTAGTATGATTACAGAAGCTACATTATATAGAGAAAAGTTAACATGTCTGAAAACCCTATGGACGTTCTCTGTTTTGAGCATAATTTTCTGGACCGTAATTTTACATGATATAATCATGAAACTTATAAGACTAATGGGAAAGCTCCTTTTTATTATTTTCTGGAGAGAAGAACCCGTTCATTAGATTCTAAACAGTTGACGGATTTTGTTAAGGAAAAATAAGGAACCTATTTTAGAAATCAGAGTCCAATTTATTGTAAATTCAGCAAAAGTCCAAAGGGTATTTTCTGACATTAGGAGTTTTGCATTAAAAATACATTTTGGGTGACTTTTGGCGCATTTGTCCCTTTCAAACCAGTTTGTGTAAGCTAGACCAAACTCAAACAAACATCTTTTATAAGTGAGTCAAAATTCTCATTGCTACGTACAATTAGTTGAGCCAAGTTGTCGGGTGGAGCCTGGGGCTGTACTAACCCGTGTTCCCCTAGCTTGTCGAACCGGAACCTAGCCTTATTGTAAAAAGCATGGGAATTGGCTTAGTTCATACATGCTTCTAACAAAAATCTCCAAAGACCATTGTCAGTGATAATGGCAAGCAATTCAGAGACGGAATTTTTAAAGATTTCTGTGAAGGTTTAGAGATTGAACAAACCTTCACCTCCCTAGCTCACCCGCAAGCCAACGGTTAGGTGGAAGCAACAAACAAAAACATTGTGAAAGGAATCAAAACCAGATTAGGAAGATGCCAGAGCGGACGGTTGGATGAAGTACACCATGTACTGTGGGCACACCGAACCACCCCGAAAACTAGCAATGGCGAAACACCGTTTGTTAGGTCCAGATTTACTGGACCACTCCAGACTTGATGACTGGAGTCCTACTGAAATTTGTCCAGAAATAATGGAAGACCAGTGAGCAAAATACTTGTATTGGAAATCTGGAGTCTTCCAGATTTCAGCTCACTGGACTTCACCCCAGTCCAGATCTACTCTACTGAAGACATTCTCACTTAAGTCAAAGACTGAAGTTAGAATAAAGAAGACTGACAAATGGCGGAGTCCACTGGAAGTCTTACCAGATCT
>CM067167.1:120207669-120294607 GCA_034093135.1 Erigeron breviscapus
TTCTCTCTCCTCCATAAATCATTTTATTTCTAATTCATTCAAAATCTTTTATCTCAAAAACCGTACATCGATAAATTATAAAAATTATATGGGTGTTCTTAAAATTTCATGCTCTTTCATTAGAGATGTCATTCGATATACTTTCGACGAATTTTTAAATCCGAGGGCAGAGCCCGTACGGCTAAGGGCGGAGCCCGTCAGGTAGATCACCCCATCACCGCCACCGCCGCCTCCGCCATTACATCACCACCCCGCCATCACCTCCATCACCGCCGCAACGCGCGGGTACCGTTCTCGTAATATAACAAAAGTATCATTTTTTAAACATTACATATACTAATCGAGCCGATCCTAAACGAGCTTTTTTCACGAGCCTCTAATAATCGAGCTAGTTATATAAAAAACCCAAAATATCTTATTTGAAAAAGTTGGAGAGAGAAATATTTTGATTGGTTGATCAACAAGTAGTGGTGGTACTTTTTCAGTAACCGGTAGGACCACTACACGTGTCACACTCCAATAGGATCAACCAAGTACACTAAATAAAATAATGAAAGTAATAAAACGCACTGAGATTTAATAACAAAAATAACCACGAAGCTGGGTCAGACTCAGCTTACCCTCTTTCACTTGAAATGCACCAAGTGTGAAAGGGTAGTCTGGGTCTGACACAGCTTACCCTCAAAAATTTAGAATAAGTCTAAGGGGTCAGATTTGCTATTACTTAGCTCACTACATTCTACAAATTAAGCATACCTAGCTTACTTATGAGATAGTTGAACCTTGATTCATCCAATGGCTTTGTGAACAAGTCAGCAGCTGATTGTCTGTTGGAATGAAGTGGAGCTCAACATCTTCTTTCATCACATGATCCCTGATGAAATGATATCTTATATCAATGTGCTTGGTCCTTGAATGAAGCACAGATTGTTTGAAATTGCTATGGCACTGGTACTGTCACAAAAGATTGGAGTTTTTGTTGCAGTGACACCATAGTCTTGAAGCTGATATTGCATCCAAAGAATTTGAGAGCAACAACTTCCTGCAGCAACATATTTAGCTTCTGCAGTGGAAATAGAAACTGAATGCTGCTTCTTGCTGGACTTGCTTACAAGTCTATTGCCAAGCAATTGACAAGCTCCTGAAGTACTTTTTCAGTCAATCTTACAGCCTGCAAAGTCAGAATCTGAATATCCAATTAGATCAAAACCTGAGTCTTTGGGATACCAAAGACCCAGATTGGGACTACCTGTAACATCCCAAACTTTTCTTTAAGATTTGACTAACGCCGTTAAGTCAACTTTGTGTGTGTCGAAAAGTCTAGTGTGAATATATGCATATACGTAGTTAAAGTGTGTTATGTGGGAGGCTTGGAAGCCTAAATATTAATGTGGTATAAATGTGTGAAATATGAAGGTTTATGTCTATGTAGTGACATCTAATGAAGGGTTAATGTTGTATATGGTCAATAATGCAGTTTGTGACCAATAATGAAGGGTTTAGAAGTCCAAGGGCTGATTTTGACATAGGTGGAAATTGAAAAACGGGTTTAGGTTAGGATTACCCTAATCTAGAGTTAATTGGCAGTCATTAGCAAAGAATAAACCAATTAAGCCTTTCTTTAATCCTAAAGCAGTTATTAGAGCATTTGATCAACGATTTGGTGTTGTAATTGGTCGATCATCGAGTCAAGCAGGTAATTATTGAATCATTGAATGTATTTTCCAGATTTAGAGGTTGTGTAATTATGAATTAAATCTGATTTTAAAGAAGTTTTCAAAGAGTTAGAGTTTTAATGGTGTTTTGGTTAATTAACATTCAAAACGATGTTAAACGAGAGTGTAATCGATCCGGATGATCAAAACGTGTTTACTGGTGTCAAATACATGTTTTGGAAGAAGTTTTGATGAGTCGGTTATTGGAAAATCGAAGAACTTAGTCGTTTTTGGGAAATCTGTCGAACAGTGTTTGAACGAAGATGACCTTCGTTTGAGGTTATCTTCGTAAGTTGAAAAGCTATCTTCGTTTGAGCTAAGTTCGTGAGATGTAAACTATTTTCGTAAAAGAAAGCAAACGAAGATGAGGTTTAAGTTCGTAAGAACAATATTTGAAGTTATCTCCGTAAGATCAAATATATTCGTAAGAAGCTATATTCGTAAAGTAAATCGAACGAAGTTTAAGTTCGTACGAAGAATAACTTCGTAAGTTAAGTTCGTACGAAGTCTAAATTCGTAAGGTGTAATTCTGGAATTTTACGTAGCCAGTCTTAAGTTCGTACGAGGGTCCATTCAAGCTCCTAAATGACTTATACTTTATATGTTAATGAACGATAGGTGTCGGAGGTTACTGATAAGCAGTATTAGCTACTTGTTTGCGCACGTATACTTCTATCAGGTAAGATACACTACTTTGTCACGCTGGGGGATCAACTAAAAGCTGGTTTCAAATCATAAATACTTCCATTCGGTACCTTATTATTGCATGTGGCTTAAGGGTTACTTGGGAGGTATTATGGGTTATGCAGTTGACCATGAGACCTGAGATGCAGTCCCTATTGTAGTGTAATGCAGTATTGCTTAATGTAGTATGTAGCTATGCAGTTGACGTAGTTTAATGAAGTATCTTTATATGCATGATGTATAGAAATGAAGTCGATGTGTGATATGCATGCTTGACTTGTACACCTAGTTCACTAGACTTGCTAGGTTGCTATGTCACTTGCACGTTTAAGGATCCAAACGTAATGAAGTTAAAGTGTGTGATTGTCTAGGAATGTGTGTTACCTAGACTGTATGTGTGTGAATGTTTGGGAATGCAGGGACCCAATCTATATGTGTGAAATTGAGCTCATAAAACAGATGCAGTGAAAAGTGTTAAGCTTAACCCGTACTAGCCTTAGCCGGGCAGTGCGTAGATGCAGTTGTTGCTTGGGTGGCTCCTCGCAACATGGTCTTTATAACGCAGGGCGAGTAATACGAGAGATTTGACCAACCTCCACATACGGATTACTCAAGGATTGGCTTGCCATTCCTTAACGACGTAAGATGAGTAGTCTTTTGACTAATCATCCAGTCGGGTGTGATGCAGGGCACACTTATATGCAATTAACGAAGATACGTGTGACAATGTGTGAACTAATAATGCAGATAACGAAGATATGTGTGATAATGTGGGAACTAATGCAGGATAGGCACTTTTAGGATGATTATCCTAATTGAAACGAAGTTGAAATGCAGTATATGTGTGAACGTGTGATGTGTGTTGTGCCTAATAAAACTTGTCTAATAATGAAGATTGTTTTAATTGGACAAATGCTTTTAAATTAAGTGTTATCTTACTTAGCTATTCTTATAGCTAACACTTGTTTCTTAATGTGGTTGTTCCCTCAGGTTTAGCTTGATGGAATCTAGATGCAGGACGTGTGAGATTGGGTAGATGCAATGCAGGAGCCTTAGCTACCCTTAGACGATGCTTTCTTTAGACATTCATTACATTTCGTATTTAATGTCGAATTTATGTAGAGATGTGTGAACGGTTGTTTTATGTTGGGCAATCGTTGGGTTTTCATTTGACTATTGTTTGATATGGCATGTAACACCAAATAAATGCAGAAACCGAAATGTTTTTATCGGTTTGACTTTTACAGTCTTTACTTCCGCAATTTAACACCGTTAGGTGAAAAGTTTTTGAAAACCCATATTTTTAAACGACGGGTGTTACACTACCTTTAAGGTATCTAAAGATTCTCTTCACAGTTTTAAGATGAGATTCCTTAGGACTAGCTTGATATCTTGCACAAAGGCATGTAGCAAACATAATATATGGTCTACTAGCAGTTAAGTAAAGTAATGATCCTATCATACCCCTATAAGCTGTGATGTCAACAGACTTACCATTTTTATCTTCATCTAGCTTATCACCAGTTCCCATAGGAGTTTTCATAGGTGAGCAATCAGTAAAACCAAATTTGTTTAAGAGATCTTTAACATACTTTCCTTGGTTTATGAAAATTCAATTTTTAGTCTGTTTAACTTGTAAACCCAGAAAATAGTTTAGTTCTCCCATCATGCTCATTTCATACTTTTTAGACATTAACTCAGAAAACTTTTTGCAAAGTCTGTCACTGCTAGACCCAAATATTATATCATCTACATATATTTGTACAAGCAGAATATCACCATTATACTTTCTCACAAACAAAGTCTTGTCAACATTACCTCTTTTGAAGTTATTAGCCAATAAGAATTTAGACAAAGTATCATACCATGCCTTGGAGCTTGCTTCAACCCATAAAGAGCCTTGTCAAGCTTGAACACATGGTTAGGAAACTTTGAATTTTCAAAACCAGGAGGCTGTTCAACATAGACTTCTTCTTCTAATTTTCCATTAAGAAATGCACTCTTCACATCCATTTGATAGACCTTGAAACCCTTGTGAGCAGAGAAGGCCAAGAACATTCTGATTGTTTCTAATCTTGCCACTGGTGCAAAAGTCTCATCATAATCAATTCCATCCTCTTGTCTGTAACCAAGAGCTACCAATCTTGCTTTGTTTCTGGTCACAAATCCCCTTTCATCCATTTTGTTTCTGTAGACCCACTTGGTTCCAATCACAGTCTTGTGATGAGGTCTTGGAACAAGTTCCCAAACCTTGTTTCTTTCAAACTGTGTTAGCTCATCTTGCATTGCATTAACCCAAGAGAGATCTTTCAGAGCTTCATCAACCTCAGTTGGTTCCATCTTGCTCACAAAATTGACAAACATGCAGAAGTTGCATGTTGCCTTTCTTCTTGTTTTCACACCAGAGAGTGGATCACCAATGATTTGGTTGATTGGATGACTCTTTCTCCATCTAGTAACTGGGACAATGGACTGATTCAGATTAGATGGTTCAGCATGATCAGTTTGAGGAAGAGGCTGATCAGCTTGGACAGGAATGGAGGAGTCTGAACCAGTTGGAGAGTCATTTAATGGATTCTGAATAATAACTTCAGTAGGAGTAGGATCAGCTTGTGCATCTTCAAAGATTGGAACTTCTTCTTCTTCTTCAATGAGTTTCTCCCCCTGAGTTTGAGCATTATAAGTTCCAACTGGAGGATTTGTTGGAGGCTCATTCTCAGGTACAGCCAGTTCTTCAAAATTGAAGTCTTCATCTTCAGGAGGAGAGCAGTCTGGCTTGGAACAACCTTCATCAATTCTTACATTTACAGAGTTCTCAATTGTTTTAGTTCTCTTGTTGTACACTCTGTAGGCCTTCATCATTGTTGCATATCCAAGTAGGATACCTTCATCTGATTTCTCATCAAACTTTCCAAGATGGTCTTTCTGATTCAGAATATAGCAAGGACTTCCAAACATTCTTAGGAAACCAATTTCAGGTTTTCTCCCCCTAAGAAGTTCATATGCAGTCTTCTGGTGTCTTTTCACAATGAGGGATCTGTTCTGAGTAAAGCAAGCTGTGTGCATTGCTTCAGCCCAAAAATGAGACTTGACATTGTTTTGAGCCATCATGGATCTGGCAGCTTCAATAAGAGTTCTGTTTCTTCTTTCTGCAACACCATTCTGTTGAGGAGTTCTGGCAGCTGAGTAGACTTGTGAAATTCCCTTTTCACTGCAGAATGAATTAAGAGTGATATTCTTGAATTTAGTGCCATTATCACTTCTTAATTGCCTAACAGGCCTTTTATAGAGAATTTCAGCTTGCTTAATGAAATGAATAATGCTGTCAGCAGCTTCACTCTTGTGTCTTAGAAAGAAATCCCAGGTGTATCTTGAATACTCATCAACAATTACCAAAGAGTACCTCATTCCAGTGAATGATGGAGTACTGATTGGTCCAAATAAGTCCATATGAAGCAGATCCAAACAATTTTCAATGGTTGAGCAAGTCTTAGACTTAAAAGTAGCTTTATGTTGCTTGCCTTTCTCACAAGCACCACACAGCTTGTCCTTCTCATAGTTAATCACTGGAATACCAGACACCAACTCTTTCTTACACAGCTTGTTGATGTCTTTGAAATTCATATGAGACAGCCTTTTATGCCATAACCAATTCAGCTCATCTTGAGACTTTGACATGAAGCAGACTTTTCTTGTGACAGTTGGATTTCTCATGTCAAAAGAATACAAAGACTCATCCCTCTTTGCAATAAGAACCACATTGCCTTACAAATCAAGAACAATTCCCTTATCAGACCCGAATCTCACTTCATAACCAGCATCACACAACTGACTCACACTGATCAGATTGTGTTTCAAACCATTTACATATGAGACTCTTCTGAAAGTAAGAGGACCATTTGAAAGAACAACAAAACCTTCAGTCTTTCCTTGAGAATCATCTCCAAAAGTAACATTAGGACCAGCGCGAATCCTAAAGCTACATAGCAGGGACTTACATCCAGTCATATGCTTGGAACATCCACTGTCCAAGTGCCAGGTATTATCGTTGTGACCGCCCTCAGGTGGAGCAGTCTGACTGGTGGATGCCTGGTGAGCTGACTCAGATTGCTGTTGTATTTTTACCAGATCTTCAGCAAATCTTTGAGTAGCTTCTTTAGCCATGAAACACTTGGCATCTTTGTACAGCTCATCATCAGATGATGTGGCACTTTTAGCCAAGTCTTTGGCTACCAGACTCTTCTCATTTCTGTTCACCTTCTCAGTCAGCTCAGCTACTTGGGCTTTCAAGGCTTTGTACTTTGTCTTGAGCTTAGAGTATTTTTCACCTCTTCCACCTTTGGCTGGCACAACTTGAGCAGTTTCTTTTGATCTACAATCACCAGCCATATGTCCAGTCTTGCCACACTTGTAACAAGTAACCTTGGACATATCAAATGGCTTCTTAGCTTTATCAGCTTGGCCACCTCTTCCTTTTCCTTTAAACTTGTTGAAGGATCTCCTTCTGATTCTTATAGCCAACATAGCTACTTCATTAGCTAGTTCATCACCATCAGATTCATCACATTCAGATTCAGCACAAACAGAGTTAGGATTTGACATCACAGGAATATCATCATTAACACAAGGAATGATCTCATTACTAATTGAACTAGGGTGTTCAGTCACAGAAGCAACAAGTGCAGCAGCAGGCTGACTATAAAAATCACCCATAGCAATTAGTTTTTCAGCCTCTGAACATTCTTGGTTATGAAGCAAACCAAAAAGTCCAGGGAGATCAAGATCATGATAAACAGAACTTAATTTAACAGATGAAATATAGTTGTTCCATTTGGGTGGTAATGAATCAAGAAATTTGCTCTTTAAAACCTCATTTTTCTTATTAATTCCAACAACAGCTAAATCATTTACCAAAGCATTAAAGCGGGTATGAGTGTCAGTCAAGGATTCATTTCTCAAAGAGAAAAATCTCTCATACCTCCTGGTCAATGTAGTAATTGTGGATTCCATGGAGGTAGAGCAACCCTCAAACATAACAGTCAATGTACCCCACATTTTCTTTGCTGTTGAACACATTTTAATTGAATGGTAAAGGTCTTTGGGCACAACTTGGACAATGAAATTTCTAGCCTTCACATCCAAGTTTGCCAACCTCCTATCCTCATCCCCCCAATCTGCCTTGTCCTTAACTATAGATTTGACTGTGGCAGGAATGGTTGGTTGACCTTCCCTGACCACATCTTCTACCACAATGGTTTGTGTAGGAACATAAGGACCATCCGTAAGGATGTCAGGCATATTGTTATCGATGGATTCAAGGAACAAAGACATTCTACCTTTCCACCCACTGAAATCATCTTTGTCAAACATGGGTGGTCGGGTTGAAGAACCATTATCAATATAAGATGACATTACGCTTTACTATAAATGAAAATATGCAAGGATCAAGTCAAGTTAATTCTCAACCACCGCTCTGATACCAATTGATATGTCCCACGGTGTATCAATATACCAAAGTATATTGAACACAGAACAGTTGTAGAGGGGGGTGAATACAACTTTCCACAATCTTTACAAACTTTTAAACACAAAACGTTTTAAGATTCAGATAAAGAATATCAAGCAATTAAGTAAAGTGCAGGAATCATTAAAACAGTAAAGCAGTAAAGGAATCAAAACATTCTTGAACACAGATTGTAGTTTTCAAATGTAATCCTTTATTAAGAAATAATCTATACAAAGAATTACAGGGTTGTTGCGGAATAAAGATAGCCCATAGATATCTAAACAACCCTATGAAGTGACAAACAACAATCAATCAGTTTCAGCTTAAGAGAATCAGCCCAAGCTGATCTCGTACAGACTAAGTTGTGTGTAAGAGCAGAGAAACTAGTGTGAAGAATGATTCTCAGGAAATGCCACACATATGCAATCCATGAATGAGGCTTTTATAGGCACAAGCGCTCATTCATTAGGTGTCCGTTGCAGCTACGTGTAATTCGTTCAGTGGTTGATGAAGGAATAATCAATCGTGCCTTTCATGGTACTTGTGGTCCCCCACGTACTGACGCACATTCTTCATCTACCAATAGGAGTATGGACACACATATGTAAACAACCACCAACCTGGATCCTAGGATTCTTCCTAGTCACGTCATTTGTCCTTATCTTCAATCCAGGTTGTTATCTTCACTTGATTGTCAGACACAGATTGGGCCGTTTGTCAAGGCACCAATCTGCCTAAGTGTTTCCAAGCCGACTGCTAATCCCAAGCTGTCTTCCACTAACATCTTGGTCTTCTATCTTCAATCCTCCTCTTCGACTTGGACTGAATGCTAATACAATTTGATGCAGCTTGAATAACACTTGCTTCCATAAGATTTTACAATTACAAGTATGAAGCATGATCTGGGTCAGAGACAGATCGTAAGCTGTGTCAGCTTAGTCTGACCCAGATCAGATTACAAGAACCAAAAGATTACTAAGTGTTTATAGGTCAAATTTGTCATCATTAAATTTACAATTAACATTGGGACTCAACACTTAATCTTCAAATGAGCTGGGTACAAAATTATATAGTAGTTACTAACCGACTCAACCAACTAGTTTCATCTTTGACAACTTGACTCCCTAAACTCTTACAAACATTACACTTTGACCCATTATATTTACTATGTAACAATACTCTCCCCTTATGAGATTTTTGTCCTCAAAAATCAAAGTCATGAAGTTTCTTCTCAATCCAGTCAAACTTGCAACTTCACAGCTTCCCTTATGCAACTCCATGAATAGCTAAAACTAATCTTTCAAACGCTTCTGAACTCGAATTCCTCTCTTGTTTGGTAATCCAGGCGAATGCAGATTAAAGGTCTCCAAATCACTTACTGGTTTAATCCTTTTTATGTAAAATGCAGAATGCCTCATTAGAAAATATGCCCCATCACTCTTTTCACAAAACATGAGCTTTTCAAATACATTTGCATTGGCTTTTATGGTCTTTATACCCCTAACAGAATCCACTTTCACCTGAGCAGACTGCCCTTGGGTGGCCTTGTCTACCTTGTTTACAGCAGCCATTGAGATTTGCCATTGGCTGTCCTTAAGCTCTACAATCCTTCCTTCTATCAGATTCTCAAATATGTATGTATCTTGTGACAACCGTCAAAAGTTCATGTCAAACTCTTTAGCTTATTTAGGATTGATTAAGTTAGTGAAAGGTTTATTTATGTATTAGTGTGTCTAAACTCCAAGATTTGTTAAAAAACATTGATGTCATTAGAACGTTAACTAAACAAACTAGTAATCATGGATTAAACCTTAACAATATTTAGACCAAAAATGTAAGTCAATTAAGTTAGCATGACAAATTATAAAGGTGACTAAAGTAAAAAGACCAATAAATCCTCTTCTCCTTTCTTGGTTGAAACCGCCCCCAGCTAACAAAGTCAAAGAAACACACAAGTTGCTTACAAGCACCTTGGTCATCACTCTATAGTTTAGCTCCATGAATTACTTTCTAGCTTGGCTTTCTCATGCTCCTAGACTTTCCATTCTTTCATTTAAATGTTTGAAACCCATCATCAGCTTGTCACCATCCTTATCTTCAAGTAATATGAGCTTGACACATCCTTCCTTTCTCCTTGAAGCCCATGGCACCACTACTACTATAAATAGGGACTAAGTTCTCTTATTTCATCACACCAACAACATTTCTCTCACTGTATTCAGCTTTCTATATTAAGGTTTCTAATGGATTCAGCAAGCAAAACATAAGGGTTTGTAACACCTGTCATTTAAAAATATGGATTTCCAAAAATTTTCGCCTAACGGCGTCAAAGAAAGCGGAAGTAAACTTTAAAAGTCCAAACCAACAGAATCTGATTGGTTCATTTATTATTTGGTGTTACTAGCAATGTCATCAAAATAAGTTCAAATGGAAACCCATCGGTTGCCCAACATTAAACAACCGACAACAATGTAAATACAAGTCATTAATATCCAAACATAAAGTGAATGTCTAAAACGAGCAGCCACTATGGGTAAACTATAGCCATCCTCATTGCAATCTACCCATGCCTCGCACTTTATTCATCAACATTCACAAGCTTGCTAAACCTGAGGGAGCAACACATTTCAAGAAACAAGTGTTAGCTAACGAATTAGCTAAGTAAGATAACACTTCATTAATAAAACATTTGTCCATTTTAGCATTATAGAAAAGTCACATTTCATCTTTAAGGCACATATCATTACAAATCATTACATCTAGCATTAAACATCTTTCATATAGGATGGGTCATCCTAAATGTGCCTAATTATCTTTTGCATCTTCACATTTAACATCTAAACATCTTTGTAGTTGTGACATAAGTCACACCCGACTAGATGGACAAACCTTACGGCTGTACATCAATGTCGTTAAGGAATGGCAAGCCAATCCCGGAGTAATCCGAATGTTCAAGACAATGGGTTTGGTCAGACCTCCCGTATTACTCTTCACATCTAAGACCATGTTGCAAGGAGCCACCCGAGCAACCATATCTACGCACCCGCCGGGCAAGGACAAGTACGGGTTAAGCTTAACACTTTCATCTAAACTACGAGCTCGATTTCACATCTCATATAGTTTAGGTGTTTACATTACCTAAACAATTATCACATATTCATCTTAACGTTTGGGCCCTTAAACGTGCACGTGTCATGGCAACTTAATAAGTCTAGTGAACTAGATGAACAAGCCATACAATCATGCATATTTCATTTATCATCTACATATAATCACATTTCAATACATCTCAATACATTGCATAACATTTCATAACATATCATTACATCTCATATCATTGGGACAACATTTCAGGCCTCAATAGTCATTTATATAGTCCATATCACCTCCCGTGTAACCCCGAATACCCATAAGCAAACAAGATATCATTTGGGAAGTTATTATATGAAAACCATATTTTTGTTGAACCCTCAGCGTGTCAAAGTGGTGTATCTTACTTCAGTACTGCTTAATAATGAGTTACGTATGTCTTACAGTGCTTGCTAAGTGCTCTCGACAACCTAGAACAAGTATAAGATCAATAGATGGTAGAAACGAGACTAAAATGGAATTCTGTTCGTTTGTGCACCGCATAGACTTTGTGCGTCGCACAAACCAAAATCCCAAACCTACTGACCTCATTTGTGCACTGCACCAAATCTGTGCGCTGCACAAGAGCCCCCTAAATCGTAAATTTGCCACAAAAGACAACTTTGTGCGCCGCACATCGGGCTCTGATCAGAAAACCTAATTTCAAACTTGCTCTAAACGATTTTCTATCTGATCCCAAACCCTTAATCCGACCTAGAGACATGCAATTAACCTTTTTGAAGATACTTTTGATGACTTTAATCAATCAATTAATCCTTTAATCATTTGCTAACATAATACAATCGTTTGATCACCCAAAACACGAAATTGATGATCAATCAACTAATTAACCCAACCCAAACCCCATGGCCTGGATTGAACTCAATTCTAATACTCATATGATCAGATTTAAGAGTAATATAACTTATATTACCTGCACTTGACGTAGGGGAATCAGAATCTAATCAAAACTTGCACGAAACGATTGAATCTTGAAGAAAACTTGCTTTGAGAGGGAGGGATGTAAAGTCCCTCACATGATGGTTTAACCCATGAGTGTAAAATAACAAGTCAAGTATGAACTAGATTGGACTAGTATTACTTTAAATACAAATGCAAGAGTATAAGTAAAGTAATAAAGACTTAAAGCAATATTTAAACAAATAAATAAATGGTGGAACACAAATGTAATTTTCAAGTGTATTTTATTTATTGATGTTTAACAAAATACAAGATTGTTGCGGAACCTAGATATTACAAGTATGTAACTATCTAAACAATCTTTGAATTACAAGTGATCTATACTTGCTAAATAATCTCCTTGGATCGATATACTTAAAGTTGTGAAGTATAACTATTTTGATCGAGAGTATTTTAGCAAGTTCACCAAATTGCAAAAAAGTAATTTGTACGAGGTATAGGACTTTGTATTTATAGGCAAATAAATTCAACAGTGAATTTATTATGCCGTACAAATATGGTTACATGCATTTAAGGCAACTACTTTAATTCCTTAAATGCATTGGTTAAAGTACAAGGATAAAGTCATGTTGATGTGACTTGTCATCCTTTTAACCAACCACCTTTACACACGTACTGTACTTTTATCAATAGACAAATGGGTTGTCCGTGTAAAAGTGTGTAAAGGCATAAAGTCAATTCCTCGTAATCAGTGTTCAGACTTGTAAGGTCTAGAACACTGATAAAGGCTCCAGTCGGGAGATCTGGTAAGACTGTCAGTGGGCTCCACTGCTTGTCAGTCTTCTTTCTTCAGACTTCAGTGAGAATGTCTTCAGTAGAAACGATCTTGACTGGAGTAAAGTCCAGTGAGCTAATCTGGAGGATTCCAGATTTCCTGTACAAGTAAATAGCTCACTGGTCTTCTATTATTTATGGACAAATCTTCAGTGTCGCTCCAGTCGTCAAGTCTGGAGCGAGTCCAGTAAATCTGGATCTAACAAGGGAGGAACGCTGGAGGTTTTCTTACGTATGGAACTGCTTTTGTGACAATTAGGGATACCTAATTGCACCTTAACCCCTGTCCATCAACTCCTAATCTTGCACTTTGGGTCTAACAAATTCCCCCTATTTGTTCAGAAATAATGCAAGGTTTTTCAAGCTTCTATCTATACAATTGTATGCTTGAAAAATACTTGAATTTTGACTAAGTCTAAAAATTTAAGTTACTGGAAAACACCTTATAGATCATCAGTGTTCCAGTTTTCATTTTTTTGTTCTAACTTAGACTTAATCTGATCACTTACTTGTGAATCAAAATATGTAACTATATTTACATCTATCAACAGAAAATAAGTTACAATTTTGGGAAATAAATTCAATTTTAATACAAGTAAATGATGAAGAGTCAGGCCCTTCTCTTTGAAGTCTGTCCAGGAGCATCTTCAGTGGCCTTTCTCTTTGGAGATGGTGAGGATGGTACAGAAACTGGTGGTCGCATACCCAGAGCAGCTTCCATCTGTTGTATTCTCTTCCAGACCTTCTCAATTCTCTTCATAAATGCTTTGACATCAGAAGTTAAATCAGTTTTCCCCCTGAAAGTCAAGCCTATCTCCTTTAGTTCAGTCCATCCAAACGACTGGACTGAAGCATTCTTCCTTTCATCCACGAAGTTACCTTCTCTGGTCACCTTCACTTGAAACCTGGTCATCTGTTCATGATTTTCAGCAAACTTAATCTCAGCACTTATGATCTTTCTGGCATCAGCTCTGAACGTCATCAGTTCATTATACTTATCTTTCAATTTGGCAGCCTGAATCAGTGCTTCAGTTTCCCTGGATACCTTTTCTTGTTCAAAGGCAGACTGGATTTCTTCACGATTTATTCTTAATGAAGTATCCAAGGGAATGAAGGTACTAAGGTCTGCATCTCTGGCTGCCTTGAGCTGTTTGGCAGTAAGTTTGGGTAAACCCTTTATTTTCTTTCGATATTCAATCTCCAGAGCTGCATCATTTTGTCTGACCTTCTTCTGGAGGTTCACCAGTTTCTCTGTTCTTTGTCTGATCAGTTCCATTATGCTGACACCATAAGTCACTGCATCATATGTTTGTTCTTCTAAAGAGTACCTGGAGCGAACATAGACATCATCCAATGCATCCAAACATTGATGAACTCTGGGGTCTTCCTTCATTCTTTTATATACATCAACATGTATGCCCAACCTGCCAGCATTATAAGAATCAAGAGTCCCCATTTTTGCCATTTCTATTTTGTGAGCCTGCAGTTCATCCTTTTGCCTTTTCTTAAAAATTTCAATCATTATGCACTCTTGCTCCAGTCTCTTTGAAGTGTCATCATCAGCAATAGGAAATTCTGATGAACTCCCCATGGTTTCAATTTCTCATCCAGATACCATATGTTGCTTTCTTTTTACTGACTTCAGAGATGTTGTGATATCTGGGAATGCTTCAAACTGGGGCTCACTGGCATCAGTACCAGCAGCCTCTTTTTCCTGCACAATGGCTTCAGTGCCAAGTGCCTTCTGAGCTTCTTGTGTACTGACATCAGTACCAGGCACTTCCTTTTGTTGCACAATGGCTTTAGTGCCAAAGTCCTTTTCGATTGCACTGGCAAGCACTTCTTTCTTCTTTTCAACAACCTGCACATTCTTTTCAGAATTTTCCCCCTTGGAATGATCACCAGTTCTTGACTTGAGATCATTCCACAATTGTTCCAGCATGTGACGGTCTAATGACCCAAATGTTCTGCCTGCCACTGGACTTGTGATATTCACAGTACTCCTCAAAGCAGTCACTTCCTTCTTAATAATCCGAAGTTCTTGAGGCAAGTGTTTTGGCCTTTCAGAATTTATCATGTTGACCACCTGGGGCAATAACCCATCTTGAATATTTCTAAGGATTGACCCAGAAATTTCTGCAGTTATTTCCTTCAGCATCTCACCTCTAAATTTCCTGGTACATTCATCACTGATGTTGCTGATGACAGAATTCTGGTCAAGACTTGGTCTGCTTTCCAGATTGCCAATTCTGGTGGTCAACTTCTGAATCTCTTCTGTTAGACCTGCCAGTGGTTGAGCAAATTCAGCCTTCACTGCAGTCTGAACATAAGTCACTAGCTTTTCCTCCAAGCCCTGGACTGCCACTTTGAAGTTTTCAGAGTTTTGATTGTGGCCAGTACAAGCTCATTCAACTTCTCAAATACAAGTTTTTCATTACCAACAAAGAGGTTCATTTCTGATGAAAGATTATTTGATAAAAGAGATTTAAAATCAGAAACAACTTGAGAAGATGACTGGAGTGATCTCTCCAGGTCCGCCACCTTACTTAAAAGGCCTTAGACCTCGGTGGAAGAAGAAGTGGAGAGACCACCAGGAGGAGTAAGTTCAGATTCCATTCTGAGTACCAATGGAACTTGTGTCTGGACTGCTTCAGTAGATGTTTCAGTTGTTGTAACAGTCGAGTTCAACACACGAGGAAGGTCTAGTGGTGCTTCAATTGGTGGGGGTTGATTTTGTGAAATTTGAAGTGAGGGTGGATTGAAATAAGAAGTGTTTTGCGGTATAGAAAGTGGTGGTGGTGGTGGTGCAATAATGGATTCTGGTGGTGGTGGCATTTCTGTAGAGACAAGTGGTGGGGTGGCTGAAGCAATAACAGAAGTAACAACATTTTCTACTTCATCACCCAAAACATTCATATTAACATCAAACATATTACCTTTAGACATTGGGGAATCTACCTCATCTCAATCTGGAGCCGTCCCAACTGTCTGATCATCCACTGTTCTATTTAAATCCAACTGAGCATCTTGCTCACCAGTCACCTGCTCATCATCCTGTACAACATTTTCCTCCTGCTCAACAATAAGAGACCCATCTTCATTCATGATATCACTAGCCAAAGAATGAGAGACAGGAATCACTAGAGGTGAGGCTCCAGTAACGCCAGTTTGTTCAAGAGAGGCTACTTGTATGTTCTCTCTTAAGACAACTCCAGACTCCGGTTGGGAAGAATCTGGATGGCTTGATTCGGCTCTATTAGGATTGACCTGAACTCTATCCTTCCTAAGACGTCTGGAAGTTCTTGATCGAGTGGGGAGTTCTTGAAGTACAATAATTTCAGTCTGCTGAGAGTCAGGAGCCACTTGGGTTACTGGTTGCACTATTTCAGCATTGAGGACTCCAGAGGGTCCTTCACCAATTTGGTTCCCACCTGGAGCCTCTTCTGGCTCATCTGGTGATGATGCGTCGGTTGCATCATTTCTAAAATGGTGTAGCATATTTAAAGGAATATCAACCTCACCAGGTTGTGATTTTAATGAAGTCAGCTCCCTCATATATTCACACACACAGAAATAGTTTGTATCGTAATCATACTCATCACCTAGAGCTCTTTGAAAAACAAGTGACAGAAAACGAATATATGGAATATGAGGTTTTCTACCTTTCACTTTTTAGACGCTCAACAAGGTCATCGAAGAAAATCTGAGCAAAGTCGACCCTGTATCCAAACCATAGGCAGTAAGCAATCTGGAGTTGCATTTGATTTATCTGGTCCAACCCTCCAGAACTACCACCTAGACACTCAACAATATGAGTAAAGAAGTATCTCCATGAGTCTGTAAGTCTGCTCATGTAGATGGTGCCTTTTCTTGATAACTGGCCATGCTTATCCAGTATATCAGTATGTCCCATCAGTCTACACACATCCCTGTAATTTAGACCAGTAGGGAGAGTAATGGCCATCTCATTTTCAGCCAAATAATTCAACTGAAGAGTATCTCTAAGAGAGTCAACAGTGAGAGTTAAGACCCTGGTGCCTTGTTGCAATGTGTAGTTGATGGATTGAGTGTTTTCAACATACACAGCAGTGTACCAAAATTCACATAAGTAATCGTGATACATTTTTCCAGGATTGAGAGTAAGAGCACCGTAGAGTGGACAACTGAGGAAAAAGGCATTCAGTCGTCCAATGAGAGAAGTGGGAGCATGAGTGGTGCTAGAGAGTCTAGCCATCCAATTATTCATATTTATTCTGATCGCCTTTGCCTCTAAAGTAATATGAGGTGCTTTTACTATGGTGGCAATGGGAGCATATTCAGCAGCGAGAAGATTTTTTACAGAAGTTGTTTGTCGAGGAGCCATTGAATATGATATAAAAATGAAAAGGAAGGTGAAATTAGGGATTTATGAAGATTTGATGAATTGAATATGAGAGAGATTGATGATTGAAAATTTAATGAAAAAGGAGTAAATGAAGGAATTTGAAGAATTTGGGAGTAAATGATTTTCGAAGTAAATGAAAATGAAAGGGAATGAGGGTATTCATATAAGAGAGAGAGTGTGGAACTCAAACGGTTATTTTTGAATTTATCAAATGTAATTTTGATCGGATTTTGAAATCCGCATTAAATACATCACATCACACATAAATGTGTGACGTTTTACAGCCCACAAACATTACCCACTAGTTCCTTTTGTCTTCCCAAGGTAAAAAGTTCCATCATTAGTTTTGAAAAATTACATGCCATGTAGGATAATAAGATAAATATCTTTTCAAAGAGTTTGCATACGTTGCACGCACAAAGACCAAGTATTAAAATATTATGACTGACATACCATGCTCATTTCAGTGCATCTGGAGGTTGACTGGACATTCCAGTATCACTGGTGGATTAGGCCAGTGATGCATGCACTGATGGTACACTGGAGGGACACTCCAGTAAAGTACCAACGAAACCCATTTGAAAGACTGGCAACCTCAAACATGCACATCAACTAATACAGACAAGTGAGAGGGACACATTTACAAGGAGACAAAAGTTACCTCAAACATGCACTTCAACTTATCTAATTACCAGTGAGAGGGACACATTTACAAGGTACCAGTGATATTTTCCAGAAAATTTTGTCCAGTGAGAAAATAAATTAATAAATTCCCCCTGAAATTAAAATATTTTAAGGACAAGAAAATATATGGCCTGAGTCTTCCCCCTGGAATGTTGATCCATAAATCTATTAATGCAAAGATAGTACACAAAGGCGTTCAATATCTAAGAAGTCATAGATGTATAAATCTTTAAATCAAGGATCCCTGATAGTACACAAAGGCGTTCAATACCAAGGTTTCAACTCACCAGCAAGATATTCAAATGTTTTTACATCCAGTGGTTTAGTAAAAATGTCAGCGAGTTGTTTGTCAGTGGGAATAAAATGGAGTTCAATGTTACCTTTCATAATATTGTCACGAATGAAGTGATACCTGAGATCGATGTGCTTTGTCTTTGAGTGCATGACTAGATTGTTTGAGATAGAAATGGCACTGGTATTATCACAAAATATAGGAGTTTTCTAATATTTAATACCATAATCAAGCAACTGGTTCTTCATCCAGAGTATCTGAGCACAGCAACTGGCTGCAAACACGTATTCAGCTTCAGCAGTGGATAATGAAACTGAAGTTTGCTTCTTACTGGTCCAGCTGACCAGTTTACCACCAAGGAAATGACATCCACCAGTAGTGGATTTCCTGTCTATCTTACAACCTGCATGATCTGAATCTGAATAACCCATTAGATCCATGCCTGAGCCTTTGGGATACTAAAGACCCAAACTGGGGACACCCTTAAGGTATTTCAGTATGCGCTTTACATCAAGCATATGAGATTCTTTTGGATTAGACTGATATCTGGCACATAAACATGTTGAAAACATTATGTCTGGTCTACTGGCAGTTAAATACATCAGTGAACCAATCATGCCTCTATAGACAGTGATGTTCACTGGTTTTCCATCAGGATCTGAGTCCAGTGTCAGTGGTGCAGAAATTGGAGTGGGTTTTGATGGTGAAGAGTTCATATCATATTTCTTTAAAAGATCTGTAACATATTTTTCCTGATTAATAAAAATACCATCTTTGGTTTGTTTAATCTGGAGTCCTAGAAAATATGTTAATTCACCCATTAAACTCATTTCATATTCAGAGGACATGATTTTAGAAAATTTCCTGCACATGTTTTCATCAGTAGACCCAAAAATAATATCATCAACATAAATTTGTACCAGTAGAATATTACCTTTTTCACGAAGAATAAATAAGGTATTGTCAATTGCACCTCTTTTAAAACCATTTTTCAATAAGTATCTAGTCAGAGTATCATACCAGGCACGTGGGGCTTGTCTGAGACCATAAAGTGCTTTGTCTAGACGATATACCCAGTGAGGATGCTTTTCATCAACGAAACCTGGTGGTTGTCTGACATACACTTCTTCTTCTAATTTTCCATTAAAAAAGGCACTCTTTACATCCATCTGGTAGACCTTGAATTGATGATGAGCAGCGAATGCTAAGAATATTCTGATCACTTCAAGTCTAGCCACTGGAGCAAATGATTCATCAAAATCAACATCTGACTGGCAGTACCCTTGTGCTACCAGTCTGGCCTTATTTCTGATTACGTGGCCATCTTCATCTACCTTGTTCCTGAAGACCTATCTTGTTCCAATTGGTTCTTTGTTGCCAACTGGGAAAGGGACCAGGTACCAAACCTTGTTCCTTTCAAACTGGTGAAGCTCTTCTTGCATAGCAGTCACCCAGCTCGGATCTTCCATAGCCTCGTCAATCTTCTTTGGTTCAATCAGTGATAAGAAACTGACATATAAGCATTGATCACTGGAGGCTCTTCTGGTCTAAACCCCTCTACTGGAGTCACCTATGATCTGATCGATAGGATGAGCTTTTGTCCATCTGGAGTATTGACCAGGATTTTTACTGACAACAATATCAGTGCAAGAGTTCAATTGAGTTTCAGGATGAGGATCCTCCCAGACTATTCAACATCTTCATCTGAATCAGTAAGATCACGATTTGCATCATGAAATTCTTCATTTGAAGGCATTTCTTGAAGTACTGGTTCAGTTTGGAATTCTTCATTTGAAGTTCTGGTATAATTTCAACTGATACTGATACCGGGGGAGTAGTACGAACATCTGATCCAATAACAAGTTCAGAGGGTGGTTTGAAACTTATTGAAGGATAGAAAGGTGTACTACTGGGGGTTTTCTTCTGTTGAGCTGGTTCCAAGTCAGAATGACTGGAAACTTCTTCAGGTGAATCTTTGCAGTTGATGGGATCAGATTCACAGAAGATAATTGGATTTTCTGGGGGAGAATCAAGGGCTGGCTTTTTATTAATTGCATTATTCGATTCATCAAATGTAACGTGTATTGACTCATGGACCTTCTCCAGCCTCTTGTTGTAGACTCTGAAGGCCTTGCGAATGGCTGAATAGCCTAAGAAATACCCTTCATCAGCTTTGGCATCGAATTTGCCTAACTGACTGGAGTCGTTCAGAATGTACACTGGACATCCAAAAACGTGAAAATAACCAATATTTGGTTTTCTATTTCTTAAGACTTCATAGGCTGTCTTCTTATGTCTTTTGATGTAAATAGACCTGTTCTGAGTGTGGCAAGCAGTAGCAATTGCTTCAGCCCAGAAACTGGTAGGAAGACCAGATTCAGCCAACATACTCCTGGCAGCTTCTATCAGCGTTCGATTCTTTTTTTCTACAACTCCATTCTGTTCTGGAGTTCTTACTGAGGAGAAGTTCTGGGAGATGCTAGTGTCAGTACAGAATGACTCCAGAGTTGCATTCTGGAATTCTGTTCCATTGTCACTTCTTAACTGACACACCTTTCGCTTATGCTTGAGTTCAATCTGCTTGATAAGAGTGATAATTTCAGCAGCAGCTTCATTTTTAGACCTGAGAAAGATCACCCAACAATATCTGGAGAATTCATCTACGATCACCAGGGTGTATCTTTTACCAGCACGAGTCTGAACATTCACTGGACCAAAGAGATCCATGTGAAGCATGTGAAGTGGTTCAGTTTTGCTAAAGTTCTGTCTGGTCTTGAAACTGGCACGTTTCTGCTTTCCCATCTCACATCCTGGACATGGCCTTTCCTTTTTGAAGGAAACTGAAGGTATCCCATTTGCCAAGTTGTTTTCTAGACAACTTATTAATATTTTTAAAATTTAAATGGGATAACCTTTTATGCCATAACCAGTTTGTGTCTTCATCAGCTTGAGTATATAAACACTGCTCTGAAGGAGAGCTTTCCATATCCATCACATACACATTCCCTCTTCTGGAGCAATCAATACCACCTTCCAGTCTTTGTTGAATACGATGCCATGAACATTATTGAACAGAACTTGATAGCCATCATCACATAGTTGACTGACACTGATCAGGTTATATTTCAAACCATTCACATATGCAACTCGTCTGAATTTGACTTGTCCGTTGTTCAGAACACCATACCCCTCAGTTTTTCCACAACCATCATTTCCAAAAGTAATGGAGGGTCCATCAGAAATTACGAACTCCTCCAGTAGGGTCTTACATCCGGTCATTGTCCTGCCAGCTGCACTGTCAAGATACCAGATAAACTTCTTTCGATCACCCTGCACATCCACCAGATATATCAGTTAGATTTGGGAACCCATCGACTGATGGGTTCACTGGATCCTCCCTTATGGATCCCTGGGGTATCTGATTAAGTTCACTTTCTTCAACAGTAGTCTTAGTTGAAAAGACCACTGGGGTTGATAGTTTAGAAACCTTTTTCTTTTTCTCAATTAAAGGAATATTTTTATCTTTCTTAGAAAAAGGTTTTGTATTTTGTTTAGGGCCAGATGAAGTACCCTCAAAATTGTTTAATCTTGCATTACAACTTTGAATTTGACGAGCCAGTAGTTGAAACTGGCTCTCTATCCTTAACAAAATAGATTCTTCAGATGACACCTACCTAAGCCTTTCCAGTTGATTGGACTTTAGGCTTAGGAAGGGAACTGGACTTTTTCTTTTGAACCTGGGGTTCTTTAGAAGCAGTCTGAGGTAAAGGTTTATTTAGATTAACCTTTTTAACTGGAGCAGTCATCTGGAATGCTCCAGTCTTAACCTCTGGAAGTTGAGCTGGTATAATACAAGTTTTTGGGGTAGAAGGTTCATCATAAATAGTACTTGGTCTAACCTCCTCTGGTAACCAGTCAATAACTGGTATTAATGCTGCAATATGAGTATTTCCATCCAGATAAGCACGTTTTTGGGATGGAAATTGGTTTATTCCAGCATCATATGGCTTTTTTTGTTTCTAGCCATGATTTAATGACCTGTTTTACTTTTTGCAAAATCATTTCCAGGTCATGTTTTTCTTGAACCAGTTGTTCAGTTACCAAAACTTGTGCTTGAAATGCCAGTTCAATATCTTGAAGTTCTTTTAATTTTGATTTTAAAGCAGCGATTTCAGAGGAATCTGTTTCTAAGCCATTAAGACTGTCAAATCTAACAGTTTCCACAAAAATTAAATCAGAATTTAGAGCTTTAGCAATGTCCAGTTTTAATTCACGATCGGTTTCATTATTGTACTCACTAACCTTTTTTATAACAATGTCCACCCATCGACCAGATGTGACATCATCCTTTACCAGATGCTCTTGATCTACCAGAGCCATAAAGCAACAATCTCTTTCCTCTTCCTCATCAACTAATGAATCATCTGAGGGAACCCATGCTTCTTCAGTGGTTGCTATCATGCATTTATTATTTTCTATTTGTTGAGACATGAGAGCAATTTGAGCCTTAAGCTTTTTGTACTTGGACTTATAGCTATCATCAGGCTTGTTATAAGAAGTAGATGGACCAGACTGAGAGACAAACTGACTGGACTTGCACTCCTTCATGAAATGACCTTTTCTGCCACACTTAAAGCATGTCAAATTGGTCTTGTCAGTAGAGGAACTGAGTGCATGTTGTCCAGTGGGCCTATTTGCTCTTGCTTTAAAACGATTAAATGTTTTAGCAATCATTGCAACCAGGTCATCACTGTCAGTTTTATCATAGTCTGGAGAGATATCATTAGTGACTCCAGAATCCATTAGTTCAGACATCATCTTCTTCATAGAAAATACATTCTCGGAAGATATTAATGCAGCACATGGTGGTGCAGTATTACTGACCAATGTGGAACTACTGGAAGCATGATTTAAAGCATCTTTTTCAGCCTCAATCCTCTGGGCTTGATTTTCTTCAGTGAATCTGAAGGCTCCATACAATGTTGATAGAGTATGGGAGTGCAAGGTTTTACCTTGTCTCAAGACCAGAATCATGTGAGACCATTTAGTGGGAAGAATATCACAAAATTTTTCCAAAAGTATATCCTTGTCTTTCTCAACCCCCAGTCCTCTTAACTGGTTTATAATGCTCATAAATCTGGTGTAAGTACCAGTTAGAGACTCATTGGGGAGAGCAAAAAATGACTCATACTTTTTGTTTAGGGAGACCTTTCTGGTAACAACAGTGTCATCACCTCCCTCATGCTGGTTCACCAGTTCATCCCACATGGTTTTAGCACTGGGATAAAGAACTAGTGTGGGAATTAGGGTTTCTGGAACAGCCCCGAGGATCATGTTTTTAAGGATGGTATCAAGATTTACCAATCTCCTCTCCTCTTTAGACCAGTGTTCCTCCCTCTTTTCCCTTCCACTTCTTGATCCAGTTGGGTCAAGGAGTGCATTGATAGGAAGTCTAGGCACATAGGGTCCTTCATTTAAAATTTTCATCATATTCCTTTCAATACCAGTAACATGTAATATCATCATAGCTTTCCACGTACCAATTTCATCACTGTTCCCATTGAATTTAGGAACAGGATTATTCGAGTAGTGCACATGTACATGTGGAGAAGCAGGAGGAGTAGGAGGTGGAGGATTATTATTGACAATGGGTGATGGTTCATTAAAATTAGGATCAGGATTACCTTGTGTATTTTCTGGGTTGGCCATAGTGAAACAGATCTAGGCAAGTATATTAGCCTTCTGCTCTGATACCAAATGTAAAGTCCCTCACACGATGGTTTAACCCACGAGTGTAAAATAACAAGTCAAGTATGAACTAGATTGGACTAGTATTACTTTAAATACAAATGCAAGAGTATAAGTAAAGTAATAAAGACTTAAAGCAATATTTAAACAAATAAATAAATGGTGGAACACAAATATAATTTTCAAGTGTATTTTATTTATTGATGTTAAACAAAATACAAGATTGTTGCAGAACTTAGATATTACAAGTATGTAACTATCTAAACAATCTTTGAATTACAAGTGATCTATACTTGCTAAATAATCTCCTTGGATCGATATACTTAAAGTTGTGAAGTATAACTATTTTGATCGAGAGTATTTTAGCAAGTTCACCAAATTGCAAAAAAGTAATTTGTACGAGGTATAGGACTTTGTATTTATAGGCAAATAAATTCAACAGTGAATTTATTATGCCGTACAAATATGGTTACATGCATTTAAGGCAACTACTTTAATTCCTTAAATGCATTGGTTAAAGTACAAGGATAAAGTCATGTTGATGTGACTTGTCATCCTTTTAACCAACCACCTTTACACACGTACTGTACTTTTATCAATAGACAAATGGGTTGTCCGTGTAAAAGTGTGTAAAGGCATAAAGTCAATTCCTCGTAATCAGTGTTCAGACTTGTAAGGTCTAGAACACTGATAAAGGCTCCAATCGGGAGATCTGGTAAGACTGTCAGTGGGCTCCACTGCTTATCAGTCTTCTTTCTTCAGACTTCAGTCTTTGACTTCAGTGAGAATGTCTTCAGTAGAAACGATCTTGACTGGAGTATCCAGTGAGCTAATCTGGAGGATTCCAGATTTCCTGTACAAGTAAATAGCTCACTGGTCTTCTATTATTTCTGGACAAATCTTCAGTGTCGCTCCAGTCGTCAAGTCTGGAGCGAGTCCAGTAAATCTGGACCTAACAAGGGAGGGACAGCTGGAGGTTTTCTTACGTATGGAACTGCTTTTGTGACAATTAGGGATACCTAATTGCACCTTAACCCCTGGCCATCAACTCCTAATCTTGCACTTTGGGTCCCTCAACTTCTAAACGTTATTTTCTTAGCTTAACTTTCCTACCGGGAGACTTAACGATCTAACAAGCACTTAACTTTCATACTTTACTTTTAATTACTTTCATTTAACTCATATTAATCATTTCATATTAAACACATAAGCATTTAATCACATAATCCCATTTAGGGCACATAGACTTAACAAAACCTAACGTTAACTAACGGAAAGTCAAATAGTCAAACTTGAAAAGTTTGGGATGTTACAATTACCTCCCCCTTAAGAGGATTCCGTCCCCGGAATCTCATCAGAAATGAACAACTCTGGATACTTCTCCTTCATCACGGATTCGGTCTGTTAGGACCAGTTCACCTGGAACTGGCCAGTCACCAGTTCACACTGACCAGCTCACCAGTTGCATCTGGTGACCAGTAAACTGGTGACCAAGAAGATTTGTCGAGAAATATATTGAAGTCCAGTTGCACCGTACAGTTAACGCAACTGAAGACTTCCTCCAGTTGAGAACTGACCAAGTTGAAGAAACATTCCAGTTGAAGTCGAAGACAACAAATGGAAGAAAGAGAATGACAATGGCAGCGAAGCCCAGTTGACATTCTAGTCAGTTACAAACTGGAGACCATCAGTGGAAAGCCCTTACAAAGCTTTACACTGATTACGAGGAATTGACTTGTATACTTTATGTACCTTTACCCGGATAATAAGCCTTATCTTATTATTTAAGTATTAAAAGGTACATAAAGGTGGTTATGTAAAGTCACTTTAACATACGACTTTACAAAGCTTTTTAAGGAATTAAATGCTATTCCTTAAATGCTCCCAACCACATTTGTACGGCTAAAGTTAACATCCCAATGTTAACTTTGCCTATAAATACAAGTCATTGCACAACCAAGAATATTAACTCCTTCGAATAAACTTCGATAGAATTCACACTTTGCAAACCTGCAATATTCTTGGTGAACTTGTGCAATTTTCTCTCAATCGCTAAAAGGAACATTTCACTACTTTAAGTGTTTCGATTGTTGAAGAGAAATTCCGAGTTTAGATCAATTGTATTTCATAGGTTGTTAGGATATTTACATTCGTGTATTATCTTGGTTCCGCATCAACCTTGTAATTTGTTTAATATCAATAAATAAATTACACATTGAAAACTACATATTGTCTCATCAAGATTGTTTACAAGTTATTTGTATTATTGCATTGTTCTTTACTTATTGTCTTTTATATAAGTAATCTATCTAGAACTTGGTATATACCACTGCAACTGGTCGTCTCCAGTTCAGTAAGTATATTGCAAAGTAACTCCACCATCGACATAGAGGTGTCTTCAGTAGTACCATCTAACAAGTTGGGACTTACAAGTGGTATCAGAGCAGAAGGCTAATAAACTTGCCTAGATCTACAAAGATGAACACTACTGAAGGTGGAGATGGTTCTGGTTCAGGTGAAAACCCATCGAACACTAATGCACAACCTTTTCAAAACGTTAACACCAACCCTCCTCCTCCTTCTGCCCTAAACCACGTCCATGTACATTACTCAAACACTCCTGTTCCAAAATTTGATGGAAACAGTGAGACTTTTGGTACATGGAAAGCTAGAATGCTGTTGCATTTTGGTGGTATTGAGAGGTATATGTTGAAAATCCTTAAGGATGGACCATATATACCTATGTCTATTGGGGTGAGTCCTCTTCTTGATCCAACTGGAAGAAGAGGCTCAAGGGAAAAGCCAGAAGACCATTGGTCTGATGAGGATCGCAGACTGGTGGACTTGGACACCAGACTGAAAAACATGATCCTTGGGGCTGTCCCTGAAGACCTAATTCCAACACTTGTGTTGTTTCCCAGTGCCAAGTCTATGTGGGATGAATTAGTGATTCAATTTGAAGGAGGTGATGACACAATTGTCACCAGAAAAGTTGCCTTGAACAAGAAGTATGAATCCTTCTTTGCCTTGCCCAATGAAAGTTTAACTGGTACATACACCAGATTTTCTAGCCTCATCAATCAGTTGAGAGGTTTGGGTGTAGAGAAGGATAAGGATATTCTTCTTGAGAAGTTTTGTGATATTCTTCCTTCCAAATGGGAAAACATGGTTCTTGTCTTGAGATAAGGTAAAACCTTGCACACTCACACTCTTGCATCGCTCTATGGAGCCTTCAGATTCACTGAAGATAATAATGCTGCAAGACTTGTGGCTGAGCAAGATGCCATGAACCATGCTCAGAGTCCCAAGGTTGCTAATACAATTGAGCGACCTTGTGCTGCTTTAATGTCTGCTGAGAGTGTCCAGGTACACTCGATGAAGGAGATGTTAAACAGTTTCTTAAACTCTGGGCTGACCACTGAAAACAGTGATGGTTATGATGAAACTGACGATGATGATCTGGTCGCCATGATTGCTAAAACCTTTAATAGGTTTAAGCATAAATCTAAAAGATTTAATGGCCCCAACAATGCTTCCAACTCCAGCTCTCTGGATAAGACCAATCTTACATGCTATAAGTGTGGCAAGAAAGGTCATTTTATGAAGGAGATGTTAAACAGTTTCTTAAACTCTGGGCTGACCACTGAAAACAGTGATGGTTATGATGAAACTGACGATGATGATCTGGTCGCCATGATTGCTAAAACCTTTAATAGGTTTAAGCATAAATCTAAAAGATTTAATGGCCCCAACAATGCTTCCAACTCCAGCTCTCTGGATAAGACCAATCTTACATGCTATAAGTGTGGCAAGAAAGGTCATTTTATGAAGGAATGCAGATCTAGTCAGTTGAATAACCAAACTGGCCCCTCTGTCCCTAATTACAATCGGCCTGATGATAGCTACAAAGCTAAATACAAGAAGCTTAAGGCCCAGATTGCCCTCCTGTCCATGTAAAAGGAAAAGGATCAGTGCTTAATGGCACAAACTGAGGGAAAATGGGAGTACTCTGATGACTCATCTGATGATGAAGAAGAGGAAAGGGACATGTGTTTCATGGCCTTGGAAGATCAACAACAGTAGCATGTGGTGAAAGATGATGTCATCTCTGGAAGATGGGTGGACATCATACTGAAAAAGGTATGTGATTATGATCACCAGGTTGACCCTGAATTAAAACTGGACCTGGCTGAATCATTAAGTGGTGATTTGGCATTTGTAGAAACTGTTAGAGCTGATAGTGAAAGATATTTAGACACTATCTTAATTGAACTGAACAATGTCAAACCACAACTGAATGATTTGCAAAGTGTCCAGTTGGCTCTCAAGGAGTCAGTTTTAAAGATTGAGGCATTAGAACTTGATAATCTAAAACTGTCTTATGATTTTGAAAAAGCTCAAAAGATTATCAAGTCCTGGGTAAAAGCATCTGGCAAAAACTATGATGCATTTTCAAGAACTATCGATGCCCAGAAAAATGCATGGAAATCTGAAGATCTGGAGATGGCAGCTCTTATACCAGATCTTCATGCATTGCCTCCAGCTCTCCAGGTTGAAACACCTTATGATCAACCTGAAGCTGTTGAAACTGAAACCAATGAGACCACCCCCATTGAGGTTAAAACTGGAGCCAAACAGGCTAAAGCTCCAGTCAAAAAGGCCACTGGTAACAAGCCTTTACCTCATAAGTCTAAGGAGCCCAAGACCCGACAGACTAAATCTCCAGTTGAACCAATGTCCAAGGTTCAACTGCCTGAACAAAACAATGTTTTGGTTAATCTGGAAAGGCAACTCCAACTTTTGTCTGGGCAGGTTCAGAGTTGCACTGCCCGGATTAACAATCTGGAAGGAGGTTCACCACCTCCAGTTTTAAAACAAAATATTAAATCACTCCCTTCTGTTCCTAAACAAAAGAATGTTCCATCTGGAACAAAATCTGGTAAACTTAAGGTGAGTAAGTATCAAATACCAATCGTTTTTACTTCTGCACCTGGAGCTGGTGATAATGCTCCAGATGTAGCCTCCAGTTCAACACCTCAACAATCAACTGTGGCTTCTGTAGAGAAGTCCAGTGGACCCATCAAGAAAAGATGGGTTCACAAAAATAACTAATGATTTTTGTGTGTGTGTAGGGCGATCGAAAGAAAAATATCTGGTATCTGGACAGCGCTGCTGGCCGGACTATGACCGGATGTAAGCCCCTACTGGAAGAGTTCACTGTCCAAGATGGACCGACAGTGACGTTTGGTAACGATCAATCTGGAAAGACTGAAGGATATGGTGTGCTCAATAATGGACAAGTCGAATTCAAAAGAGTTGCATTTGTGAATGGTTTGAAATATAACTTGATCAGTGTAAGCCAACTTTGCGATGATGGCTTCAGAGTATTGTTCGATATTGCACAAGGCACCATATTTAACAAGGATTGGAAAGTGGTGATGATTGCACCAAGAAAAGGGAATGTGTACATCATGGATATGGAACCAGCTCCAAAAGAGCAATGTTTCTATACCAAAGCTGATGAGGATACCAACTGGTTATGGCATAAAAGGTTATCCCACCTTAATTTCAAGAACATTAACAAGTTGTCTCGCAAACAACTGGTTGATGGGATACCCCAGATTTCCTTCAATAAGGAAAAGCCATGTCCAGGGTGTGAGATGGGTAAGCAGAAGAGAGCCAGTTTCAAAACTAGGCAAAATTTTAGCATCACTGAACCTCTTCACATGCTTCATATGGATCTTTTTGGTCCAGTGAATGTTCAAACTAGAGCTGGAAAGAAATACACTCTAGTTGTGGTTGATGAATTCACCAGATATTGCTGGGTGGTATTCATCAGATCCAAAAGTGATGCACCTGCTGAAATCATCTCGCTTATCAAAAGAATTGAGCTCAAGTACACTCGAAAAGTTTGTCAGTTGCGAAGTGATAATGGTACTGAATTCCAAAATAAGGTACTTGAAACATTTTGCACTGACACTGGCATTTCTCAAAACTTCTCATCAGTTCACTCTCCAGAGCAAAATGGAGTTGTGGAAAGAAAGAATCGTACACTGATAGAAGCGGCCAGAGGCATGCTATCTGAATCTGGTCTTCCCACCAGTTTTTGGGCTGAGGCAGTTGCAACTGCTTGTCACACCCAAAACCGGTCAGTCTACATCAAGAGACATAAGAAGACTGCCTACGAAGTACTCAGGAATCGTAAACCGAATATTGGATATTTCCATGTATTTGGTTGTCCAGTTTATATACTGAACGATTCCAGTCAGCTTGGAAAGTTTGATGCAAAAGCTGATGAAGGGGTATTTTTAGGCTATTCAGATATTCGAAAGGCCTTTAGAGTTTATAATTATAGACTCCAAAAGGTGCATGAGACAATTCATGTCACATTCGATGAATCAACTGAAGCAATCAACAAGAGACCAAGCCTTGATATTTCTCCAGTCATTCCAATCAACTTTGGTGAAACTGACCAAGTTCATCGGTCAGTTGTTTCACCAGAAGATGCTTCCAGTTACAACAAACTGGAACCAGTCAAGAAGAAGAAAAGCACCAGTGACACATCATTTTATCCCTCCATCAATTTTAACTTACCACAAGAATTGGTGATTGGATCAGATGTACGTGCCACTCCAATATCAGCACCAGTTCAAGCACCTACTTCTCCAGTTACTCATGAAATACCTTCAACTGAGGAATTTCATGATGCCAATCGAGACCTCATTGACTCTGATGAGGATGTAGAAGTTGTTTGGACTGATCCTTCTCCAGATGCTGCTGCAACTGAAGAAGATCTCCAGGTGACTTGCACTGATATTGTAGTTCACCAGCCTAGTCAGTACACTAGATGACTAAAGCCCACCCAATTGAACAGATTGTGGGTAATCCAACTAGTGGGGTTCAGACTAGAAGAGCCACCAGTGAGCAATGCTTAAACGTCACCTTCTTATCTTTAATTGAACCAAAGAAGATTGACGAGGCTATGGCAGACCCAAGCTGGGTGGAAGCTATGCAAGAAGAGCTCCTCCAGTTTGAAAGGAACAATGTTTGGGAGCTTGTTCCTTGTCCACCAGGGTTAAAGAAAGAACCTATTGGTACCAGATGGGTCTATCGAAATAAAATGGATGAAGATGGTCATGTTGTAAGAAACAAGGCCAGACTAGTTGCCCAGGGTTATTGTCAAGCAGAGGGCGTTGACTTTGATGAGACTTTTGCTCCAGTTGCAAGACTTGAAGCCATAAGAATATTCTTGGCTTATGCAGCCCATCTGCAGTTCAAGGTCTTCCAGATGGATGTCAAAAGTGCGTTCCTTAATGGAACATTGGAAGAAGAAGTTTATGTTAAGCAGACTCCAGGATTCATCGATGAGAAGCATCCTCATTGGGTTTATAGACTGAACAAAGCATTGTATGGTCTAAGACAAGCCCCAAGAGCCTGGTATGATACTTTAACTAAACATCTTCTTAAAAATGGCTTTCAAAGAGGTGCAATAGATAATACCTTGTTTATCTTGAAAGAAAGAGGTAATATCTTATTGGTACAAATTTATGTTGATGACATTATTTTTGGTTCAACTGATGATGCAATGTGTAAAAAGTTTTCTAAAATCATGTCATCTGAGTATGAGATGAGTTTAATGGGTGAATTAACATTTTTCTTAGGTCTTCAGATTAAGCAAACTGAAAATGGAATTTTCATAAACCAAGGAAAATATGTCAGAGATTTGTTAAGAAAATACAAATATGATTCAATCCCATCAAAAAACACACCTATTGCAGCACCATTGAATTTGGACTCTGACCCAACTGGTAAACCAGTTAACATAACTGACTATAGAGGTATGGTTGGTTCACTGATGTACTTAACTGCCAGTCGACCAGATATAATGTTTGCAACATGTTTATATGCCAGGTTTCAGGCTAACCCTAAAGAATCACATTTGCACGCTGTAAAGCGTATCTTTAGATACCTGAAAGGGTGTCCTAATCTTGGTCTTTGGTACCCCAAAGGCTCCGGATTAGATCTAATGGGTTATTCAGATTCTGATCATGCAGGTTGTAAGATTGATAGAAAATCCACAACTGGTGGTTGTCATTTCCTTGGAGGAAAACTGGTGAGTTGGACCAGCAAGAAGCAGACTTCAGTCTCTATGTCCACTGCTGAGGCAGAGTACATTTCTGCGGCCAGTTGTTGTGCCCAGATTCTCTGGATCAAAAACCAGTTACTAGATTATGGTCAGAAGTATACCAAGACCCCAATCTTTTGTGACAACACCAGTGCAATTGCTATCTCTCACAATCCAGTGATGCACTCAAAAACAAAGCATATTGATATCAGGTATCATTTCATTAGAGATCATGTTATGAAAGGTGATATTGAAATTCATTTCATCCCCACTGACAAACAGTTAGCTGATGTTTTTACTAAACCTCTCGATGAGAAAACCTTTAAACATCTCATCAGCGAACTGGGAATGTTGAACCCTTAACTGGAGCTTTCTTTGTTATTGAACGCGTCAGTGACACTGATGAAGTTCTCCAGTTGAGGAGGTCCAGATAATCTTTGCTAGCCAGGCTATCGAACGCCTTTGTGATACTATCTTGGCACTTATTGATTACTGGATCATCATTTTAGGGGGAAAGACTCAAAATAATTTTTTGACTAAAATTCGTTTTTGTTTGAAAATGCAACTGGAGAACTCTTCAGTTGGAAACTGGTACTGGACTGATCCTCCAGTTACCAGGTTCAGTCTTTGTCTAAATTTTATAACGTTACAAATACCTGGTCTATATGTGTGACACGTGATGATACTCGAGTGTTTTAAACCACTTGATATCGTGATCTGACGTGTTTGGAACCATTTTTAGTACTTGACAACTGTTTGTATTGGGAAAACAAAAAGTGTGTGGGGTCATGGGTAAAGTAAGCCGTCGTAGCATTTAATGCTGACATGGAAACATTTAATGCTTACATGGAAAATTATATTTTTATTTCAAAATTCAAAATCATTTTGTCAAAATATCTTCAAAATTGATTTGGTTTAAATAAAATATATTTTTTGGTTTTACATTGGGATCTTGAATCCCCTTATAAATACCCTTATTTACTCCAAAACTCATTTACTCTCTTTTTCATTCTCTTCATTTACTCTCTTCATTTACTCTCTTTTTCATTCTCTTCATTTACTCTCTTCATTTACTTCCAATCATAAACATTGCCTCATTCTTCTCTTTGCTTCACAAATCAAAACCCTAAATTCCAAATTTCAATTTCATTTTATGGCTCCTAGATCATCCCGTTCAAGAGATGTAAATCTCTTGACTGTCCCATATAATCCCTCACCAGATGTCACCCAGGCACCTGGTGCTCCTTATAGTGCTGCCCTTAAATTAAACCCTAATAATCCTTTGGCAAGCCTACAAGGTTCTCAAGGGTCTAATACCCTTATTGGTAGAATCCGAAGGTTTTTGAAGGATTCTCCAATAGGACCCTTATTCACTAGAAACCCACGCAAGATGTATCATGAGTACTTGTGTGAGTTCTGGTTCACTGCCACACTTTCTTCCGATTGTTCCTCCATCAGTTTCACGTTAAAGGATGGAACAATCAAGTGTACCTTGAATGTTGAAGTATTGAGGGATGCTCTTCACCTCAATTACTGGAGAGAGGGTGAATCTCCAGTTGTCTTTGTAACATCCCAAAACTTAAACGTATATGTTGACTAACGTCGTTAGGTCAAATTATAAGTCCGTGATACGTTTGTGTGGAAATATGTGTTTATATGTTTATGTGCCCTATATGTGAGATTTAATTATCTTTAATGAGTGACAATAAAGTGGATTAAATGATGTGTAAAAGGCCTTTGTAGTGTGCGAAAGTGCTTTAGTGTGTTATATGTATCCCCAATAAGTGTTTTTAAGCGAAATAAAGTCGATATGAAGTCCAGGGACTAGTTTTGCCAATGGTGAAAAGTTAAAAACGGGTTAAGAAAGGGATTAGCCTAATCTAGGTTAATTTGGCAGCCTCTAAAGGGGGGGGGGGGGGGGGGGGGGGGGGGGGGGGGGGGGGGGGGGGGGGGGGGGGGGGGGGGGGGGGGGGGGGGGGGGGGGGGGGGGGGGGGGGGGGGGGGGGGGGGGGGGGGGGGGGGGGGGGGGGGGGGGGGGGGGGGGGGGGGGGGGGGGGGGGGGGGGGGGGGGGGGGGGGGGGGGGGGGGGGGGGGGGGGGGGGGGGGGGGGGGGGGGGGGGGGGGGGGGGGGGGGGGGGGGGGGGGGGGGGGGGGGGGGGGGGGGGGGGGGGGGGGGGGGGGGGGGGGGGGGGGGGGGGGGGGGGGGGGGGGGGGGGGGGGGGGGGGGGGGGGGGGGGGGGGGGGGGGGGGGGGGGGGGGGGGGGGGGGGGGGGGGGGGGGGGGGGGGGGGGGGGGGGGGGGGGGGGGGGGGGGGGGGGGGGGGGGGGGGGGGGGGGGGGGGGGGGGGGGGGGGGGGGGGGGGGGGGGGGGGGGGGGGGGGGGGGGGGGGGGGGGGGGGGGGGGGGGGGGGGGGGGGGGGGGGGGGGGGGGGGGGGGGGGGGGGGGGGGGGGGGGGGGGGGGGGGGGGGGGGGGGGGGGGGGGGGGGGGGGGGGGGGGGGGGGGGGGGGGGGGGGGGGGGGGGGGGGGGGGGGGGGGGGGGGGGGGGGGGGGGGGGGGGGGGGGGGGGGGGGGGGGGGGGGGGGGGGGGGGGGGGGGGGGGGGGGGGGGGGGGGGGGGGGGGGGGGGGGGGGGGGGGGGGGGGGGGGGGGGGGGGGGGGGGGGGGGGGGGGGGGGGGGGGGGGGGGGGGGGGGGGGGGGGGGGGGGGGGGGGGGGGGGGGGGGGGGGGGGGGGGGGGGGGGGGGGGGGGGGGGGGGGGGGGGGGGGGGGGGGGGGGGGGGGGGGGGGGGGGGGGGGGGGGGGGGGGGGGGGGGGGGGGGGGGGGGGGGGGGGGGGGGGGGGGGGGGGGGGGGGGGGGGGGGGGGGGGGGGGGGGGGGGGGGGGGGGGGGGGGGGGGGGGGGGGGGGGGGGGGGGGGGGGGGGGGGGGGGGGGGGGGGGGGGGGGGGGGGGGGGGGGGGGGGGGGGGGGGGGGGGGGGGGGGGGGGGGGGGGGGGGGGGGGGGGGGGGGGGGGGGGGGGGGGGGGGGGGGGGGGGGGGGGGGGGGGGGGGGGGGGGGGGGGGGGGGGGGGGGGGGGGGGGGGGGGGGGGGGGGGGGGGGGGGGGGGGGGGGGGGGGGGGGGGGGGGGGGGGGGGGGGGGGGGGGGGGGGGGGGGGGGGGGGGGGGGGGGGGGGGGGGGGGGGGGGGGGGGGGGGGGGGGGGGGGGGGGGGGGGGGGGGGGGGGGGGGGGGGGGGGGGGGGGGGGGGGGGGGGGGGGGGGGGGGGGGGGGGGGGGGGGGGGGGGGGGGGGGGGGGGGGGGGGGGGGGGGGGGGGGGGGGGGGGGGGGGGGGGGGGGGGGGGGGGGGGGGGGGGGGGGGGGGGGGGGGGGGGGGGGGGGGGGGGGGGGGGGGGGGGGGGGGGGGGGGGGGGGGGGGGGGGGGGGGGGGGGGGGGGGGGGGGGGGGGGGGGGGGGGGGGGGGGGGGGGGGGGGGGGGGGGGGGGGGGGGGGGGGGGGGGGGGGGGGGGGGGGGGGGGGGGGGGGGGGGGGGGGGGGGGGGGGGGGGGGGGGGGGGGGGGGGGGGGGGGGGGGGGGGGGGGGGGGGGGGGGGGGGGGGGGGGGGGGGGGGGGGGGGGGGGGGGGGGGGGGGGGGGGGGGGGGGGGGGGGGGGGGGGGGGGGGGGGGGGGGGGGGGGGGGGGGGGGGGGGGGGGGGGGGGGGGGGGGGGGGGGGGGGGGGGGGGGGGGGGGGGGGGGGGGGGGGGGGGGGGGGGGGGGGGGGGGGGGGGGGGGGGGGGGGGGGGGGGGGGGGGGGGGGGGGGGGGGGGGGGGGGGGGGGGGGGGGGGGGGGGGGGGGTGGTTGGGTTGATATGGGAGGTACTCGGGGAATAATGATGACGATGCCTATGCCTAGAATGCTTCCCCGTAGTTATGTTTATGATATGATATGATGAACGGTGGTTTATGATATGATATGATGAACGGTGGTTTATGATATGATATGATGAACGGTGGTTTATGATATGATATGATGAACGGTGGTTTATGATATGATATGATGAACGGTGGTTTATGATATGATATGATGAACGGTGGTTTATGATATGATATGATGAACGGTGGTTTATGATATGATATGATGAACGGTGGTTTATGATATGATATGATGAACGGTGGTTTATGATATGATATGATGAACGGTGGTTTATGATATGATATGATGAACGGTGGTTTATGATATGATATGATGAACGGTGGTTTATGATATGATATGATGAACGGTGGTTTATGATATGATATGATGAACGGTGGTTTATGATATGATATGATGAACGGTGGTTTATGATATGATATGATGAACGGTGGTTTATGATATGATATGATGAACGGTGGTTTATGATATGATATGATGAACGGTGGTTTATGATATGATATGATGAACGGTGGTTTATGATATGATATGATGAACGGTGGTTTATGATATGATATGATGAACGGTGGTTTATGATATGATATGATGAACGGTGGTTTATGATATGATATGATGAACGGTGGTTTATGATATGATATGATGAACGGTGGTTTATGATATGATATGATGAACGGTGGTTTATGATATGATATGATGAACGGTGGTTTATGATATGATATGATGAACGGTGGTTTATGATATGATATGATGAACGGTGGTTTATGATATGATATGATGAACGGTGGTTTATGATATGATATGATGAACGGTGGTTTATGATATGATATGATGAACGGTGGTTTATGATATGATATGATGAACGGTGGTTTATGATATGATATGATGAACGGTGGTTTATGATATGATATGATGAACGGTGGTTTATGATATGATATGATGAACGGTGGTTTATGATATGATATGATGAACGGTGGTTTATGATATGATATGATGAACGGTGGTTTATGATATGATATGATGAACGGTGGTTTATGATATGATATGATGAACGGTGGTTTATGATATGATATGATGAACGGTGGTTTATGATATGATATGATGAACGGTGGTTTATGATATGATATGATGAACGGTGGTTTATGATATGATATGATGAACGGTGGTTTATGATATGATATGATGAACGGTGGTTTATGATATGATATGCGATGATATGCTTAACGATATTTTATGCTATGATGAACGGTGGTTAATGATATGCCTTACGGTGGTAATGGGTACGTATAAATGTTGCCTGACGGTGGTAATAGGTACATCGTGCCTTACGGTGGTAATAGGTACATCGTGCCTTACGGTGGTAATAGGTACATCGTGCCTTACGGTGGTAATAGGTACGTCATGCCTGATGGTGGTTATAGGTACATCGTGCCTTACGGTGGTAATAGGTACGTCATGCCTGACGGTGGTAATAGGTACGTCATGCCTTACGGTGGTAATGGGTACGTATAAATGTTGCCTGACGGTGGTAATAGGTACATCGTGCCTTACGGTGGTAATAGGTACATCGTGCCTTACGGTGGTAATAGGTACATCGTGCCTTACGGTGGTAATAGGTACGTATGCCTGACGGTGGTAATAGGTACGTCATGCCTGACGGTGGTAATAGGTACGTCATGCCTGACGGTGGTAATAGGTACGTCATGCCTGACGGTGGTAATAGGTACGTCATGCCTGACGGTGGTAATAGGTACGTCATGCCTACGGTGGTAATAGGTACATCGTGCCTGACGGTGGTAATAGGTACATCGTGCCTTACGGTGGTAATAGGTACATCGTGCCTTACGGTGGTAATAGGTACGTCATGCCTGACGGTGGTAATAGGTACGTCATGCCTGACGGTGGTAATAGGTACGTCATGCCTTACGGTGGTAATAGGTACGTCATGCCTGACGGTGGTAATAGGTACGTCATGCCTGACGGTGGTAATAGGTACATCGTGCCTTACGGTGGTATGAATGCCTAATTAAAATGACGTAATGCTTTAAAGTGACGATTTAAATGGATGAAATGTTTGCTTAAACCTGGTGTTATCTTACTTAGCTTTATAGCTAACACTTGTTTCTTTTAATGTGTTGACACCCCTCAGGTTAGGCAGTAAGATGACGTGTGAAGCTGTGGCGAGAGATGGGTAGATGATCAAGCTGGCTTTAGTTTACCCAATAGCTTCGCATAGACCTTATGTTATTGATTTCCTTTATGGAACTTATGTAATGACTATGTTATGATTGCTTTATGTTGGGCAATCTTATGGATTTCTTTTATTACTGATTTGATGCTATTAGTAACACCACTTATGTTTTTCTCAACTGTTTTCCTTAGTTGAGTATTTTCCTAAATCGGGGGGGGGGGGGGGGGGGGGGGGGGGGGGGGGGGGGGGGGGGGGGGGGGGGGGGGGGGGGGGGGGGGGGGGGGGGGGGGGGGGGGGGGGGGGGGGGGGGGGGGGGGGGGGGGGGGGGGGGGGGGGGGGGGGGGGGGGGGGGGGGGGGGGGGGGGGGGGGGGGGGGGGGGGGGGGGGGGGGGGGGGGGGGGGGGGGGGGGGGGGGGGGGGGGGGGGGGGGGGGGGGGGGGGGGGGGGGGGGGGGGGGGGGGGGGGGGGGGGGGGGGGGGGGGGGGGGGGGGGGGGGGGGGGGGGGGGGGGGGGGGGGGGGGGGGGGGGGGGGGGGGGGGGGGGGGGGGGGGGGGGGGGGGGGGGGGGGGGGGGGGGGGGGGGGGGGGGGGGGGGGGGGGGGGGGGGGGGGGGGGGGGGGGGGGGGGGGGGGGGGGGGGGGGGGGGGGGGGGGGGGGGGGGGGGGGGGGGGGGGGGGGGGGGGGGGGGGGGGGGGGGGGGGGGGGGGGGGGGGGGGGGGGGGGGGGGGGGGGGGGGGGGGGGGGGGGGGGGGGGGGGGGGGGGGGGGGGGGGGGGGGGGGGGGGGGGGGGGGGGGGGGGGGGGGGGGGGGGGGGGGGGGGGGGGGGGGGGGGGGGGGGGGGGGGGGGGGGGGGGGGGGGGGGGGGGGGGGGGGGGGGGGGGGGGGGGGGGGGGGGGGGGGGGGGGGGGGGGGGGGGGGGGGGGGGGGGGGGGGGGGGGGGGGGGGGGGGGGGGGGGGGGGGGGGGGGGGGGGGGGGGGGGGGGGGGGGGGGGGGGGGGGGGGGGGGGGGGGGGGGGGGGGGGGGGGGGGGGGGGGGGGGGGGGGGGGGGGGGGGGGGGGGGGGGGGGGGGGGGGGGGGGGGGGGGGGGGGGGGGGGGGGGGGGGGGGGGGGGGGGGGGGGGGGGGGGGGGGGGGGGGGGGGGGGGGGGGGGGGGGGGGGGGGGGGGGGGGGGGGGGGGGGGGGGGGGGGGGGGGGGGGGGGGGGGGGGGGGGGGGGGGGGGGGGGGGGGGGGGGGGGGGGGGGGGGGGGGGGGGGGGGGGGGGGGGGGGGGGGGGGGGGGGGGGGGGGGGGGGGGGGGGGGGGGGGGGGGGGGGGGGGGGGGGGGGGGGGGGGGGGGGGGGGGGGGGGGGGGGGGGGGGGGGGGGGGGGGGGGGGGGGGGGGGGGGGGGGGGGGGGGGGGGGGGGGGGGGGGGGGGGGGGGGGGGGGGGGGGGGGGGGGGGGGGGGGGGGGGGGGGGGGGGGGGGGGGGGGGGGGGGGGGGGGGGGGGGGGGGGGGGGGGGGGGGGGGGGGGGGGGGGGGGGGGGGGGGGGGGGGGGGGGGGGGGGGGGGGGGGGGGGGGGGGGGGGGGGGGGGGGGGGGGGGGGGGGGGGGGGGGGGGGGGGGGGGGGGGGGGGGGGGGGGGGGGGGGGGGGGGGGGGGGGGGGGGGGGGGGGGGGGGGGGGGGGGGGGGGGGGGGGGGGGGGGGGGGGGGGGGGGGGGGGGGGGGGGGGGGGGGGGGGGGGGGGGGGGGGGGGGGGGGGGGGGGGGGGGGGGGGGGGGGGGGGGGGGGGGGGGGGGGGGGGGGGGGGGGGGGGGGGGGGGGGGGGGGGGGGGGGGGGGGGGGGGGGGGGGGGGGGGGGGGGGGGGGGGGGGGGGGGGGGGGGGGGGGGGGGGGGGGGGGGGGGGGGGGGGGGGGGGGGGGGGGGGGGGGGGGGGGGGGGGGGGGGGGGGGGGGGGGGGGGGGGGGGGGGGGGGGGGGGGGGGGGGGGGGGGGGGGGGGGGGGGGGGGGGGGGGGGGGGGGGGGGGGGGGGGGGGGGGGGGGGGGGGGGGGGGGGGGGGGGGGGGGGGGGGGGGGGGGGGGGGGGGGGGGGGGGGGGGGGGGGGGGGGGGGGGGGGGGGGGGGGGGGGGGGGGGGGGGGGGGGGGGGGGGGGGGGGGGTTGAGGGGGGTGGGGGGGGGGGTGGCCCCCCCCCCCCCCCCCCCCCCCCCCCCCCCCCCCCCCCCCCCCCCCCCCCCCCCCCCCCCCCCCCCCCCCCCCCCCCCCCCCCCCCCCCCCCCCCCCCCCCCCCCCCCCCCCCCCCCCCCCCCCCCCCCCCCCCCCCCCCCCCCCCCCCCCCCCCCCCCCCCCCCCCCCCCCCCCCCCCCCCCCCCCCCCCCCCCCCCCCCCCCCCCCCCCCCCCCCCCCCCCCCCCCCCCCCCCCCCCCCCCCCCCCCCCCCCCCCCCCCCCCCCCCCCCCCCCCCCCCCCCCCCCCCCCCCCCCCCCCCCCCCCCCCCCCCCCCCCCCCCCCCCCCCCCCCCCCCCCCCCCCCCCCCCCCCCCCCCCCCCCCCCCCCCCCCCCCCCCCCCCCCCCCCCCCCCCCCCCCCCCCCCCCCCCCCCCCCCCCCCCCCCCCCCCCCCCCCCCCCCCCCCCCCCCCCCCCCCCCCCCCCCCCCCCCCCCCCCCCCCCCCCCCCCCCCCCCCCCCCCCCCCCCCCCCCCCCCCCCCCCCCCCCCCCCCCCCCCCCCCCCCCCCCCCCCCCCCCCCCCCCCCCCCCCCCCCCCCCCCCCCCCCCCCCCCCCCCCCCCCCCCCCCCCCCCCCCCCCCCCCCCCCCCCCCCCCCCCCCCCCCCCCCCCCCCCCCCCCCCCCCCCCCCCCCCCCCCCCCCCCCCCCCCCCCCCCCCCCCCCCCCCCCCCCCCCCCCCCCCCCCCCCCCCCCCCCCCCCCCCCCCCCCCCCCCCCCCCCCCCCCCCCCCCCCCCCCCCCCCCCCCCCCCCCCCCCCCCCCCCCCCCCCCCCCCCCCCCCCCCCCCCCCCCCCCCCCCCCCCCCCCCCCCCCCCCCCCCCCCCCCCCCCCCCCCCCCCCCCCCCCCCCCCCCCCCCCCCCCCCCCCCCCCCCCCCCCCCCCCCCCCCCCCCCCCCCCCCCCCCCCCCCCCCCCCCCCCCCCCCCCCCCCCCCCCCCCCCCCCCCCCCCCCCCCCCCCCCCCCCCCCCCCCCCCCCCCCCCCCCCCCCCCCCCCCCCCCCCCCCCCCCCCCCCCCCCCCCCCCCCCCCCCCCCCCCCCCCCCCCCCCCCCCCCCCCCCCCCCCCCCCCCCCCCCCCCCCCCCCCCCCCCCCCCCCCCCCCCCCCCCCCCCCCCCCCCCCCCCCCCCCCCCCCCCCCCCCCCCCCCCCCCCCCCCCCCCCCCCCCCCCCCCCCCCCCCCCCCCCCCCCCCCCCCCCCCCCCCCCCCCCCCCCCCCCCCCCCCCCCCCCCCCCCCCCCCCCCCCCCCCCCCCCCCCCCCCCCCCCCCCCCCCCCCCCCCCCCCCCCCCCCCCCCCCCCCCCCCCCCCCCCCCCCCCCCCCCCCCCCCCCCCCCCCCACCCCCCCACCCGAGATTGGTGGAAGAGCATTACTATTTCGATGACTCCAGATATGGTATCTGCTATCACATGGGCTACTTTCAAGCAGAAGTTTATTGAGGAGTATATCGGGACTCATGAACAGCGCAAGATGGAAAAGGAGTTTCGTGCTTTGACGGCTGAAATTGGTAAAGTTAATGATTATGCTCGTTCCTTTATGGAAAAGATGAAATTTGTGGGTCATCTATTCAGAACTGATGCAGATCAAGTCGCCTGCTATGTCGATGGTTTACCTCCAAGTTATCGAGGTATTTGTAGGCAGCATAAGACCCTAACCGAAGCAATCAAAGAATCCAAAAAGCTTGATGATGATTTTGCTGCGGATAAGAAAGTTGAAAAGAAAGAAGATGAGAAGAAGTCTGGCAATAAACGGAGGTTTGGTGGGTTAAATCGTTTTGGTAAGAAATTTAAGGGATCTTCATCGTCCTCTGACAAGGGAAGGGCAGACAAGGATGGAAAATGGTGCCCTGGCTGCAAATCTATCCATTCTGGTCAGTGTTCTACAAAGACCCGCAGGTGCAATAGGTGTGGAACTCAGGGTCATACCATTGATCAATGCACTGACAAGGCAAGATGTTATAAATGTGGAGACACCAAGCACCGTATCGCAGACTGCCCGCAGATGAAGAAAGATGAGGGAAAGAAGGCAGAAGCTTCCAAAGCCAAAGCCCGTGCTTTTCAGATGACGGCTGAGGAGGCAAAAGACGATGATCAGGTAGTTACTGCTACCCTTATTGTTAACTCCAAACCTGCTAATGTGTTATTTGATTCTGGTGCGAACAAATCTTTTGTGTCTACTCTGTTTGCTCCTAAGTTAGACATGACTACTAGTTCTTTACGGTGCCCTATAGAAGTAGAAGTGGCTAATGGGGCAACGTCTATTATTCGGGAAGGTTACTCTGATTGTCCTTTAGAAATAGAGGGTCGTTTGTTTACTGCTAACCTGTTACCCGCTACCATTCCTAGTTTCGATGTTGTTCTCGGTATGGATTGGATGTCTAAGAATGATGCTGTCGTCCTATGTTCGAAAAAGATAGTCCGAATCGCTACTCCCGACGGTAAAGGTGTCTGTGTTTATGGTGACAAGAAGCCGGGAAATGTTAAGGTGATCTCGATGATGAAAGCACTTCGTTGTATACGACAAACTAAGTCACATTTTCTAGCTTATGTCATCGATTCTCGTATCGCGAAGCCTACAGTTTCTGATGTCGAAGTTGTTTCCGAGTTTCCTGATGTTTTCCCTGAAGATCTTCCAGGTCTTCCTCCTGATCGTGAGGTTGAATTTTCTATTGATCTCATTCCTGGTGCTACTCCTGTAGCCAAAGCTCCCTATCGATTAGCTCCGACGGAGATGAAGGAGTTAATGACGCAAATTCAGGAACTTTTAGATAAAGGTTTCATTCGTCCGAGTTCCTCTCCATGGGGTGCTCCTATCCTTTTCGTAAAGAAGAAAGACGGATCCATGCGTATGTGTATCGATTATCGCGAGCTGAATAAAAGAACGGTGAAGAATAAATATCCACTCCCTCGTATTGATGATTTATTCGATCAACTTCAAGGTGCTTCTTATTTTTCAAAGATTGACTTACGGTCTGGCTATCATCAATTGAAGGTTGAAGAAGAAAGTGTAGCCAAAACAGCGTTCCGAACTCGTTATGGTCATTATGAGTTCCTTGTCATGCCATTCGGTTTGACAAATGCTCCAGCGAAGTTTATGGATTTGATGAACCGTGTCTGTCGACCATTTTTGGATCATTTCGTTATTGTTTTTATCGACGACATTCTTGTGTATTCAAAGTCGGAAGAGGAACATAGAGAGCATTTGAGAGCTGTCCTTCAAGTCCTCAGAGAGAAAAAGCTATACGCTAAATTCTCCAAGTGCGAGTTCTGGCTAAAGGAAGTTCATTTCCTCGGCCATGTCGTCTCCTCTGATGGTATAAAAGTAGATCCTTCGAAGATAGAAGCAGTGTCGAAGTGGGAGCAGCCTAAGTCTCCTACTGAAATTAAGAGTTTTCTCGGTTTGGCTGGCTATTATCGACGTTTTATTCAGGATTTCTCGCGCATTGCCAAGCCAATGACTGAATTAACGAAGAAAGGTGTGAAATTTGTATGGACGGATGCTCAAGAGAAAGCCTTCACAACGTTGAAAAAGAAGTTGTGTGAAGCTCCAGTCTTAGCCTTACCCGAAGGAACAGGTGATTTAGTGGTTTATAGTGACGCATCCATCACGGGGTTAGGGTGTGTACTAATGCAACGAGACAAAGTTATCGCTTACGCCTCTCGACAGCTGAAGCCTCATGAGCGGAACTATCCTACTCATGACCTTGAGCTGGCGGCGGTTGTTTTTGCTCTGAAGTTGTGGCGACATTATCTGTATGGTACAAAGTGTACCCTATATACGGATCATAAGAGCTTACAGTACGTGTTTACTCAGAAGGACATGAATGTTAGACAACGGCGGTGGATGGAGTTATTAAAGGATTACGATTGTGAAATTAAATATCACCCAGGCAAAGCTAATGTGGTTGCTGATGCCTTAAGCCGCAAAGGATATGCGAAAAGTAGATTATGTGCGATGATTACAAAGATTGAGTCGAATTTACTGGAACCTATTCGATTAGCTCAAATCGAAGCGTTAAAGGATGTTAATGTGAAAGCGGAGTCTATTGGGAAAAAGAAGAAGAACAGACTCCAAATGGAAGAAAATAGTCGTGGCCTTCGAACCTACAAAGGTAGAATATGGGTTCCTCTCTATGGAGGCAATCGTGAGTTAGTAATGGATGAAGCTCACAAAACTAAGTATTCTGTACACCCTGGTGCCACAAAGATGCATGCAGATTTGAAGCCTATTTATTGGTGGCCCAGTATTAAGAACGATGTGATGATGTATGTGCAGAAATGTTTGACGTGTGCGAAGGTGAAAGCTGAACATCAAAAGCCTTACGGGAAGTTTCAGCAACTTGAGATCCCTGAGTGGAAATGGGATCACATTACGATGGATTTTGTGACCAAACTTCCGAGGACGCCTCGTGGTCACGATATGATATGGGTTATTGTCGATCGATTAACGAAGAGTGCTCACTTTCTCCCAGTTCGTGAGACTGCTCCTATGGAGAACTTCGCTACGTTGTATATTGATGAAGTGGTTTCTAAACATGGTGTTCCGATATCGATTGTGTCAGATCGTGATGCTCGATTCGTTTCCAACTTTTGGAAGAGTTTTCAACGGGAAGTTGGTACGCAAGTTCGTCTGAGCACAGCCTACCATCCGCAAACCGATGGGCAAAGTGAAAGAACTATTCAAACGCTCGAAGATATGCTCAGAGCTTGTGTAATGGATTATGGTGGTTCGTGGGATAAACACCTACCTCTTATTGAGTTTGCGTATAACAATAGTTATCATGCGAGCATTGGAATGCCACCTTATGAGATGTTATATGGTAGGAAGTGTCGGACTCCTAGTTGTTGGTTGGAGCCCGGGGAAAAGCAATTTGCTGGACCCGAAGTAGTACAAATTACGGCCGATAAAGTTAATGTTGCAAAGGAAGCTTTGCGCGTTGCTCGCGAAAGGCAAAAGTCATATGCTGAAAAGAAAAGGAGGCCGTTCGATTTTAAAGAAGGCGAAATGGTTTTACTCAAGGTGTCGCCTTGGAAAGGTGTATTACGGTTTGGAAAACGTGGAAAGTTAAGCCCCAGATTCATTGGACCTTTTAAGATCATTAAGAAGGTTAATGAACAGGCATTTAAGCTGGACTTACCTCCAGAACTTAATGGAATTCACAACACATTTCATGTGTGTTACCTACGTAAGTGCTATGCGAATGAAACGGATGTCATTCCACTCGAGGACGTAAGTATTAATCCCAACAAGCAGATTGTCGATGAACCTGTTGCTATATTGGGAAGGAAACAAAAGAAGCTACGACGAAAGACTATCGATCTAGTTCTCATAAAGTGGAAACACAATCACGGCGAAAGTATGACTTGGGAGACCGAGTCCGTAATGCGGGAGACCTATCCCCACCTTTTTGATGCTGAAGTGATTCCGGGGACGGAATCCTCTTAAGGGGGAGGTAATTGTAACATCCCAAAACTTAAACGTATATGTTGACTAACGTCGTTAGGTCAAATTATAAGTCCGTGATACGTTTGTGTGGAAATATGTGTTTATATGTTTATGTGCCCTATATGTGAGATTTAATTATCTTTAATGAGTGACAATAAAGTGGATTAAATGATGTGTAAAAGGCCTTTGTAGTGTGCGAAAGTGCTTTAGTGTGTTATATGTATCCCCAATAAGTGTTTTTAAGCGAAATAAAGTCGATATGAAGTCCAGGGACTAGTTTTGCCAATGGTGAAAAGTTAAAAACGGGTTAAGAAAGGGATTAGCCTAATCTAGGTTAATTTGGCAGCCTCTAAACTTAATTAGAACATTCATCAGCCTCTCCAATCCCTTAATCGTTTTCTGGAAACTATCTTCGTTTGACAAAACGAAGATCATCTTCGTTCGAAGCTAAAAACGAAGGCTAAGTTCGTTTGATGCTCAAATTCGTTTTCTGGAAACTATCTTCGTTTGACAAAACGAAGATCATCTTCGTTCGAAGCTAAAAACGAAGGCTAAGTTCGTTTGATGCTCAAATTCGTTTTCTGGAAAACTATCTTCGTTTGACAAAACGAAGATCATCTTCGTTCGAAGCTAAAAACGAAGGCTAAGTTCGTTTGATGCTCAAATTCGTTTTCTGGAAACTATCTTCGTTTGACAAAACGAAGATCATCTTCGTTCGAAGCTAAAAACGAAGGCTAAGTTCGTTTGAGCCATCTTCGTAAAGCATAAACTCGTTTTCTGGAAACTATCTTCGTTTGACAAAACGAAGATCATCTTCGTTCGAAGCTAAAAACGAAGGCTAAGTTCGTTTGAGCCATCTTCGTAAAGCATAAACTCGTTTTCTGGAAACTATCTTCGTTTGACAAAACGAAGATCATCTTCGTTCGAAGCTAAAAACGAAGGCTAAGTTCGTTTGATGCTCAAATTCGTTTTCTGGAAACTATCTTCGTTTGACAAAACGAAGATCATCTTCGTTCGAAGCTAAAAACGAAGGCTAAGTTCGTTTGATGCTCAAATTCGTTTTCTGGAAAACTATCTTCGTTTGACAAAACGAAGATCATCTTCGTTCGAAGCTAAAAACGAAGGCTAAGTTCGTTTGATGCTCAAATTCGTTTTCTGGAAACTATCTTCGTTTGACAAAACGAAGATCATCTTCGTTCGAAGCTAAAAACGAAGGCTAAGTTCGTTTGAGCCATCTTCGTAAAGCATAAACTCGTTTTCTGGAAACTATCTTCGTTTGACAAAACGAAGATCATCTTCGTTCGAAGCTAAAAACGAAGGCTAAGTTCGTTTGAGCCATCTTCGTAAAGCATAAACTCGTTTTCTGGAAACTATCTTCGTTTGACAAAACGAAGATCATCTTCGTTCGAAGCTAAAAACGAAGGCTAAGTTCGTTTGAGCCATCTTCGTAAAGCATAAACTCGTTTTCTGGAAACTATCTTCGTTTGACAAAACGAAGATCATCTTCGTTCGAAGCTAAAAACGAAGGCTAAGTTCGTTTGATGCTCAAATTCGTTTTCTGGAAACTATCTTCGTTTGACAAAACGAAGATCATCTTCGTTCGAAGCTAAAAACGAAGGCTAAGTTCGTTTGATGCTCAAATTCGTTTTCTGGAAACTATCTTCGTTTGACAAAACGAAGATCATCTTCGTTCGAAGCTAAAAACGAAGGCTAAGTTCGTTTGAGCCATCTTCGTAAAGCATAAACTCGTTTTCTGGAAACTATCTTCGTTTGACAAAACGAAGATCATCTTCGTTCGAAGCTAAAAACGAAGGCTAAGTTCGTTTGATGCTCAAATTCGTTTTCTGGAAAACTATCTTCGTTTGACAAAACGAAGATCATCTTCGTTCGAAGCTAAAAACGAAGGCTAAGTTCGTTTGATGCTCAAATTCGTTTTCTGGAAACTATCTTCGTTTGACAAAACGAAGATCATCTTCGTTCGAAGCTAAAAACGAAGGCTAAGTTCGTTTGATGCTCAAATTCGTTTTCTGGAAAACTATCTTCGTTTGACAAAACGAAGATCATCTTCGTTCGAAGCTAAAAACGAAGGCTAAGTTCGTTTGATGCTCAAATTCGTTTTCTGGAAACTATCTTCGTTTGACAAAACGAAGATCATCTTCGTTCGAAGCTAAAAACGAAGGCTAAGTTCGTTTGATGCTCAAATTCGTTTTCTGGAAACTATCTTCGTTTGACAAAACGAAGATCATCTTCGTTCGAAGCTAAAAACGAAGGCTAAGTTCGTTTGATGCTCAAATTCGTTTTCTGAAATCTATGTTCGTTTGATCAAACGAAGATGAACTTCGTTTGAGGTCTAAATTCGTTTTTGGAAACTTAAATTCGTAAGGTGTAATCTGGACTTTTACTTAGTCAGTCCTAAGGTCATACAAGAGTTGTTTTAAGGTCCCAAATGACTTATATTTCATATGTTAATGTACGATAGGTGTCGGGGATTACTAATAAGCACTGTTAGCTTTTGATTGCGCGCACAGACTACTATCAGGTAAGATACACTACTTTTGTCACGCTGAGGGTGCAACGAAAATGGTTTCATAAACTATAACCTCCATAACGGTAATGTATAACCTATAATGTGGTTGGGTTGACATGGGAGGTACTCGGGGAATAATGATGACGATGCCTATGCCTAGAATGCTTCCCCGTAGTTATGTTTATGATATGATATGATGAACGGTGGTTTATGATATGATATTAACGATATTTTATGATATGATGAACGGTGGTTAATGATATGATGTGATGTTGATTTGTGCATGTATATGTGGCTTGTTCATCTAGAACACTAGACCTTTTTAGGTTGCCATGACACGTGCACGTTTTAAGGGCCCTAACGTGAAAAGATGATAGAGTGGATTAGTTTAGGTTAAAGGTGGAAATCTAAACTAAATACAATAAATGCTCGAGCTAATTAGATGTTAAGTGTTATGCATAACCTGTACCTTACGGTGGTAATAGGTACATCGTGCCTTACGGTGGTAACAGGTACGTATAGATGGTGCCTGACGGTGGTAATAGGTACGTCATGCCTGACGGTGGTTATAGGTATGTTAAAATGGTTGCTCGGGTGGTTCCTTGCAACAAGTCATATGTGGCGAGTAGTTTCGGGTGGCCTGATGACCCACCTAATGTCATGAACATAACGTGCTACTCATGGATCGACATTGTCTTTCCTTAACGGTAACTTCGGTTACAACTTAACGGTGACCTAGTCACAACCTAATGAGATGAGATGAAATGACGGAATTGATTAGGCACACTTAGGGTCATGAACTCTATGCTTATATGTGATGTAGATATGTTTATACGGTGGTATGAATGCCTAATTAAAATGACGTAATGCTTTAAAGTGACGATTTAAACGGATGAAATGTTTGCTTAAACCTGGTGTTATCTTACTTAGCTTTATAGCTAACACTTGTTTCTTTTAATGTGTTGACACCCCTCAGGTTAGGCAGTAAGATGACGTGTGAAGCTGTGGCGAGAGATGGGTAGATGATCAAGCTGGCTTTAGTTTACCCAATAGCTTCGCATAGACCTTATGTTATTGATTTCCTTTATGGAACTTATGTAATGACTATGTTATGATTGCTTTATGCTGGGCAATCTTATGGATTTCTTTTATTACTGATTTGATGCTATTAGTAACACCACTTATGTTTTCTCAACTGTTTTCCTTAGTTGAGTATTTTCCTAAATCGTTTCCGCATGATTTAACGCCGTTAGGCGAAATTTTGGAAATCCATATTTTTACGAAACGGGTGTTACAGTCTTGCCCCCTAGCATCAATTTTCGTCAAGTGCTCCTTGAGATGGGTCATAAGGAGTGTTTGGACAATGGGGTGTTGAAGACCAAGGGTGCTATGACTATGAAGGGTCTTACACCTTCATGGAGGTATTTCTTTGTACACCTGGTAGAAAGTTTAGGTGGGAGTTCTGGTGGTCTTGACCAGATCAACTCCTCACAAGCAGAAATGGCTTACTGCTTGTGGAATGGATTGAGGGTGGATTTTGCTGACATTTTGTATAGGAGTCTCGTACAAAAGCTGAAAGGCTCCAGGGGTGTGTGTATCCCCTTTTCCAGATTCCTTTCTCTATGTTTTAAACAAATTCTGGGCGATGAAGAGTATAGAAATACAGACTCTCCGTTCACAAGGCCAGATTTAATGAGGAATCTAGACTCTCTTGTTTCTGAAGCTGGAGAGGTTGAAATTCCAGAGCAAATGCGACTGGCATTTGCTAAAACTGATGCACCTTTGGAAAGTGAATCAGAAAGACAACTGGGCGGGCCTCAAAATAATGAGGGACCCTCCAGTTCGTCTCAAGTTGTGGTTGAGGATAGAACAACCATAACTAAAGCCATTCCTATCACGTCTATCCCTGGTGAAGATGCTTCGGCATCTGATCCTCAAACTGATGAAACCATCCAGGTAACTGGAACTGGTCATCAGGAGCCTGAACTTGATGTTCAGCCATCCCTATCATTTATGAATCTAGGCATAAATGAGGATGAGTTCCATCTTGAATCTTCGGATTCAGAAGGAACACAAGATGATCAAGAAATGGTTGATGCATCTGTACATGCTCAACTCCCTTCTTTCTCTGATCAACCCCTAGAACACCAAGTTTCAGTTTCCCATCCAGATACTCTTACAAATATTTCCCCACAAAGAACTCAATCAACACCGTCGCCGTTGGTCATATCTGAGCATTCTCAGCCTGACCAACACATTGAATCTCCTCAGCGTTCTTTTTCACCCCCAATTTTTCCTTCTTCTGCCACTGGAACAACTGGAGAGGCTTCCTTTGTTTTACCTCCTCCAGTTGAACTGGTGCAGCCTGCTACTGGTCCAGTGACAACTTCTCCTTTGTCACTGAAACTCAATTTGTCTCGTTCTCAACCGACATCCAAAACCTGATCAAACGGGTGGAGGGTGTTCATAAGACAATTGAGCAAAATGCCAAGTCCCTTTCCAGATTCAACAAGGAAACAATCACAAACTCGAAGGTTGTTGATTTGGGAATTAATAAGTTTGCTGCCAATGAGGACTTGGTATTTCAGAAGTTGAATGAGTTAGTCACCAGCTGTAACAATCTGTCCACATCATTGAAGGAAGCTTTTGACTTAACCCATTCCAATGTCAATACATCTATCTCCAACCTATTGAGTAACATTGTACGATCATCAGAGGTTGATCTGAAGGAGATAGAGAGGCAGGTCAAGGAGTTGTTTGAAAGACCTGGCCTTAATGTAGTTGATATTGGATAGCAGGTGGCCACTTCTGTTGGCCAGATGATTGATGAAAAACTGGCTAGTCGAGAAGATGAACTGGTTAAGAAGGTTATGGCTGAATTTGCCAAGCTCCCACCTCCTCAGATTAATCTGGAGCCTCTGGCACTTGAAGTTAGGCAGTTAAGGGGAGCAGTTAATGCTATGAACACTCAGTTAGCCTCTCACACTTCTTCAATCAATAAACTGGTAACTGAAGTGGATAGTTTGAAAAAGAAAGATGCTGAAGTGAAGGAACAAGTGGTTAAAGGTTTAGATGAAGACTCAAAATTGTTGAAAGACTTGAAGACTGGACAGGACCAAACTACAGCCAATGTATTGGTCCAGTCTCAAGAGATTAACCACTTGTGGAGATCCTTTAGAATGATTTGCACTGTGTTTAGAGAGTGCAAGGATATGCAATCGTGGCAGCCTCTAGCCCGTTTGCCCTCCAGTAATGAAGACTGGGCAGCCATTCGTGCAGGTCTCGATGCTACCAAGGGGGAAAGGGATAGAAGGAATATCCTTGCACCTGGACCAAGACTGCCAGGTCCAGTTAGTGCAAGACAACTGGTAGAAAGGACTGTTGTTTGGTCAGATGAAGGTGATGACCAGCAGCAGGTTATTGAACAGTTTGAAGATGTTGTTGATAGGGGGAATAAAGATAAAGGAAAGAAAGTTATGCTGGCCACTGATGAACAAGCAAAAACAACTGGTACTGAAGCCAGTGTGTTAGAAACTGGTAACATTGATCAGCTTCCTCCAGTATCAGATGATGTTAGCAGGCAACTGGCAAGGCTTGGGGACGTAATCAAGGAGAGAAAGAAACAGATAAGGGTTAATCAAGCAAATGATAGAAAAACTTTAGCCCCAACTCTACTTGATATAAGTGATGCGCGTCTCCTGGGCATGACACTTGCAGAATATGCCAAAGTTAAAGCTGATCCCAGGATTATTAATGCTCTAAAAGAACAACTGGAGATTGAGCTTGACAAACATTACAAGGAGGATGAGGCTGAATATGATGCCAGATGTTTAAATATCACAGTGGATAAGGCCAAGGAAGTGAGAACTGAAGGAATTCTCAAAAGGGCTGAGCATGTAAAGAAAGTGGTCAAACAAGTGTTGAATCCACCCAAGTCTAGAGGTAAACCTAAGTTGTTGCCAAGAGATGCAGACCTTAGAACCTGGGTAGAAACAACTGAACCTTCAAGTGAAGATATCAAAGCTGCAGTGCATAGTATGAGCACTGGCCAGATCAATCTGGCCAATGAATCTGAAGCTAGGGAATATTTGTCTGAAGTGCAACAGCGGAGATATCACCCTGGTAAGATTACGGATATGAAAGTTTTTATCAAACCAGGTACCAAACACTTCACAGTTGGGGTTCAACATCTTAATGGACCCTTAAGGCAAACTGAGAATCCTGATGTTAATGGATATGGTTATTCGGAGCTGGTGGAGATGGCAAACTTGTTGGGGGCCAAGCAACAAAAGAACAAGGTCGAAAGAGGATGGATGTTTGTTCTTCAAAGTCTGCTCAAGTTTAAAGAAAATATTGAAGAGAGACTAAATGTTGATCCAGAAGACAAACAGCCCATTTCTACAGTTGCCAAGAGAAGGAGAACTGGCGAAGGGCCATCTGTTTAAGTTCTTCTTCATTTTATCTTCTTGTAATTTGTTTTACATTCTGTAACTTGTGTAAATTTCATTCCTTGTACAAATGAAGTTACCAGTTTGTAACCACAAGGTAGATAAAAGATTAAAATCTAACAAACATAAAAGAAAAACCTAAGGCATTTATTGATCTATAAAAATGCCCTAGATATCTTAGATAGATTTAAATCAAACAAGTCTCTATAGTTCACACTTGTATAGATACAAAAACTAGAAAAGACTTAGACTATATTTCTAGACAAATAGGGGGAATTTGTTAGGACCAGTTCACCTGGAACTGGCCAGTCACCAGTTCACACTGACCAGCTCACCAGTTGCATCTGGTGACCAGTAAACTGGTGACCAAGAAGATTTGTCGAGAAATATATTGAAGTCCAGTTGCACCGTACAGTTAACGCAACTGAAGACTTCCTCCAGTTGAGAACTGACCAAGTTGAAGAAACATTCCAGTTGAAGTCGAAGACAACAAATGAAAGAAAGAGAATGACAATGGCAGCGAAGCCCAGTTGACATTCTAGTCAGTTACAAACTGGAGACCATCAGTGGAAAGCCCTTACAAAGCTTTACACTGATTACGAGGAATTGACTTGTATACTTTATGTACCTTTACCCGGATAATAAGCCTTATCTTATTATTTAAGTATTAAAAGGTACATAAAGGTGGTTATGTAAAGTCACTTTAACATACGACTTTACAAAGCTTTTTAAGGAATTAAATGCTATTCCTTAAATGCTCCCAACCACATTTGTACGGCTAAAGTTAACATCCCAATGTTAACTTTGCCTATAAATACAAGTCATTGCACAACCAAGAATATTAACTCCTTCGAATAAACTTCGATAGAATTCACACTTTGCAAACCTGCAATATTCTTGGTGAACTTGTGCAATTTTCTCTCAATCGCTAAAAGGAACATTTCACTACTTTAAGTGTTTCGATTGTTGAAGAGAAATTTCGAGTATAGATCAATTGTATTTCATAGGTTGTTAGGATATTTACATTCGTGTATTATCTTGGTTCCGCATCAACCTTGTAATTTGTTTAATATCAATAAATAAATTACACATTGAAAATTACATATTGTCTCATCAAGATTGTTTACAAGTTATTTGTATTATTGCATTGTTCTTTACTTATTGTCTTTTATATAAGTAATCTATCTAGAACTTGGTATATACCACTGCAACTGGTCGTCTCCAGTTCAGTAAGTATATTGCAAAGTAACTCCACCAACGACATAGAGGTGTCTTCAGTAGTACCATCTAACAAGTTGGGACTTACACGGTCTCCCAAGTTAGACTTTCACCATGGTTATGCTTCCATTTGATCAACACAAGATCAATCACCTTCCGGCGTAGCTTCTTTTGCTTTCTCCCAAGTATTGCTACCGGTTCATCAATCATTCTTTTCCGTGGATAAATACTCACATCTTCAATAGGAATAACACTAGACTCTTCCGCTAAGCACTTCCTCAAATAGGATACATGAAATGTGTTGTGAATTTCATCCAATTCTGGAGGCAATTCCAACTGATATGCTAGATCTTTGATACGCTTCAAAATCTTGAAAGGTCCAATGAAACGTGGACTTAGCTTTCCTTTCTTTCAAAACGAATAACTCCTTTCCATGGAGAAACTTTCAGCATCACCATATCACCAACTTTAAACTCATCCGGCCTTCTTTTCTTGTCGACATAGGTTTTCTGCCATTCTTTAGCTACACGAAGTGCTTCCTTGGCAATGTTAACTTTTTCAGCTGTGATCTCTATAATCTCAGGACCCGTAAACTGCTTCTCACCGGGTTACAACCAAAAAATTGGAGTCCTACATCTCCTACCGTAGAGCATCTCAAATGGTGGCATTCCAATACTTGCATGATAGCTGTTATTATAAGCAAATTCAATCAATTTCAAATGTTCATCCCATGCTCCACCATACTCTAATACATAAGCCCTTAACATATCCTCCAATGTTTGAATTGTCCTTTCACTTTGCCCATCAGTTTGAGGATGATAAGCGGTGCTCAAGTTTACTCTAGTACCTAACTCTCGCTGAAGACCTTTCCAAAAGCTAGATACGTACCTCGTGTCTCGATCTGAAATAATGGACAAAGGAACTCCATGCTTTGAAATGATTTCATATATGTACAACTTCGCCATCTTGGTTAATGGTACATCTTGTCGTGTCGCTAGGAAATGAGCACTTTTCGTCAACCTATCCACAATGACCCATACCATATCATTTCCCTTTGGCGTTCTAGGTAGCTTGGTCACAAAATCCATAGTAATATGATTCCATTTCCATTCCGGAATCTCCAACTGTTGCAACATTCCATATGGCTTTTTGTGATCAGCTTTTACACATGCACAAGTCAAACATCTTTCAACAAAATGTGCAACTTCCCCCTTAATGTTCGGCCACCAATAAATAGGCTTCAAATCCGCATACATCTTTGTAGCACCGGGGTGAACTGAATATCTAGACCTATGAGCTTCTTCAAGGATCAACTCTCGGTTACCATCAAGCAATGGTACCCAAATTCGACCTTTATAAGTCCGAAATCCACGGCTGTTCGTTTCCATCACAAGACGTTTCTTCTTTCCAATACTTTGCTTGTCAATGTTATCCTTCATCAAAGCCTTAACTTGGGCTTCCTTGATGCGGTCAAGTAACCCAGACTTAGCTTGTACAACCATACTCATCAATCTACAAGAAATGCCTCCATAGTTTCAAAGAAAACACTACAGCAGCTAACTCTAGATCATTGGTGATGAGCGATAATTATATAGACTTTTATCGCACTAGTTTTGGCCATTTTATAGTCATTTGAGTAAACTTATGATACTTAATGGCATGCATATGTGATTTCAGGTTCATTGCTCGTGGCATGAAGGAAAACGTCAAGAAATGGTGATAAAGGACTTAAAGGAGGATAAGTGATGGTTCGATGAAGATTCGGGTCGAGATTCAAGACTCAAGACGAAGAAGCTTGTGTCGACATAAAGCCTATGACCATGTGTTAGTATTTTGGGCATAACTTCTTCATCCGGACTCCGTTTCTGACGAGTAATTTGTCCACGGAAAGGCGAGAGAAAGATCTACAACTTTCATGTTGATGTCCAGAGCCAGCGCCGCTCACAGCCCAGCCAGCGCCGCTCACAAGCAGCCAGCGCCGCTGGGAGTCTAGCCAGCGCCGATGGAAGTAGGTCGGCCAGATCTGGAATTTTCGAAAACCTATAAATACCCCCCTAAACCCTAAAATTCAGATACACACTCATTCCAGACGACTTTGGGGCTGCTTCTAGGGTATTCTCATCAGATCTAAACCCTCGTAACACCGCCATATCACCCCGAAGATCGGACATCGATTATCAACAACATTATCATCGTTCAGATCTCTATTTCACTTTCGGTACATTATGTGTAACAACCCTACTTTTTAATATTATATATATGTGCTAGTTATGTTGTCTATGATCCCGCAAGCCATAGTTATACTTGAAGCTATTATTTAATTCTAATTAAACCAAAGGAGATGCCATTGAACAAAATATAATTTCTAATTAATCAAGTTATATAAATAATAATGTAAGTCTCACAAGTTGAGATAATCATCAAAAAACCCTTAGAAACGTCCAACAATTTAACCACCAAGTTAGTTAAGATATATTTGGACAAGAAAATCAAATTACCATCTCAAAAGGGTATTTATAAACTCATAAGTACATGAAAGTGCTTGAAACCTTAATAAGTGCATAGGTAAGTATATATAAGTATCAAAAATACATACAAATTTATAAATAAAGGCTTATGTAATAGATTAAAAATGCAAATGTGTGTACATACATATATATATACACGACATATATATATACACATACTAGAATAAATAATTAAGTTACACTACAAAAAAATAAAAAAAAAAAAAAAAAAAAAAAAAAAAAAAAAAAAAAAAAAAAAAAAAAAAAAAAAAAAAAAAAAAAAAAAAAAAAAAAAAAAAAAAAAAAAAAAAAAAAAAAAAAAAAAAAAAAAAAAAAAAAAAAAAAAAAAAAAAAAAAAAAAAAAAAAAAAAAAAAAAAAAAAAAAAAAAAAAAAAAAAAAAAAAAAAAAAAAAAAAAAAAAAAAAAAAAAAAAAAAAAAAAAAAAAAAAAAAAAAAAAAAAAAAAAAAAAAAAAAAAAAAAAAAAAAAAAAAAAAAAAAAAAAAAAAAAAAAAAAAAAAAAAAAAAAAAAAAAAAAAAAAAAAAAAAAAAAAAAAAAAAAAAAAAAAAAAAAAAAAAAAAAAAAAAAAAAAAAAAAAAAAAAAAAAAAAAAAAAAAAAAAAAAAAAAAAAAAAAAAAAAAAAAAAAAAAAAAACAATATACAAAAAAAAAAAAAAGAAGATAAAAACCCCTCCAAATTCCCCATGAGCCCCCCCTTAAAACACACACACATATTTCTCTCTCACAAAAACTCTTTCTCTCCCTTTTTCTTCTTCTTGCTCACGGCTCAAAAGGGGAAGAAAAACAAAAATCTAATCTAATCTAAACAATAATAATAACTAGGGTTTGTTAAGGATTAAACAAGGATTATTTCAAGATAGATTAAGGGTTGTTTTAAGCTTAAAAAAGGGGTCATTTGAAGCTTTGAAGGCCACGAAAAATCTGCCATATATCCTTCATCAAAACCGAACTCAAGAGGGTATAATCTTCATCCTTTTTGTTAGATCTAATCTTGTTCTTGTTTATATTCAAAGGTTTTATCAAAAACTCATACTTTCTTCTTGTTTTCTTTGTAATATACACTTGATGAGGGCAAAGTTGATAGGATCTTTCTTTCCATGCTCATGCATGTCGAATCTAAGAAGAAAAATCCAAGGATTCAACTAGTTTAAGACCCAAAAGTGTTGTTATAGATTAAAAATGCAAATGTGTGTACATACATATATATATACACGACATATATATATACACATACTAGAATAAATAATTAAGTTACACTACAAACAAATACAATTACCCTTACAAAATATATATACTTACATCTAACATATACATACACATTATATACACAACTTTAAAAAAAAAAAGAAGATAAAAACCCCTCCAAATTCCCCATGAGCCCCCCCCCTTTACACACACACATACACTTCTCATTTCAAAATACACTCCATCATTTAGTTTTGTAACTCCCCAAAACACACACACATATTTCTCTCTCACAAAAACTCTTTCTCTCCCTTTTTCTTCTTCTTGCTCACGGCTCAAAAGGGGAAGAAAAACAAAAATCTAATCTAATCTAAACAATAATAATAACTAGGGTTTGTTAAGGATTAAACTAGGATTATTTCAAGATAGATTAAGGGTTGTTTTAAGCTTAAAAAAAGGGGTCATTTGAAGCTTTGAAGGCCACGAAAAATCTGCCATATATCCTTCATCAAAACCGAACTCAAGAGGGTATAATCTTCATCCTTTTTGTTAGATCTAATCTTGTTCTTGTTTATATTCAAAGGTTTTATCAAAAACTCATACTTTCTTCTTGTTTTCTTTGTAATATACACTTGATGAGGGCAAAGTTGATAGGATCTTTCTTACCATGCTCATGCATGTCGAATCTAAGAAGAAAAATCCAAGGCAGCCCCCCCCCCCCCCCCCCCCCCCCCCCCCCCCCCCCCCCCCCCCAACACACACACATATTTCTCTCACACAAAAACTCTTTCTCTCCCTTTTTCTTCTTCTTGCTCACGGCTCAAAAGGGGAAGAAAAACAAAAATCTAATCTAATCTAAACAATAATAATAACTAGGGTTTGTTAAGGATTAAACAAGGATTATTTCAAGATAGATTAAGGGTTGTTTTAAGCTTAAAAAAGGGGTCATTTGAAGCTTTGAAGGCCACGAAAAATCTGCCATATATCCTTCATCAAAACCGAACTCAAGAGGGTATAATCTTCATCCTTTTTGTTAGATCTAATCTTGTTCTTGTTTATATTCAAAGGTTTTATCAAAAACTCATACTTTCTTCTTGTTTTCTTTGTAATATACACTTGATGAGGGCAAAGTTGATAGGATCTTTCTTTCCATGCTCATGCATGTCGAATCTAAGAAGAAAAATCCAAGGATTCAACTAGTTTAAGACCCAAAAGTGTTGTTATAGATTAAGTAGCTTTTAAAGTGATTTTTCCTTTGAGAGATGATTATATTTTTATGGATCTTGATGAATATATTTCTGGAGTTTTTCATAAAAATATGTTTAAATGGACCATAATATTCTGGAAAAATTGATAAAATATCAAGGATATAAAGCTTGAATCAAAACATGTTAAAATAAGCTAGAAATCATAAACCGAAAACATGCAAAAATGCATTTTGAGCACACACATGCACCATAATCTTATGACCAAGAAAATATGATAAACCTACTGGAAATAAGTTATTTCAAAAGTATAAAACTCAAGTCACTTGATGCATGACAAGAATAAGCTCAAAAATCACCTTTTCGGGTCAAATAATCACTAACCGAAAGCACTAAATTGCACATATCACACCACCACCACTATCACGACTTGAATCAACAAAATATGATGGACTTTCTGTAAATATTGAAATAAGAATGAAAATTTGTAACATCCCAAACTTTTCTTTAAGATTTGACTAACGCTGTTAAGTCAACCTCATGTGTGTCGTTAAGTCTAGTGTGAATATATGCATATACGTAGTTAATGTGTGTTATGTGTGAGGTTTGAAAACCTAAATGTTAATGTAGTATAAATGTGTGAAATACGAAGGTTTATGTCTATGAAGGGACATTTAATGAAGGGATAATGTTGTATATGGTCAATAATGTAGTTTGTGACCAATAATGAAGGATTTGGAAGTCTAGGGACTAGTCTTGACATATGGGTAAAGTCAAAAACAGGTTTAGGGTTTTGGAAGGTGTCATTAGGCTAATTTCCAGCAGCCATTACTTGTTGAAAACACACAAAGCCTATCAAAGCCTTTCTTGAATTCTAAAGCAATTAATCAAGTTTTTGGTCAAGCAATTGGGTGTTTTGGTGTTGGAATTGATCGATCATCTAGCCAAGCAGGTAATCACTGAATTATAGATTGTATTTTCAGATTTAGAAGTTGTTTAATAAGGAACCAGATCTGATTAAAAAGGAGTTTTGCAAAGAATTAGGGTTTATGTGGTGTTTTGGTCAATTAACGTTCAAAACGGTGTTAAACGAGTCCATAATCGATCTTGATAATCAAAAGATGTTTATGTGTGTCAAAAACATGTTTGGGAAGAAGCCTTGATCGATCGAATTTTGGAAAAATTGAAGAAGTTAGTCGTTTTGGAATTCTGGACGAAATTAAGATTAAATTCGTAACTGGGTCTAAATTCGTTGGAACGAAGATAATCTTCGTAAGAACGAAGATAACCTTTATCTTCGTAAGAACAAACTATCTTCGAACGAAGATAACCTTTATCTTCGTAAGAACGAAGATAATCTTCGTAAGAACTAAGATAATCTTCGTTAGAACTAAGATAATCTTCGTAAGAACGAAGATAACCTTTATCTTCGTAAGAACGAAGATAACCTTTATCTTCGTAAGAACGAAGATAATCTTCGTTAGAACTGTAGCTAAGTTCGTAAGAAGGATTTTCCAGACTAAGTTCGTGAGGTTTGTTAAGTTCGTTTGAGTCCCAAATGACTTATATTTCATATGTTAATGTACGATAGGTGTCGGGGATTACTGATAAGCATTATTAGCTATTTGTTTGCGCGCGTACACTACTACCAGGTAAGATACACTACTTTGACACGCTGGGGGATCAACTAAAAGCTGGTTTCAAATCGTAAACACTTCCATTCGGTATCTTTATATTGCATGTGGGCATATGGGTTACTTGGGAGGTATTATGGGTTATGCAGTTGACCATGAGACCTGAGATGCAGTCCCTATTGTAGTGTAATGTAGTATGTAGCTATGCAGTTGATGTAGTTTAATGAAGTATCTTGATATGCATGATATATAGAAATGAAGTTGATGTGTGATATGCATGCTTGACTTGTACGCCTAGTTCACTAGACTTGCTAGGTTACTATGTCACTTGCACGTCTAAGGATCCAAACGTAATGAAGATAAAGTGTGTGAATGTCTAGGAATGTGTGTTACCTAGACTATATGTGTGTGAATGTTTGGGAATGCAGGGACCCAATCTATATGTGTGAAATTGAGCTCATAAAACTAATGCAGGGAAAGTGTTAAGCTTAACCCGTACTTGTCTTAGCCGGATGAGTGCGTTGATGCAGTTGTTGCTTGGGTGGCTCCTCGCAACATGGTCTTTATAACGCAGGGCGAGTAATACGAGAGGTTTGACCAACCTCCACATACGGATTACTCTTGGATTGGCTTGCCACTCCTTAACGACGTAAGATGAGTAGTCTTTTGACTGATCATCCAGTCGGGTGTGATGCAGGGCACACTTATATGCAGTTAACAAAGATACGTGTGACAATGTGTGAACTAATGCAGGATAGGCACATTTAGGATGATTATCCTAATTAATATGAAGTCGAAATGTAGTATATGTGTGAACGTGTGATGTGTGTTGTGCCTAATAAAACTTGTCTAATAATGAAGATTGTTTTAATTGGACAAATGCTTTTAATTAAGTGTTATCTTACTTAGCTATTCTTATAGCTAACACTTGCTTCTTTAATGTGGTTGTTCCCTCAGGTTTAGCTTGATGGAATTAGACGAAGGATGTGTGAGCTTGGGTAGATTCGTTGAAGGAGCCTTAGTTATCCATAGACGATTCTTTGCTTAGACATTTATTTACATTTCGTACTTAATGTCGAATTTATGTTGTGACATGTGAACGGTTGTTTTATGTTGGGCAACCGTTGGGTTTTCATTTGAACTATTGTTTGATATGGTATGTAACACCAAATAAATGCAGCAACCGAAATGTTTTTATCGGTTTTGACTTTTACAGTCTTTACTTCCGCAATTTAACACCGTTAGGTGAAAAGTTTTGAAAACCCATATTTTTAAACGACGGGTGTTACAAAATCCATTTTGAAGTACCTTAATAGCTTAAGAAATGAGGCTAAAATCACTATTTCGGTAAACGATTTTTAATCATAAAGTCCTCAAAATAAGCAATACACAAGAGAGGTTGAATTGATATGAGTTTTTTTTTGATAAAAGTTGCCTAAAAGGCCTGGGATTTTTGACTAAAATATTGTGTGGTGATTTCTAAGAATTTCCATGAATTATTGAATTTAAATAGTAATTAAAAGGCAAATAAATCAATAAATAAATTATGTAAATCATGAATTTGGCTAAATCTTCTTAACCATTGATAAAAATAACTAAAACGTACTGGAGAAAAATAGCTAAGAGTCAAGAGACATGTGTTACATAATTTAAAGATAATTAATTAAGTAAAAATAACTAATTAAGTTATTATTAAAATTAATGGAAAATACACAAATAAAAGTATAAAACATGAAATTATAAATTAAGAAGCATATATATCAGAATATAACTCAAATAAAATTATTCATAATTTATAAAGACAATTATGACACTTAAAAGTATTTTTAAGGAATTATTTAGTTAATAAATCAATAAAGTGAATAAATAAGTAATTAAATATTATTAAATTAAATAAATAATTACAAATCAGAAAATATACATAAATATTAATATTACAAGATTACTAATGTCAAACATTGCGATTAAGCAAAGCATATAATGGAAACCATGACAATCAAAGCCAAGTTACCGAATTTCCAACAAACGTTTAAATACGTATAATGAGAAAATGATCTTCTCCACCAAATATCTTCTAACCAAATAATGTGAACAATATAATACACTTGAATTCCATAATCAATTTACAACCAAAGATGGGCAAGTCTACTAGTATACATCTCATGATCTAGCACACTAGTTCATGCTACACACACTTACGTTGTGTATATATAAATACCATGGTTTAGGCTTGCTTGGGGAGCAACACGACTAGACGAAGATCTCGCATTTGATCAGCCCCTAGTTATGTGTTTTACTTTCGGGGTGAAAAGCATGATAAATAAAATTGCTTTATATATATGAATGATTCTTGAAAGAATGATTATGAAATGGGATATATTGTATGTTCAATGTGTTATAAGTTATATGATGAGCTTGAGTTCTATCAAACTGTATCACTTCGGTACACTACTATTAACTCCGAAAGGGGAGGCCTGTAGTTAGAGGGTTGCGCAACTAGGAGTCGTCCACTCACCCACTAAAATAGGTAACGGTGGAATGCTGGTTGCCTTTGTGGCCACTTTCATTGCCAGTCCGACCCGAGCGGTGCTCTAATCTACTTTATATTAGGCGGTCGTCTCCATGGCATGATCCCCTTCTTTATTAATTGCACTTGATTGACAACTTGTGCTATGAAATGAAATATTATGTTGGTTGGGACAGGAAATGGTCTTAGTAGTGGCTCAAGCATTTACTCATCAAATTATGCCTTTGGCTGAATGGAAATTTATTATTATTATGGATGGAAATTATGTTTTGAACATACGGTTTGGGTACGGATATTATGAAGGAAATTCTTGGAAACTATATGATTTACTACTTCATAATTTGAATCGGTTGTACGTATATTTGGTAGAATAAACCTATGAACTCACTCAACTCTCGTAGTTGACACTTTTCTTCATGCTTTTCAGGTCTAGAGGCAGTAAGTTAGCACTATGGACCGCCTCTTGGATGATGTGTTTGTTTGTTGCATGTTGGACTAGTAATGCGAACATTTGATCTTTTGATTATGAATTTGGTTATGTAATGTTTATTAAACGTCAACTTGAACTTGTAATCTTTTGAATTTGAATGGCATTTGAAACTTTATGTTGATGTTTTATATTTAAATCTTTTGTACAATGTCGTTCTGTGGCATCTCGTGTTTCCGCCTTAGTCGGGGTGTTACATTATGTCTTCATATATTACTTATTGTGATTGTTCTTTTACTACGAGTAGCTAGATATTTTATCATCTACTAGATGAAGTGACATGATTATGTGAAGGTTGTGTTTATTATTGTGACTGCAGCTAGTGTTTTGTCGTGATCTTAATGTATTGAGTTCTTATTAATTATTATTGTCTTGTTGATTGTATGATTATGCTTTTAATGGTATTAGATGCATGATAATATGATCTTGATTGTTTGGTAAACGATTGTTTAATTCATGGTATGATAAAGTACAAGATAATATTAATAGGAATCAACGTGTTAATAGTTTGGTAAACTAGTAGGCAGAATTACTGGTGTATTAATCTATGCAACCGAAACATGTTATGGATCTGATTCAAAGTAGATGATACTCTTATTTTTATTGTTTTAAATTAAAATCTTTTCGTTGTTTCTTCCAAAACAGTCTGCCCCGGTAATACCGGATTCCACTGTCTTTTATTATTACTAGTTTAAGCAACGTGACAACTCGGTGACAAAACCCCCAACAAATCTTAGTATTACTTAATCTTGCTTAGTTCTTAAACATAGTCCCTGCGAACGAACCTGGTCTTACCTAATAGCTATATTACAAACGAACGGATCCACTGTCCGTGAGTGTGTGTTTAGTTTGGTATTTCCTTAATTTTATAAATTTAAAACTTGACCGCTTTTCATTATACACAAACGACACATCAAGTTTTTGGCGCCGCTGTCGGGGATTATTTATCTAAGAACTTTAGTGAGATTTTGTAATTCGACCCTTTTTTGTGTTTACTCACGAGAAAGTTACTTCTTTGTCTTTTATTTTCCGTCTAGCTTAAGTTAGTTTAGATTTTGTTTTCATTATTCTAAAAAACCCAAAAAAATTTAAAAATTTAAAAATCCAAAAATAATTTACTTTTTGTCTTTTTGATTTTTTGTTAGTTTAATCGTGTTTTGTATTTGCTATCATAAAACTGTTGCTTGTCACAGGTTGCTTTTAGTGTTTGTTTTACAGAGGATAGTAGCAACATGACAGTTCAGAAGGATTTTGATCGCTCGATTATGGAGACTAGGGTAATTCCATCTAGTCCCGAGTCTCCCATTTGTACTCCTGACCTACCAGACGTGTTCGCCCCGAACAAGCTTCATTTGGAGTTAGTTAGGGAGAACTTGTTTGACGGGAAGGAGAAACGGGATCCGCATAAGCATATAGGGGATTTCACTAGTTATTGTGGAATGTTCAAATACAAGGATGTTGCCCAGGACGATGTTAAACTAATTCTTTTCAGGTACTCATTGGTGGGAGGAGCATTGGAATGGTTTGATGAATTAGAGGAGCAAAGTATTAGTACATGGGAAGAATTGAAGAAGAAGTTTGTTAATAGGTATTTCCCTAGGGAACTGGTAAATAAGTTAAAGAAGGAGGTTAGGGATTTCAATCAGAAAGAAGGAGAGACATTGGGCGCATCATGGAAAAGATTAGGTAGGATGCTTAAGAAATGTCCAGGTCATAGGATAGACGAAAAGGAAGTTTTAGAAATTTTTTATTATGGGGTAGACAGTCAATCAAAAAAGGATTTAGATATCATAGGAGGAGGTATGTTCGAGTATCTATCAGTAGGAAAGGCTAAGAAGATCTTGAATGATTTGGCGGAAAGAGAAGTAGAAAGAAGTTGGGGAGAGTCGGATAAGCAAGACGAGTTAAAAGGAATAACAACTCGATCAGGGAAGGAGACAAAATCGCCACCAAACCCACTGGAGGATGAGGAAAGGAGTAAGGTTGAGAATGAGGCAGAAGTGGGAATTGGAAACGAGGCTGGAAACAGGAACAAGGAAAAACCAGAACCGCTTCGGCAGGACCAGCGCCGCTGGCCAGACACCAGCGCCGCTGCAGCACCAGGTACACTCCCAGCGCCGCTGACACCCCTCTCAGCGCCGCTGGAACCCCCAGAAACACAAACAGCGCCGCTGGTAGACACCAGCGCCGCTGGCAACACCAGCGCCGCTGACACCAGCGCCGCTGGAACCCCCAGAAACACAAACAGCGCCGCTCAAGCCCCCGAACAAGATTTCGACGCCGAAAAGCACACTTTACAGTAAAACCGTGCCTTTCCCTCAACGCATGCGAATAGAGAAGATGGAAGCGAGGACTAAAACACTCCGTAATGTATTAAAAGAGACTCTCGTAACCATACCATTACTTGAATATCTTGCAGGTACACCATCTTACTCGAAGGTCATGAAGGAGATGTTAAAAGGCAAAGGGAGCTCTGAGGAAGCAAGAGGAATATAGGTGGATGAGGAGTGCTCTACACCGTTAGCAGATGAATTCCCACCACAGTTGGGGGACACAGGGAGTTTTCTTGTTACTTGTACTTTAGATAATAATGTAACTTGTGATGCTTTAGCTGACCTAGGAGCTAGTATTAATGTAATGCCGCATTCACTTTATCATAAAATTTGCTCTAAGAATTTAGAAAAGACTTTTATGAACCTTAGGCTAGCAAACCAATCATATGATCACCCAATAGGAATATCTAGGGACATGCGAGTAAGAGTAGGGAAATTAACCTTTCTGGTAGATTTTGTTATTCTAGAGATGATAGAAGATGCTAAGGTACCCATAATATTAGGTAGACCATTTTTACATACAGCAGATGCAGTCATTAGGGTTAAGGATAAAGAAATTTCCCTAGGCAATGGAAAAGACAGACTTAGATTTACTATTGGTAAAGGATTAGAATACCCTTGTAGTGAAGAGGATTGTTTAGAGGTTGATGAACTAGATGAGTATTTAGACATGTCAATTAATGAAGTACTTGAAATAGAAAGCACAAATGAGTTGATTGAACATGATATTGGAACTAATTTGCAGGTACACCCATGGGATGCAGGAGAGATTGAGGAAGATATATTTGATGAAATGGAAGCCGTGAAACCAGGAGGGTGGCTGACTTCTTTGGAGGACCCACCGACTGACTTAGAACTCAAGCCATTGCCATACGGCTTGGAATATACATTCCTACAAGGTAAGTCTTCTGTTCCCGTAATCATATCATCTAAGCTATCAGAAATAGAGAAGTCGCGTCTTTTGAAAGTTTTGAAAAATCATAAAAAGGCTTTTGCTTGGCGTCTATCCGACATACCAGGATTAGACCCGTCTTTTTGCAAACACAGAATTCATTTTGAAGGTAATGTAAAACCTGTCGTTCAACGGCAGAGACGGTTGAATCCTAATATGAAAGATGTTGTCAAGAAAGAAATAATCAAATTGTTAGACGCAGGGATAATTTATCCTATTTCTGATAGTGATTGGGTCAGTCCTATCCATTGTGTGCCTAAGAAGGGGGTATGACTGTAGTAACCAATGACCATGGTGAGCTTGTACCAACTAGAACAGTCACGGGTTGGAGAGTTTGCATTGATTATAGGAAATTAAATGATGCCACCCGAAAAGACCATTACCCTCTACCCTTTATTGACCAAATGCTCGAACGGCTAGCCGGTAACGAGTATTTCTGTTTTCTTGATGGATTCTCCGGGTACTTACAAATACCCGTTGCATCCGATGATCAAGAAAAGACCACCTTTACCTGCCCATATGGAACATATGCCTACCGTAGAATGCCTTTTGGATTATGTAATGCCCCTGGCACCTTTCAAAGGTGCATGACCGCAATTTTTCAGGACTTGTTAGAAACATCGATGGAAGTTTTTATGGATGATTTTTCTGTATATGGTAATTCATTTGATGTATGCTTGGATAACCTAGATAAGATGTTAGGAAAATGTGAACAGGCTAATCTTGTGTTAAATTGGGAGAAATGTCATTTTATGGTAAAAGAAGGAATAGTTTTAGGACATAAGGTATCTAAGGCAGGGATAGAAGTAGACAAAGCTAAGATAGATGTGATAGAAAGATTACCACCACCTACTAATGTTAAGGGCATAAGAAGTTTCTTAGGACATGCATGATTTTATAGAAGATTCATTAAAGACTTTTCGAAAATAGCTAGGCCACTGACTAAGCTTTTAGAAAAAGATGTAAAATTTGATTTTGATTCAGAATGTGAGAAAGCTTTTGAAACACTTAAGGAACACTTAGTTAACTCACCGATAGTAGTGTCTCCCAATTATGAGTTACCCTTTAAAATAATGTGTGATGCCAGTGACTATGTAGTAGGAGCAGTGTTAGGACAAAGGATAGAGAAACATTTTAGGCTTATTTACTATGCTAGTAGAACACTGAATGAAGCCCAGAGGAATTACACCACAACTGAGAAAGAGTTTTTAGCTGTAGTGTTTGCTTTAGAAAAATTTAGGTCCTATTTATTGTTGAGTAAGACTGTAATCTTCACCGATCATTCTGCCATCAAATACTTATTAAGTAAACAGGATGCCAAGCCTAGGTTGATTAGGTGGGTACTATTGTTGCAAGAGTTTGATGTAGAAATTAGAGATAAGAAAGGTGCTGAGAATTTAGCTGCTGACCACCTTAGTAGACTAGAAAACCCCCACTTAGAGGAATTAAGAGAGTCAGACATAGATGATGCATTCCCGGATGAATATTTAATGAATGCTAGACTAGTTGAACAACTTGATAGGACACCATGGTATGCTGATATTGCTAATTACCTTGCTGCTAATGTTGTGCCAAAAGATTTTACTTATCAGCAAAGGAAGAAATTCTTTTCTGATTTAAAGTATTACTATTGGGACGACCCGTTTGTTTTTAGAATGTGTGCAGATGGCATTGTGAGGAGATGTGTGCCCGAGGAAGAAACAAGGGGAATCCTTGATGGTTGTCACCCAGGGCCAACTGGTGGACACTATGGACCATCTGTGACTGCCAAAAAGGTTTATGATGCAGGTTTTTATTGGCCGTCGATATATCAAGAGGCACAAACTTTAGTCAGAAACTGCGATGCATGCCAGCGCCAAGGGAACATAACGAAGCGGGACGAAATGCCACAGCAGGGTATCCAGGTTTGTGAAATATTTGATGTTTGGGGGATAGACTTTATGGGACCATTCCCACCATCTCACAAATTCAAATACATTTTAGTTGCTGTAGATTATGTATCAAAGTGGGTTGAAGCCAAAGCTTTACCCACTAACGATGCCAAGGTAGTGGTAGATTTTCTTAAGAACTTGTTTAGTAGGTATGGCATGCCAAATGCCCTTATTAGTGATAGAGGAACCTATTTTGCAAACTCCCAATTAGAGAAGGTGTTTAAAAGATATGGTGTAACACATAGGTTTTCCACTTCTTACCATCCCCAAACTAGTGGCCAAGTAGAGAACACTAATAGAGCAATAAAATAGATTTTAGAGAAAACCGTAGAAAGTAATCCGAAGAATTGGGCAAAGAAGCTTGATGATGCTCTATGGGCATTTAGGACCGCCTTTAAGACACCTATAGGGACCACTCCATATCGTTTACTTTTTGGGAAAGCTTGTCATTTACCATTAGAGATAGTTAATAAGTCTATTTGGGCAGTTAAGAATTGTAACATGGACTTAGATGCAGCTGGGGAACGTAGATTGTTACAACTAAATGAAGTAGAACAACTTAGACAACAGGCATATGACAACTCTAGGCTTTACAAAGAAAGGACTAAGGCATGGCATGACCGTAGGATTCGCATGAAAGATTTCAAGGTTGGAGATAAGGTTCTTCTGTTTCTTTCTAAGTTCAAATTGAAGCAACCCATGTTAACTTCTAGATGGACGGGACCGTATGTGATTAAACATGTGTTCCCATCAGGTCATGTAGAACTTTTTAAGTCAAACGGAGGGTCGTTTATTGTAAATGGTCATAGGGTGAAGTTGTATCATGATGAGAAAGTGTGGCGGGAGTTATCATAGATGAACTCCCGTTCTTTGAAAGTGAAAAATAGACCATGTAGGTAAGAGTCTGGCTGAAGACTCGGTAAACTTAGCGCTTCTTGGGAGGTAACCCAAGCCGTATTTTTATTTTTATTTTTATTTTTATTATTTTAGGAATATGTGACTAATTGCATTTTGTAACAACCCTCAATTTCCGACTAGGACAATTTACTTAGACTTATCTAGGTATCTATCCCTAGAAGTTTATTAAGAGAATTGACCTTCTAGACATTTAAGGCATAGTGATAATTGCCCTCTAGTTCAATGAAATACCATAAATGACTAGCTATCTTAGATTTGCCATAAACAATAACTATAATCATTCAAGACAATCTCAAGCTATAAATTAGTTCTAGTTGAACTTGACGAAATGTCAATGAACCAAAATTTTTATTTCAAGAAGTCAAGTTATATGAATAATAATGTAAGACTCTCAAGTTGAGATAACAACCAAGAATTCTTATAAATGTCCAACAATTTAATCACCAAGCCAATTGAAGTATATATGACATGAAAATAAAATGACTATCTCATAATATATTCATAAACCAAAATGTTCATAGAAGTGCTTGAATAATAATAATAAGTATATATATGTCCAATATAAATACAAGTTTACTACCAATGAGTTAAATGGTAAATTAAAAACACAAATTGTATGTGTATATACATACATATACGACTACACATATATATATGTAACCACAAATTATCTTGGAAACTTTAAAGCTAGTAAATAATAAGCAAGCATGTACCTATACTAAATATCCATACACGTACATAATATATCCACAAAACTAAACACCACCTTTGAATTTTGAATGCAAAATTCGGCCACCCCCATTTCCCCATGGCCGAAATACCCAATCAAAGGGTGGCTAGGAGACATTATCCTCCATACTCCCAAGACACTTTTGATATTCCAACACTCCAACTCCTTTCACCACTCCACATTATTCCAATTCTCTTCCCAAAACAAACCCACACACACACCACACGACATACACCCACACACACTTCACTCCCTCTCTTTCTCTTTCTTCTCTTATGGACGGCTACAACAAGGAGAAAAGGAGGACCACTTGTCCTTCCTAAACACTTTCATTCTTACACATATTCTCTCACACTCCATCTCTTTTCTCTCTCATTTTCTTCTCTCAAAATTCTGCACTTTTCTTTCTATCATTTTCCTCTTGAGTTCGAGATATACAAGCCATTTTGGACCTCAAATATTAAATAAAACAACTATAATAATGAAGGGTTTTGTTAATCCATCATCAAGGATCATGAGGAACTAGCTTGGTGTTGATTTGGAGTCATCATGGCCGTGGTTTTCAGCCCCCATTCCAGCCCATCTTCGAACTCAAAAATGGTGACAACAATATCTCTTTGTTTAACAACTTCTTGTATATATATCTTGTTCTTCAAACTTTCTTTCAAAACTTTCATACTTTTCTCTTTTTTCTTGAATGAGCTTGAGGATGGGTTGCATGTTGATAGAATCTTCCATATCATGCATTGCATGTCAAAAATATGGTGGAATGATTCAAGGATTCAACCAAAAAATGTGACCCAGAAAGTGTAGTTATCATTCTAGCTTAAAGATTATCAAATGGGTTCTCAAAATCGGTTTTTGATGATTGAAATGAAGCATATTTCCTGTGATTTTTCATAAATAAACTTACTTTGATGTTCCATGAAAGATTTAATAAGAGATTTGAACATAAAATGGTTAGATGATTACATGCATTTCACTTTTTGGATGATCTTTGCAAGAACTAGATTTATTTGACTTTGTTATGTGAAAGTTCAATTTAAATAATAAATGATGATCTTGAAATTTGTTAGTAATCTGTAAATTTGAAGTTAAAAAGATACAAAATAAGTGTTAATCTTGTTAGTTATAATTTGGAGTATACAATAAGCAAACAAAGTCATTAGTGGGGCTTTTGAACCCAAAAAGGAATTTGACAGAATCAGTATTCTGTCTTGTGACGGATAAAACAGGCATGTGAGGACCATTTCATGAAAAGTGTGCAACACAAAAGTTGTAGACAAATGAGTTAACCTTATAGAACCAACTGGAATTACTCAAAAATATTGTACCAAACGAAAGATATGATTTTTCTACTAAAACTGGTCAAAACTGCATTTTTGTCTAATATCTATATCAACTTTGAGAAATTTTATCTCCAAAATTAAGAGGTTCCAGAAGCTTAAACTTGGTAGGAATTAATTTTAATGTGTTCTATGCTTAAAATAAAATCATGGGATTTTTCTAGCAATCAAAACATCTAGAACTTTTATAAAACTTCTGATGTCGCAAACAGTGCCCATTCGGGACAGTTTGAGTTTGGGTAATTTTTAAGGATATCAACCCCTGTCTAAAAATTCATCAAAAATTCACAAAAATAGGATACACATATAGGTTGTTGTATAAAAATCAGGAGGGTCCAAATAATTAGCTTTAACCCCGAATTAGTGGCCAACATTTCATAAATCTGTGGTATAAAAACAGAAAATTTGTAAGTAATCTTATAACTTGTGTGATGGGCTATGTAATGAACTAAGGAGTTAATGGGCTAGCCCGGCCCAATTAGTGAACCCACAAGGAACATAAATCAGTAGGCCCACTTGGCCCAATAAACCATATAGCCCAATAACCAATATAACTCATTAAGCACATAACCCTAATAAGGTCAAGCCCAATAACTAAATTAAGCCCAAGTCACTTAAAAGCCCATAACACTTAGGCCCAATTGGTGATGGCCCATAACACTTAAACGAATTTCATAAACCCGAATAATCATAAGACATATTGAGGAATATGTGAGTAAAAGGTAAGCGTAATCAAAGTAACACAAAAGATAATTAAGTGGAATGGACATAATTAATTACGTTAACCAAACTATAAATTGATATCACAAATGCTAATTCGTGCTAAAATCGGTTACACATCAAATGATGAATAAGGATAATATAACTTAATACGGCATTCCTATATGATAACCTAAGATGCCAAACGAAACCACAAATGAAGGCAAGTTACCGAAATTCTAACAACTTATAACTACATGTACAATGAAAGTGACCTTTTTCACCATCAATCTCTACAACAAAAAAGATGTGAATATTAGCAATACACTTGGATCCCAAAATTGATGACAACATAATGAAAGTGGCATTTCTAAGTGATGGCTTAAGATAGGAACTTACGTATATTAGTCCTATCGTAGGGATAGTCTTGGCATTGAAATGTGATTGAGGACCATAAAGAATACATGATCAAGGAAGCGATAGATGGGAAGTACCCATTTTGGATAAGTGAATATAATATGCGGCTAATCAAGGTGAGTCATAGCCCCCTTTCAAAATCTTTATGTATTTTACTTTCGGGGTGAAAAGCATGATAAATAAAATTGCTTTATATATATGAATGATTCTTGAAAGAATGATTATGAAATGGGATATATATTGTATGTTCAATGTGTTATAAGTTATATGATGAGCTTGAGTTCTGTCAAACTGTATCACTTCGGTACACTACTATTAACTCCAAAAGGGGAGGCCTGTAGTTAGAGGGTTGCGCAACTAGGAGTCGTCCACTCACCCACTAAAATAGGTAACGGTGGAATGTTGGTTGCCTTTGTGGCCACTTTCATTGCCAGTCCGACCCGAGCGGTGCTCTAATCTAGTTTATATTAGGCGGTCGTCTCCATGGCACGATCCCCTTCTTTATTAATTGCACTTGATTGACAGCTTGTGCTATGAAATGAAATATTATGTTGGTTGGGACAGGAAATGGTCTTAGTAGTGGCTCAAGCACAAACTCATCAAATTATGCCTTGGGCTAAATGTTATTGAAATTATTTATGGTTGGATATTATGGATTGAACATACGGTTTGGGTATTGGACCTCATATGGAATCTTGAAAGTTGTTGAAGTTGGCGATATTGAAATGTTGATGACCGAATGGTTTTGATGTATGATTAATCGATTTATATACTTTTTCTCTCACGATAAATTTGACAAATGAGAACTTTATAATTTACCATGGATTCTCAACTCTTTGAAATGACGTTATGGTATTTTGAAAACTTGATGGTTTGATGTGGGAATTTTTGCCGATCATACGGTTTGGGTATGTTGATATCTAATAACATGTTTTCTAAGTGTTTAAAATGGTTAGGTAACGAGATTTACTTAAAAACCATGCACTCACCAACTACGTTTTCGTAGTTGACACTTTTTCTTCATGCTTTTCAGGAATTAGCGTAAGCTTTGAGGAATTATATGCATCATGATTATTTGCATTTCACTTGGGAGTCAAAGATCAAACCTTGTGATGGGCAATGGAATCCGCCTTGATCATTGTAGTATATCATCTCATGTATTTGTTATTTGTTTCGTGGACTCCATATCCAAGTATGGTAGACGTATTGTACTTGGGAATTGGTTCACATGCTTGTACATTGTAAAATTATTTTTATCAAATAAAGCTATGGTGAATGTTATCTATTATCCTTTGTTTTGAATACTCGACTTTCTGTACATCTCATCGTTCCGCCTTAGTTGGGGTGTTACAGAAAATGGTATCAGAGACTGAGGTTATAGAGAACATTGAGGTTCCTCCGAGAATTTCAAAACTATATCCGCTTTTCAAAAAAAAAAACGCGTTTTTATGTGAATACTTGTTGCATTAGACATTCACCTAAGCATATATAACGATTCGAGACTTGCTTTACTTGAGGATTATGCTAGTTTAGTAGGATTCCCTTTTTTTTCACATTAGAAGTGAAATGAATATGAGATTGAAAGATATTCGTTGATACATGCTACTCTATGCTATAACATGTGAATTTGGGCATGATTTGATTGCAATGTGAAAGTTGTTATTAAGTACCCTCCAATCCAATATTCGTTCACTCGTGCTCTTTTGAAATTATCCCACATCCTATTTCTTATGACACCACTATTCATTATGGACCTACGACAACGCGATATCATCGGTGGAGCATCGGTGGAGAACTTTATAATTTACCATGGATTCTCAACTCTTTGAAATGACGTTATGGTATTTTGAAAACTTGATGGTTTGATCTGGGAATTTTTGCCGATCATACGGTTTAGGTATGTTGATATCTAATAACATGTTTTCTAAGTGTTTAAAATGGTTAGGTAACGAGATTTACTTAAAAACCAATGCACTCACCAACTACGTTTTCGTAGTTGACACTTTTTCTTCATGCTTTTCAGGAATTAGCGTAAGCTTTGAGGAATTATATGCATCATGATTATTTGCATTTCACTTGGGAGTCAAAGATCAAACCTTGTGATGGGCAATGGAATCCGCCTTGATCATTGTAGTATATCATCTCATGTATTTGTTATTTGTTTCGTGGACTCCATATCCAAGTATGGTAGACGTATTGTACTTGGGAATTGGTTCACATGCTTGTACATTGTAAAATTATTTTTATCAAATAAAGCTATGGTGAATGTTATCTATTATCCTTTGTTTTGAATACTCGACTTTCTGTACATCTCATCGTTCCGCCTTAGTTGGGGTGTTACAGAAAATGGTATCAGAGACTGAGGTTATAGAGAACATTGAGGTTCCTCCGAGAATTTCAAAACTATAGCCGCTTTTCAAAACGAATTTTATAGTCGAGTCGAGCATAAGGTTAAGCGGATTAGTTTGAGCTTTACATGGTAGGACCATAATTAAACGTAGAGTCATGAATCTACGTTTAATTGTGAGAGGACCATGTAAAACTCAAAATGCCACTTGGACTTATGTTCAAAAGGATTCCTTTTCAAAAAAAAAAAAATGCGTTTTTATGTGAATACTTGTTGCATTAGACATTCACCTAAGCATATATAACGATTCGAGACTTGCTTTACTTGAGGATTATGCTAGTTTAGTAGGATTCCCTTTTTTTTCACATTAGAAGTGAAATGAATATGAGATTGAAAGATATTCGTTGATACATGCTACTCTATGCTATAACATGTGAATTTGGGCATGATTTGATTGCAATATGAAAGTTGTTATTAAGTACCCTCCAATCCAATATTCGTTCACTCGTGCTCTTTTGAAATTATCCCACATCCTATTTCTTATGACACCACTATTCATTATGGACCTACGACAACGCGATATCATCGGTGGAGCATCTTCTCACGAACGTTGGACGATATACTCTAAGAATTGTAGTCCCAAGATATGACGCGACTCTATCGGTGGAGCATCGGTGGAGAACTTTATAATTTACCATGGATTCTCAACTCTTTGAAATGACGTTATGGTATTTTGAAAACTTGATGGTTTGATCTGGGAATTTTTGCCGATCATACGGTTTAGGTATGTTGATATCTAATAACATGTTTTCTAAGTGTTTAAAATGGTTAGGTAACGAGATTTACTTAAAAACCAATGCACTCACCAACTACGTTTTCGTAGTTGACACTTTTTCTTCATGCTTTTCAGGAATTAGCGTAAGCTTTGAGGAATTATATGCATCATGATTATTTGCATTTCACTTGGGAGTCAAAGATCAAACCTTGTGATGGGCAATGGAATCTGCCTTGATCATTGTAGTATATCATCTCATGTATTTGTTATTTGTTTCGTGGACTCCATATCCAAGTATGGTAGACGTATTGTACTTGGGAATTGGTTCACATGCTTGTACATTGTAAAATTATTTTTATCAAATAAAGCTATGGTGAATGGTATCTATTATCCTTTGTTTTGAATACTCGACTTTCTGTACATCTCATCGTTCCGCCTTAGTTGGGGTGTTACAGATTTAAGTGAATTGTTTTGAATATAATCATTTGTGATCTGTTTTGTATGAGATATATCTTTAGAATCACAGATGCAAGCTTTCAACGGATGAAGGAAACAAGTAACTTATTGCAATCGTATTTTGTTTTTATTTTATTTTCATGTTTTAGCTTGTTATTTCCATTTTTATATTTTGATTGAAGTGTGCAGAAGTATTTAGCTTTGTATTCTGAAGGAAACCATGCACTTGGTCAAAAGCTAAGTGTGGGGGAATGCTGGAAGCAAATCGTGAAGGAAAATCAGCCGTCGAAGCAAGTACAGGACTAGCAAGCATCGCTGGGAGCAGCAGATGCATCTCCAGCGCCGCTCCCTATCTTCCAGCGCCACTGGACCTGCACTTTTGCAAGTCCAGCGCCGCTCCAGCCTGTCTAGCGCCGCTCTTACTGTGCCAGCGCCGCTCCTGACTCCAGTCTGCACATCTAGATCACCGAAAAAAACCAAAAAATCAGAAAAACCCAAAAATCCAAAAAAATCAAAAAAATCATAAAATACCAAAAAGAAAAGGAGATAGAGGAACTTCAATGGATCGCCATCAAATGGAGCTGACTCAATTCTCGGAAGTTTAACATCATTCAAGTCGCTCCACACATGCCATCTTCAACAACTGAAGACGTTCACAAATGGGTTGTATAGGAATCTGGAGTATTCTCCAGATTATCTCACTGGACTTCACCCCAGTCCAGATCTACTCTACTGAAGACGTTCTCACTGAAGTCAAAGACTGAAGTAAGAATAAAGAAGACTGACAAATGGCGGAGTCCACTGGAAGTCTTACCAGATCTGAACACTGGAGGATTGTCTGTGTTCTAGACCTTACAAGTCTGAACACTGATATCGAGGATTTGACTTTAAGCCTTTACACACTTTCCAAAGAAGAACCCACTTGTTCTTTACCAAAGTATACGTGTGTTAAGGTGGTTGGATAAAAGGATACACTTGCACTTGATGTGACTTTATCCTTATTCCTTATCCAATACATTTAATGTTCTTGTCGGATCATTAAATGTATGCAACCATATTTGTACGGCACAAAATTCACTGGTGAATTTTGTTGCCTATAAATACAAAGTCATTTCTTTGAGAAAATCACTTTTTAGCAAATTGGTGAACTTGTTTAAATACTCTCGATCTAAACAGTTATACTTCACAACTCTAAGTATATCGATCAAAGGAGTTTATTTAGCAAGTATAGATCACTTGTAATTCAAAGATTGTTTAGATACTTACATACGTGTAATATCTAGGTTCCGCAACGATCTTGTATTTGTTTATACATCAATAAAGAAAATACACTTGAAAACTACATTTGTGTTCCACCATTTATTTACTTGTTTAAATATTGCTTAAGTCATTTATTACTTTGTTTATATTCTTGCATATTTATATTGAAGTAATACTAGTCCGATTCTAGTTCATACTTGTCTTGTATTTTACACTCGTGGGTTAAACCATCGTGTGAGGGACTTTACAATTGGTATCAGAGCAGAAGGTTAATATACTTACCTAGATCTGTTTTGCGATGGCAATCCCAGAAAATCAACAAGAAACTCATGAAACTATTTTTAATGAACCACCCACTGGAAATAACAATCCACCACGCGTTTGGTTTCACAGAATGTTTTTGTAAGGAATGAAATCTGTCAACGGAATTAGATTCCGAAGGAATGAAATTTGATGGAATGTTTTTTGTTTTCTTAAAATTCAAGAGAAGGAAGGAATGAAATTCCATCCAATAACCCCAAAGAACGGAGATTCCATCAAATGATGAAATGTTTACATTCCAATGGAATGAAACTTCATCATCTATTGACAACCAAACGTACTACGGAATGGAATTCAATTCTAATTCCATCAGATTCCATCAGAAATCGTGAACCAAACGCGCCCTAAGGAGATTGGAGATGAGTAGTCGAAAATGTTCCGTCAAATTAAAACATTTATCTACCACTAAAATGTCAAGAAAATATATAATATAATAGGACTAAGAATGAATTGGCCTTTTCAATGTTAATAGTTTTACAATCAGTGTACGTGTGATAATGGCCTAATGGGTAATTGGGTTTAGTTTAATCAAGCAAGTTTTTGACTTGGACATTTTATTTTTTTTTTTTTGTAAAGTTAGTTTCGATTCAGACGTGCTGGGGGCAATTTTAACCAGCGATTTGCTGGACCTCCAACCCCCTCCTCATGGAAAATACCTTAAGATGAGAAACCCAAGACTCGAACCCGAGACCTTGGGGAAAACTCATCTCCGGGGCCCACATAGTGGATTTGGAAGATAACTCTGGCCAATCCACCTAAGTGGAACTAATCAATATATTGCGGGTTGAAATGACATTTGTTAACAAGATACATGATTTCTCTCTTATGAGTTGCATCCTCAACGGAAAGTTATGTTTAGGTTTTCTTTTGTTTAGCCGGTACAGGTGGAGTCAAAATTTTGGTTTAAAGTATATCAAAAAAAATTACTATATATAAACGAGTGACTAAATAGTAATTTTTACGTGTGCTAAAATTTACCTATACGAGAAAATAAGGCTAAAATACACTCGCGTTTAGCCTCTACATGGCTCCGCCCCCTTTTTTGGGGTTAAAGTATTTTCAACTATTTGAGTTAAAATTATTTATGTTTTATGTTTGTTTCTTTTTTTTTTAATAATCAAAGTTCCAATAACAAATTATAGGGTTTCTTACTTTCCTGTGCATGTCACCGGAATCACCGGATGGAGAGGCAGGGAGCTCGTAGGCCGTAGGCCCGTAGCTACGAAACGATATGGTCCAATTAAATGTCAATTGGATTCACCTGTTGGGCTACATTTTCTTTTGGGCCAAATGACTTGATCCATCTGTACTTTTACGGATATTCGTAATTGTTCAGTGATCGACTTGAACATCGGTATTCGGTATCATATTTTCAGAATTTCAGTCAAAGAGAGTAATGGCAAGTACGTGAATAGCCCAAATATTTAATAACAGCCACCCAATTGAAAAATTCGAACTATTCTTTTTGTGATAACCCTGGTTAGAGTAGATTTGAACCATTAGAAGAACTTTTAGGTCACGTTTCGTTGTGAAAAATGAAAATAGCATTTTCTAATTATAACACGTTTTTAAAATTTTCATTTGTTTTTCAATAAATGAAAAACCTTTTTCATTTTATAAAAAATTAAAAATAAAAAACTTGAAAACATTTTTTATAAACAAACACAAAATAAAAAACTTGAAGACATTTTTTACAAACAAACACAACCTTAGGTTTTCAAATAGTGTACATATAGATGATCAACACGAACTATACCTGGCAATCTGTACCCAACTTCTTTTGAATGGGTTGATTTGGGTATTTTATTTTGCTCATTGGGTTAAGTTGGGCTACTGGAAATAAAAGAAGCGGGTTTATTTGGTTCATTGCATATTAACTAAGTCAAGTAAACAGGTCCAACGGGTAACAATGCGGGTCGAGCGGGTTTTATTGAGCGGTATTCACAATTAATGCAATCCTCGTTTTTTTATATTCATTGTTAGATTAAGCGGATTATATATTATTCAATCTTCAGAAATAATATTTGAGGTTTCATATTCATTAAGCTTTTTTATTATCAGAATCTTTCTCGTTTTAACTTTTATCTATCTATTTCAATTTTCCAACCAATAGTCAGGTAAAAAAAGGGTAATTGGATAGGAACCCCCTGATCCCATGTATCATTTGGTACCCACTAATGACTGATTGGGTCTCTGCTGGCGCACAAACTGGCTTGCCCGTTCCAAGTCGTGAGTTGGACCATGTGGCTTGAACCAATAGCCAGGTAGTATCATCGTTTAATATTTACAAGTAAGTTTGGGATTTTGAGTCAAATTAGTTTAAAAGTATCATCGTTTCTACAAGTAAGTTTTGGATTTTATGTCTAATTAGTTTAGATTTTAAGGTTTTTTTTTAATGAATTTATGATTTTTTTTATTTCCCAGAATTTCATATATATTTATTATATATCATATACGAGTAATATAATATATAATATTACCATGTGGACATGTGTATAACCAAATATAAATTGCAGTTGTTCGATATTAACTTATTATACTTATACATTATTATAATTGTGTTTGGGCTTAAATAATTATATTGATATTTTATTCTTGGCTTTTCGTGTTAAAAAAAATACGGGTCAACCCGCACCCGACCCGCACCCAACCTGTTTGACCCGCATTGTTAAAATTACCCGCTTAGACCCGCACGCGTTTTAACCCGTTACCCAAACCCGCCTATTTTGCCAGGCCTAACACGAACCAAATGTAACCATCTAAGTCGATTAGAAAGATAATCGTAGCCATCTCCAATAAGTAATTGGTTTTCGTTTCTTTAGTAAAATGTTTACTTTTACCATGTTCATTGACATTAACATTTTTAACCCTATTCATCGAAAAAAAGTGACATGTAGGAGCAAATAAATAAAGCCAGAGATCTCGGTATTTATGTTAAGATTGCCTCACTATTCATTAACATAAATTCATTTATAAGATAAAGCAAATTTTGTAAAGCAAACACAAAGTGGAAGATAGAAATTAGTTAAGATAGCCATTTGATTCTGAAAATTGTAGTTAGCAGTTAGCACCAACCACATATCATGATCCATTACATCAAAGTTACTAATTACCACTACTTGAATAGGAAAACTACAATTACCCTTGTTACCAATCACCATAAGTCATTTTAAAACCTTCTACCATCTGAATAGCAAAACGCCTTTTGATCCAACGATTATTAAGCTTCCACGTCAGCAGACTTCTTGGCAGTAGGATTGCAGAAGAGCCAGACGATACCGTACGGATCCTTAACCTTGGCCACGCGCCCACCACAGCACGCGCCATCGCCTTCAACACCTTGAGTGATCTCACCTTCCGTAACAGCACCAGCTTTGACAGCCTTTTCCACAGCGGCATCAATGTTCTCTGTTTCCATGCAGAACACCAGTCCAGTACTAGTCACACCTTTCACGCTGAATTCATTCATGTACGACGAATCAGAAAATATAAATATATAATGAAAAGAAAGTTTTGAATTCTTCAAAAATTAATATTTTCTTCTCAAAAGCATAAGCTAGTCTATGAAATTAGTAGCTATAAAATAAAAAATGTATCCTTCACATACATCGAAAACAATTGAGCAAAAAGATGTTGTCAACGTACATATATAATAGAAAATGATTTATAAATGCTGTTCATGAATTTTAATACATGTAGATTATAAGCTTAAAATCATTTCCTTAACATTGAAATTAACATCATTATACGAATATTACACTATTCTTACTCTGTATCACTATTCATAATTTCATACAAGTTTAGAGATGGTTTGGTTAGTATAATATAATATAATATAATATAATATAATTTTCATTTTTAATTACATAAATTATTTAAAAATTTTTAAGCACAGAGATACCATGGAAAACATCATATCATATAGGCAATAAATTCAAATTAAAGCAATATATACACCGTCAAAGACGATGTCCGTACAATCAAATTCATTGATGCAAATCTATCTATAAATTGATTAAAACTTCACAAAATATCTATTTTATACGGATCTAAAAAATATAGAAAAATATTATCAGAATCATCTCTACAAAAATAATGTATAGTATATACAACATGGGGATAACTTGGATGATGTTAACATTAGTTAGATGATGTTGCTCTCACAAACCATAAAATTCATGGACATGGTAGAAAATGATGTTAGTGGGTTGTGAGAGCAACATCATCTATTAGATGATGTTAACATCATATTAGATTTTCCCATACACATATATAATCTCTATATAAATTTGATGATTTATTTATATAATTATATTATAATATTAATATATATTCACCAGAAAATAACAAAAACAAATTATCTAAGCAAATAAATTCACCTAAAGATTAATATTATCTGCCAATAACTTCATGCATAACATTTATTTTACACAGATCTACACTATTACACAAATATACAAACATATATCTATATCTATATATAAATAAATTGAAAAAAAAGGGAGAAAAAAGCGTACGGAACGACGGAGTCATCGGAAATGAGAATCGAAGAAGGACCGATTTTAATTTCAGCAGTGAGAAGAAGCGGGAGCTCCTGATCAGCTTTCCGTTTGGGATGATTGACGCGGTTCACTTCTTCAGCACCAAACGCCGATTTGTAGAAGGAAACGGCGTCGTTTGCCTTATCGGCTTCAACGAAGAGATGCGGTTTTAGTGATGTGAAGGTGGCGGATTGCGACGGAGGTGCGACGGTTGAGTCGGTGGTTGTCATTTTTGGAAACACGAAGAGAGTGTGTGAGGGAGAGAAAAAGTAGGTGAAGTGTGGTGTGGTGGAAGTGAAGAAGAGGAACCGTTTGACGGGATTTTATAATGGAAACAGAGTGAGTATATGGATATAGTGTGTTTGGAAAATGCCAATAAGTTTTTTTGTTGGTAATCTATATATATACTAAAATATATATACTAAAGTTGAATAAATTATCCTACCCCCTATTTTTAAAAATTGTTACATAATAGTTACATACGGAATTACTAGATTACTCTTAGACTAAAGGGAGTGGGAGGTTAGGGAGGGAGGGACGACTTGCGCCATGTGGCATGTGGGGTAGGAAGTAGGGATAGGCGTGAGACTGGTACCGTCCCGTAGCGGTCCCGATACCGATGGTACCGATCCCGAAATTTATCAAAAGTGGGTACCGATCCCGGTCCCATTTAAAGCGGGAATGAGACTGGTCCCGAACCAGAACGGGACCGGAATATCGTTACCAAGTCCCAACAAGTCTCGATTGAACCAATAGTTACACTAATATAAAAACATAACAAAACATAATATAGATACTTATAACATCATGAGATACATATCCAAATAAAATTCCAAAAGCAACAATACCATGGGAGTAACTAGAACAGAAGGCAGAATCCAAAATATAGCATACTAGCATATACCAGAAGCATAAGGCCATTAACCCATCAAGTTAATTGGCATCCTATAAACATAACTTGTGCTTCTAGCTGCTAATATATGTTACAGACATTATATTAGTTCCAAAAATTACATGAAGCCTTCTCAAAATAACTAAAATAACCCAACAACATAGAAACATCATTCTTCGACAAGTACCTGTTCCTTTCCTTTATCTTTTCGGTTGTTGACCGCTTCTTCAATCTCTATAAATATATCAAAAAAAAAAAGTTAGTACTGGTCTCACAAATATAACATACAAACAAATGTGATTTTTACCCATGGCGATGTCATCATCATTTAAGATGTCGTCAACTTGATCCAAAAATATAGAGTTATTCGACTTTCTAACCCAATCTTGTGTGCATATCAACGCTTCCACTATGTTTGTTGACAACCTTGTTCTATAGGGGTCTAACACACGACCTCCCTACTAAAAGCCGACGAACGGATGCGACTGATGAAACTTGGATTGCCAAAATATCTAACAAGCCATAATAATGATAATGTTAATATTTAAACAGGGTGTTATACTTTTAAAGAATGAAAATGTCAACTAACTTACCTTTAGCCATGCGAGCAACAATTGGGAACCTATTTCCATTTAGCCTCCACCACTTGAGTATGTCAAATCCGGGTTTGAAATTCACCCTTGGCTAATTAAGATAACTATAAACATATATTGGGCCAGATAGTTGGGTTTTTAATTTGGGTTAAGTGAAGTCGGTACTAAGTGGGACTAAATGGGATTCGCGGGATTTTCCCGATACCGATCCCGACTAGTCCCGATCCCGAAAACTTGGAAAATTGGGTACCGGTACCGATCCCGACCGGGATTCGGTACCACTTTCCGGTACCGGGATCGGGATTTGGGATTTTTAGCTCATCCCTAGTAGGAAGAGTTGCCCCTCAAAAAAGGTGAAAATGTGTGGGTTTTTAAGGAGGGGGCAACTTGCGCCATGTGGCACTTCCAATGATTGATTTTTTTTTAACTTTTTTATATTTAAAACAAAATCATAATATTTAACAAATAATCTGAAAAACACATTTTGTCAATAAAAATCATTTCATTAACTAAAATTTAGAAACTATAAATTTAGAATTTAAACGTAAAATTTAGAAACTATATATATATATATATATATATATATATATATATATATATAATATATATATATATATATATATATATAATACATCAACAAAGATTGAAAAAAAAACGTCGGGCTCTTTTTCTCCACTTTTTCCATTTAGTTTCGCGCTGGTCAAAGCCCCTTTGGGCGAACCTCAGGTCGCCGGACACCAAGTTCGCCCCTCGGGGCCTGTGTTCCGGGCGAACCTCGGCGAGAAACGGCGTTGGTCGCCCCATTGATCGCCCACTCCGTTAAGTCTTAATAAAAACCCAGTATAGAAAGTCTTTTTATAAAATACCAAATTTGCCCTTAATGAATTAATTTACACTCTAAACCTTTATTTTAATAATTAACATTTTAATCCCTTATCTTCTAAAAATTTCCACTATCACAATTACATTAACCTACACCGCCACCACCACCAATAGTACCATCACCGACACCACTAGACCGCCTTCCCCACCGGTCGCCACCGCCGCCGAATTGCGCGGGTACCATGCTCGTATATACTAAAGTAGAATTAAAGTTGCTTCTTTAGCACTTAATTCATTAGGGTACTAAATGAGGTTAATTAGGAGGTTAATTGCATTTGTTTACTTACTATGATGATAGGAATATGTATGTATACGATCGTTGTTAATATTGCAATTAATCTATAATAAAGCACAGGCTAATACGAGCCGACCAGAAGAAGCAAGGCTTTAGTTTACCAGATCCTTGACACAATATATATACTAAAGTAGAATGAAAGTTGCTTCTTTAGCACTTCATTCATTAGGGTACTAAATGAGGTTAATTAGGAGGTTAATTGCATTTGTTTACTTACTATGATGATAGGAATATGTATGTATACGATCATTGTTAATATTGCAATGCAATTTTGGTTTGTAATAATTGTTTTTACGGGAGTGAATTCATTATGAATTAGGGGATACTTATTATTATGATCATAAATCAATGAGGTTAGTTATTATTATGATAGAAATATATTTACACGAGCATTGTTCATGTGATAATAATAATAATGTTCATGTGATAATAATATTGCAATGCAATTCTGATATATAAGAATTATTGTTATGTGAGTGAATACATTATGAATGAGGTGACACTTATTGTGATCATAGATAGATGTGTTCATGGTGTGTTGTTCTGTGTATGTTCGTTTTTGTGTATGTGTATGCGATGCTAATTATGATTTTATTATCATAGATACATGTATTCAGTATTATATATTTGCTTAGTTACTTAATTTGGTGTATATATATGTAATGCTGATTATGATTTTTTTTAGCTGAGTTAGATATATGGATGTTATGTGTTAAGACTTTTTATATGCCAACCCATACGTGGATTGTTGCTTATACCTTTGGTTAATGCATATTGAATTTAATGACATCTTTGTATCATTAATGAAATCTTTCAATTGTAACTGTTGATGGCTGATCATGGATGGTCACGTAGAGGCTCTTGAACTGGTATATATACAAGGGGTGGGTGAGCATGGTATGAAAGTTACAAACTCATCAAAATTAGTTATTGCTTTTTAAGAAGATGGCAAATAAGGTTTAGTTGCGTATGAATCGTGTTGATCAGAGTCATGTTTTCCTTGATGATCTTCAACCAGGTTCTGGTGGTCCTGTGATGGTAATGATCAATCGCAAATGGGATGTGTACAATGTGAAGGGAACGTACATGAGCACTGATTTCATTATCTCAGATCAGAAGGTATACCAAATGGTTTATTTGTTTTGGATTTTTGTTTATACTTATAATACTTTATTATATATATAGATTCAATGTATACTCAGTGGGGTTCTGGATGTGCAGGGAAATGCCATGCACTATGTTTCTACGCATAACAGGCACACAAGTTTTTGGAGATGGTAGGGGAAGGTTCTGTGTATGTGTTGTCTGGGTTCAAAGTGAAGCCTAATAGGAAGGACTTTCGAATAATGAAAGACAGTGAGTACATCCTTGAATTCGATGGCGCAACATCTGCTAGGAAGGCAGTTGGTGATGTCAACAGTTTTGTGCGTTATTATTTCCAAATTACTTTGTTTGAAGAACTGGTACCGACTAATAATAAGTATTTAGTTGGTATGATTTCTTTCTTTTAAATCGTACACTTTTCACTACTTTGAATTGTGTATTTGTATAGATTGTGTAGTTAGTTGTTGGTAGATGTATTGCCTATATATATATATATATATATATATATATATATATATATATATATGTGTGTGTGTGTGTGTGTGTGTGTTTAATATGATAAGCTTTTTATTTTGGGTTGTATGTGGTTATAAATAAATATATGCAATACCTATGTTTATGTATTGGTTGAC
>CM067167.1:120295607-120498842 GCA_034093135.1 Erigeron breviscapus
TATAGAAAAGTCACATTTCATCTTTAAGGCACATATCATTACAAATCATTACATCTAGCATTAAACATCATTCATATAGGATGGGTCATCCTAAATGTGCCTGTTTATCTTTTGCGTCTTCACATTTAACATCTAAACATCTTTGTAAGTGTGACATAAGTCACACCCGACTAGATGGACAAACCTTACGGCAGTACATCAATGTCGTTAAGGAATGGCAAGCCAATCCAGGAGTAGTGTAGATGCAGCTTTGTGTGACAGTAGCAACATAGATTTGATTAACGTTTTTGTTCTTAGGAATATCTGTGTAATCGTTTAAATAATAAGTCGCTAGGACTTACGTTTGTATTTAATGATTACGTTTGAACTTCAATGTGAAATCAAGTTATGGTTATTGTTATGTTTGTGTGTTATATAATTGTTTTGCAGGTACAAGAATGTAGAGCCAAGGTTTATAAGTGTCATAGAACACTTAAACGATGGCTGGACGTTATGTACAAGTCAAACAAAGGACCAAAGGGACGAACCTCGTGCTGACATCATCAGCATGCAGGATTGCCCTCGTGCTGACGTCAGCACGAGACCGGTTGGTTATTGATTAATTAGGCTTATGGACTTCGATTAAGGCCCAAGCCCACACGAACTAAAACCCTACTAGTATAAATACATGCTAATTTACACAATTAGTAACGAATTAAAGACTTGAAAGTCGAATTGTTGCTCGTGTGACCTCCTACACGAACTAGCACTTCGTGTGTGACCTTAGGTTGATTAATTACTGATTAATTGATGAAAGGCAGTAGCAATCTAGTTATCTCAAGAGGATTCCGCACTCTTGACATAACGAACCACATCTTATTTACGATCCATTCAACGGTAGGGACTCACAAGTGGTATCAGAGCCCTAAGGTTGATTACCAGAAGGTGTAAGATCGTGTGATTAGCTATTGATTGAAAAATCAATTCGAAATTCGAGTTTTTCATCAAATTCGTAGTCGTCTTCGCGCTGACCTCATGCTTACATCAGCACGAGGTGATCTTCGTATTCAGATTTGTGACAAGTGTCCTTCGTGTGTCACTTCATGTCACGTGCTTTTCGTGTGATTTCGTGCCACATCTACACGAACTCAGTATCTTCGTGTGACGTACTTCGTGGCACGTCTACACGAACTCAAGTGCTACAGTAACATTTTTTGTTGATTTTCACTATACGAGACTCAAAATGACTACTGTACCTGCTGCCGGAAACTCTCCTAATGCCACACTTATCAACCAACTTATCATGCACGATCATGAGGTTGGTCGTGGAAACACACCTCCAAAGCTTTTCCGTATGGAGAATTATTGGATGTGGAAAAGACGATTTGAAGATTATATTCGTCTGAATGATATTGATATGTGGGTGGTGATAACTCAAGGTTTTGATTGGCCAACGTATGAGAAAAATGGCGTAATTGGTAGATATACTTATACTGATATGCCAGATGATGAAAAGAAGAAATACGTTGTGGAAGGAAAGGCTCTTTCAACTCTACTATGGCCTTACCTCAAGAAAGTGTACATTTGTTTAAAAAGTACACTACTTCAAAGGATTTGTGGGACGCTCTAGGAAAGTACTGTGAGGGCGATGCTACTTTGAAGAGAAATCGTATTAAACTTCTTAAACATCATTATGAAGCCTTTAATGGACTGAAAGGAGAATCTCTTGATGAGATAATTGCTCGATTCAGTCATTTGACAACTGAGTTATCATATTTTGAGGTTGTATACCCCCAGACTGAGTTAGTAGATAAGTTTTTGGATTCACTACCAAAAATATGGACTGAATATGTTCATCACCTTCAAGATGACAAGGAATACAGTTCATGGGATTTTGAAACAGTAGTTTCCAAACTAAAGAATAGAGAAATGAAAAGAAGAATCAAGGATACTCATGCGGATTTTACTCAAGATCCATCTTTATATCATGCTTCTTCAGTTCATTTGGCAAGTACTAGCTCAGGAACCAATGCATTTCTAAGTGGTGTTGAAGCTACACCAATAGTTGATGCAGATGGAATTGCAGGTTATGTTGCTTATGACAATTCCACAACTAATGTTAAGAGCAATACTCGGTTATATCATTCCATGCCAATGAGTATGAGCTCTGCAGAGGGAAGAATGAATCTCTACTCAGCCTTCTGTTCGGCTCATGAAGCTTATATTGGTGGAAAGGTTACTGACCCTGCATTGATTGATGATGATTACAATCAGATAGATCCTGATGATTTAGAAGAAATGGATCTACAATGGCAGCTTGCAATGTTAACTATTAAGGTCAGAAGATTTTCTCAGAAAACTGGAAGATTTTTGGGTAATGGCACAAAAGGTTTTGACAAATCCAAGGTGAAATGTTATAATTGCGATGGATTTGGTCATTTTGCAAGAGAGTGTCAACGTCCAAAGAGGACTGATAATACCGTTGCTGGTAGACAGAACTACAATCAAGGCGGTATTACTCCACCCAATTACCAGAAAACTCAAGCAATGATTACATTTCCTGCTACTCCTCAACAACAAGGTACTCCTCAGCTTCTTGAGTCCAAGGCTGTTGTTGTTCAAAATCCAGATGGTACTTATTAGTGGGATACACAGTCTGAAGATACTTCAAATCATGCATTTTTAGTTGAGATTTATGATGACTATGCGCATGTTGCAAATGAAGTTGCTGAAACAATTGATTATGTTGTATACACTAGTGAAGAGAGAGCATCTGAGATAGTGAGATCTGAGAGTGAATCTATGACAGCTGTTAAAGCTACTGAAGGAAATACTGAGTCATCTAAACCAGTTGATGACACTGCCGAGAAGAGTATTGAAGATCAGATGAAAGAATTTGTGATACCTGAAGGTATGACAACTAAAGATTTTGTTGCATACATGGCAGGCTGCAAGGCTGCAGATCAGAAGGTATCATGTTCTTTACTTTCAATTGTTAATGTTTGCAAAATAGTGTCTGAAATGAAACTTGAGGTGTTTATCCTTAACAAAACCGTATTAAACTTGACTAGTTAAAACTCTACTTTTAAGAAGGAAAACGACTCATATTTTGCCAAAAATTCTGGTTTGGCGAAACAAGAAAATCTTTATAAAGATAAAATTCGAGCTTTAGATAAAGATGTTCTTGTTTTAAAAGAAAAATTAAGAGAGTCAGTTTTAATGGAAAAAGTAGGTAATGAACAGTATGCTAAACTAACTGAGGATCTTTCTAAGAAGGAGAAAGAGTTAGTTGATGCTAAACTGGAAATAGTTAAGCTTAATAACAGACTTGAACAAATTAGAGGTTCTGAACTTATAAGATCAATGCAGTTGCAAACTCCTATACCACGAGATTCAAAGAATAAAAGTGGTTTGGGAATGGATTATAAAGAAGTTAGGGGTCCTTTTAATGATAATTATAGTGAATCTCTAACAAAACTGACTGAGAAAGAAGAAATCCTTGTTGGTCAATCTTCTTCGTCTCAGACAGAAAACCAAACTGATAACCTTAAGACCTCTGAGAGTTCACTGAAAAAGACAAGACATAAAAACAAGAAAGCTGAAACTGTAACTTCATTTGTCAAACCGTTGGATCCTAATAATGCTGTTTATGATGCAAATGTACTAGTAGGATCTAATTGTGTGAATCCAACTTGTCATGTTGAGAAAATTATAAAATGTTTTACAATGAAAGGATGTGATACTGTATTTACATCCACTGAAATTGATTTTGAGAAAATAGATCATGACAAGATTGATAAAGTTTGGAATAAGGATGAATCTACATCTAGTGGAATTACCTTAACACCATTTTTATTTGAACCAAGGATTCAAAAGAAAGTACAGTTTTCAAATAACAATGAATCAAAGGGTCTGTCAAAAGAAGAATCAGCCACAATTCAACTAAAGGAGTGTTTAGGCGTGACTTCTGTAGAGTCTGATATTAAAGCTAGGAAATTAAGGGCAAGTAGATCATGCTTTTACTGTTATGAGCTAGGACATGTTTATAGCTGTTGTCCAAATAGAAAGAGACGTTATCCAGATAAAAAATGCCTCTTCTATTGCGTCAAGTGATTCTGATATTATAGCTCATAATGCTCGATCTAAGACACCCAAACGACAGGGACATTCACAAAATGATACAAATTGTATTCATGAAGGTGGAAGTCCGAGTCGATCTCGTACACCTTGAAGGAGTAATTCACCTAGGAATAAGCAAGTTCAACAGAATCGGTCACCCCCTCGTAGAAATGGAAATGTTTCCAAGTTTTATGATCGATTAGAAACTCCTCCTAGGTTTGGTCCACATTCACCTAAGAATTTTCCTCCTAAGACTCGTTTCATTTCGCCGTCTAAAAGAAAATCGGTGACACCATCTACATCCAAGGCTCCAACTAAGAGCGATGGATATTGGACCGAATTAATTTTGAGAGATAAACTCGGCAAACCTAACCTAAAAAGGTTTGGGTACCTTTCAGAAACTAACTTAATTTGTGTTCATTGTACAGGGAGAACCAAGGAAGCCTATCAGTCTTTGGTATGTTGACAGTGGATGCTCTTGGCACATGACAGGGGACAAGAAATTGTTGTCCAACTATGTAGATATTAATGGTTCTTATGTTAGTTTCGCTGGTCCCAAGGGCGGCAACATCTCAGGTCAAGGTGATGTTGTCAATGGGAAAATTACATTGGAGAAAGTCAATTATGTGGAACAACTATCTCATAATCTGATGAGTGTTTCTCAGATTTGTGACAAGGGAAATCATGTCCATTTTACTGAGAAAGAAGCACTTATTTTAAAACCGGGATTTGTTATTCCTGAAGACTGGATCCTACTGAAAGCTCCTAGGAAGAAAGACATCTATGGCCTTATGTTAGGTGTTGATGATTCGAAGGAGCCAATTTGCTTATTAACGAAAGCAAATGAATCTGAATCTCTGTTATGGTATAGAAGAATGGGACATATTCATTTCCGAAAGATGAATGATATTGTCAAACATGGTTTGGTTGAAGGTGTTCCATTGAAAAGGTTTGAAATGGAAGACAAATGTGTACCTTGTCTGAAAGGTAAGCAGCAGAAGTCTTAACATAAACCAAAGAGTGAAAATTCTATTACCAACCCATTTGAGCTACTTCACATGGACTTGTTTGGTCCTGTGAATGTAAGAAGTATAGGTGGGATGTACTATTGTTTGGTGGTTACTGATGACTACTCGAGATTCTCATGGGTATTCTTTCTTCAATCGAAAGATGAAACTCCACAGATTTTGATAAATTTCTTTGTGAAACTGAAAATATTTATGGAGTTCGTGTTAAGAGAATCAGGAGTGATAACGGAACTGAATTCAAGAATAAAACGTTGGAAGTCTTCTGTATGTCCAAGGGAATCCAACATCAATTCAGTGCACCGTATGAACCACAACAAAATGGAGTTGCTGAAAGAAAGAATAGGACTCTAATCAAAACAGCCAGAACAATGCTTGCTGATTCAGGGCTTCTTACTATGTTTTGGGCAGAAGCAGTAAGTACAGCATGTCATATTTTAAATCAGGTTTTGGTAGTTAAGCGTCATAATAAGACATGTTATGAGCTTCTACATAAGAAGAAACCAAATTTACATAATGTTGAACCATTTGGTGTTCTGTGTACCTTCTTGAAATATCTACCTCGGTCAAAGTTTGATTCAAAAGTTGAAGAGGGATTTTTCATGGGTTATAAACCGGGTACTTCAATTCGAAGGGTTTACAATAAACAGACCGGCAAAGTTGACTTAGGTACTAATGTCAAGATTGTCAGTCATAAACCTGCTATTCATTCTGGAACTGGCAAGAACTCCGATTATGATAGTGTGTTTAGTTTGTTACACGGTCCTGCTTCTTATTCAGGTCCTAACAAAGTTGATGATGTGATCATTTTAAGAGATCATATGGATTATACTCCTACATCTCCTCCTGCTCAAAATGTTGATACTACTCGAACCAAAGTTCAGTCTACTACTGTTATTGGTGAAAGTAGTAAGAACAATGATAAGACATCAGATTTAGATGTTAATGAACCCGAGAACACTACTCCAACTACTCCTTCAAAAGTTCCGTTGCCTGATGATGATCCTATTTCTGAAGAATCGGAAGATGATTTTAGTTCTCCAGAATTTCAAATTCGTTCGAATTTAGGAGATAATATAAATGTTGATTCGGTTCCTCAATATTGAATAAATAAGGCTCATCCTGTTGAAAATATTCTTGGTGATGCTTCAGAGCCTGTTCGAACTAGAAATCAGTTAAATAAGGAGATGACTAGTTTATTTTGTGAAGTGAAGGATACAAGAATTATAACTGAGTGTTTGTATTCTTGTTTCATTTCACAAGAAGAACCTAAGAATGTTAAGATGGCTCTACAAGATCCTTTTTGGGTTGCAGCTATGCAAGAAGAATTAGCTCAATTTGAAAAACTTGGAGTATGGGAGTTAGTAGATGTGCCTAGAGGTAAAGAACCGATTGGAACTCGTTGGGTATTCAAATGCAAACGAGATGACAAAGGGATTGTTACTAGAAATAAGGCACGTTTAGTTGTTCAGGGGTTTGCACAACGAGAAGGATATGACTATAACGAAACTTTTGCGCCAGTTGCCCTGATTGAAGCTATAAGGTTATTTTTAGCCTATGCAAGCTTTAAAGGTATAAAGGTGTATCAGTTAGACGTTAAGAGTGCCTTCTTGTATGGTGAAGTTAAAGAAGAAGTTTATGTTTTTCAACCACCGGGGTTTGAAGATCCTAATTATCCAAGACGAGCATATCGATTTGATAAGGCTCTTTATGGATTGCATCAAGCACCCAGAGTGTGGTATGAAAAGTTGTTGACACATTTGTTGACAAATGGTTTTACAAGAGGATCGATAGACAGCACATTGTTTATCAAATGGCAGAAGCGATATTATTTGATTGTACAAGTTTACGTTGATGATATCATTTTTGGTTCATCTAATGTAAAGATGTGCAAAGAATTTGAAATGAGCATGAAAAAGCAGTTTGAAATGAGTGCTATGGGGGAACTACAATTCTTCCTCGGACTGCAGGTTGATCAAAGGAAAGATAGATTTTTCATTCACTAGTCTAAGTATGTTGATGACATCTTGGAGAGGTTTCAAATGCTAGAATCCAAGACATGTGGTACTCCTATTCAGCTAAATCATGGTTTAGGGGTTCTTGATCCTAAAGATCTGCCTGTTGATGCAACTTATTATCGTGCTATCATTGGCTCATTAATGTATCTGACAGCTTCACGGCCGGATATTATGTTTGTTGTTTGTCTTTGCGCTAGATTCCAAGCTAGTCCGAAAGAGTCACATTTAGCTGCAGCAAAGCGTATCCTACGTTACTTGAAAGGAAACCAAGGGCTTGGTCTATGGTATCCTATGGGAGGATCGTTTGAGTTTGTTGCGTATACTGATTCGGATTTTGGCGGTTGTAACAACGACAGGAAGTCTACAACTGGAGGATGTCAGTTCTTAGGAGGGAGACTTGTATCGTGGCAGTGTAAGAAGCAGACATCGGTTGCTCAGTCTTCATGTGAGGCAGAGTATATGGCTGCTGGTAGCTGTTGTTCCCAGGTATTATGGATTCAGCAACAACTACGTGACTACGGTATGGATTTTCTTGATACTCCTATTAGAATAGACAATAAGTCAGCTATAGACATTACAAATAACCCTGTCATGCATAAAGTCACCAAGCATATTGATATTAGACATAATTTCTTACGTGACTGTGCCCAAAAGAAATTAATTCATTTGGAAAAGGTTATAACTGATGATAATCTAGCTGATTTGTATACTAAAGCATTTGATAAGACTCTTTGAAAAGCTGATTCTTCTCAATGGTATGAAGAATGCTGATTCATATTAGATCTTTCAAAGAACTATTTTTTGTATATTTATGTGTGTCTTAGTTAAGTTTGTAAAAAGCTAGAGTCATAAAAATACAAAAAGAGTGTCTAGTTTAAGTTTGTAAATAGCTAGAGTCATAAAAATACAAAAAGAGTGTCTAGGTTAAGTCTGTAAATAGCTAGAGTCATAAAAATATAAAAATTTGAAAAATGAGAAATCAAAATAAATAAGATAGAGATTTAAGTTGATGCATTCAGATGATTAGAAGTGAGGATAACTTTAGCTTTTAAGCCTGCTTAATCGTAATATAACTGCTCAGTTCAGTGATTACAATTTAGGATGTATCGGTAGGCACAAAGTACCAAGGTTTCCTTCAATCTGAACTTAAATTTATACAATGTTCTTGTGGGAAACATATTCAGATATATGGCTGAGAATGCTTGCTTTTCAGTAATGATTAGATCTGGTCCTTAAATTCTGTGAAAGATCTAGCATTATTATAGGATTTATTCAGTATATATGTGAAAACTTCTACAAGTCATGAGCATGAAAGTTAAATTTAGTTATAATGTGATAATTGTTATGCAATGAATTCAAGTTAAGGGCTAATGTGGTCTTTGATATTCGGACAAGTATGTCCTCGGGGTGTCTTTGTATACCTAGCCTACCTAAAGCTTCCAACTTGGGATAGGTTGTCAGAAAGTTCGCTACATGGATCTCATAGAAAATCACGGGTTCCTTAACACAAAGAAATGCAAATGCATATGAAAGTTAAATCGCAAAATGCTAAATTGATCAAATGAAATAAATCTAAAAAGTGTCACATGCTTTGTTTAAGGAAGTTTTTGGATATATATTGAATATTTCTTATTTTAGTGCTTGTGTCGATTACGGGAGTATATCTGAATGTGGGTCACATAAGTTCGCAAACTAAAAATGTGGCATGAGTAACTTACTAGGTTACATGGTGACTGTCCTTGGCTCAAGTAATACGAAAGTGTCACAACCCAAAGGAAACTGGAAGTACCGAGTGTTTAAGAGGACAAATATACCGATAATCGTTGTTGGGTCACTGTTCATAACTAATAATAAGAGAATTATTTCTCACCCGCAGGCTTATGTAATTGCTAATCTGATCTAATCCGTAGAAACTTAGAATCTCTTGTACATAAATAAAGTAGTTTAGATTTTATTTTATTTTATTGTATTTTATTTTATTTTATTTTATTTTATTTTATTTTATTTTATTTTACTTTTTACTTTATTTTGTGTCAGTTTGTTGTGTCAAACTAGTTCTTATTGCACGAGAGATTTAATAAGCATCTGATGATTCCATAAGAAGTTATATGATCCTTAGTGGATTATATGAGTCTTGTTGCTTATGGTATATGTGTTTAAAAGATGGATTTTCTAAATATTAACATAAGTTGTTTAAATTTTAGAACATGATTCTATTTTGGTTATTGAAAGATCAAAATGTAGTTTTGAAGAAATTTCAATTTATTTATTTTTTTGAAATTTCAATTGGTTTTGTTCGATAAGTATGCTTGACAAAGATTTGACTTGACTTAGATCTTGTTTTGATTGCTAGGTTAAGATTTTGGTTGTTTTTGCATGCTTATGCTATTTGTTGATTTTGATGCATTGATGAAGTTTGTTAAGTGTGCAGGTTTCAGATAACAAATTTCATTCTTTCAAAAAATGACATCAAATGAAATAATCAGCCCTCGGAATTGCATTGCGACGGACAATAATCTATGCACGAAACGTGTTACAAGGATGAATAACCTTGTAATAACCTAGAACTTGGTGTAATAGGTTAAATTTTGAGAATCAAGACTTCAACCTAAGACTTAGTGTGATAGGTTGATGGTATGATAAATTGATGAATTTTTGATGCATTATACATTGAATTTGTTTCTATGTAAGTTTGCATATGTTTAAGCATCAATGGAGAAATGATCGATTTAATGTCAAGATTATAATGTAAGATTGTTTTTATACATTATTTTGATGACAAGATTAGTACGGATGATGTACGGTAAGATTACATTTTCGAGTAGATACAAGTTTCAGGTAACAAGTATCTACAGGTTTATGTTTTCTGAAAATTTGTAATTTTTCTTTGTTAAGTTTTCTGGAAAAATTTACGAATTTTGGTTTAGTGTACAGCTCGTGTGAATTAATTTCGAAAATTCACCACGTACTGACGTCAGCATGCTCGCACTGACGTCAGCAAGCCCACGAAGGGGATCTTCGGCCCGGCCCAAGTATATGTGGATATAAATACGGGTTTTAACCTTCATTAATTACTTTTAATCGAAATTAAACCCTAAAATATTACCACACGAAGAGTCTTCTTCGCGCAAACTATTCATCCGTTCACTAATTCGATCTTTAAATCTCCTATTTGTGTTTTTCATCTAGATTTGTTGGTATATTCTCAATCTAGGATAGATTAATGGTGCTTTGACTTCGAAAATCATTGAATTTAAGTTGTTATAATGCCCGATTTTTTATTTTCTTTTCGCGTGAACAGTAACTAGGACGAAGTGACTTTTTGATCTTAAATTTCTGATGATTTGGACTGAAATTGGACTTAAAATTGGATTAAGTGATGTTATTACACCTTAAATCTAACAAAAGTTTGAATTTACAAGTGCAAAATCAAGATTAATTGAAGTTTTTATGTCACGGTCACTATTCACACGAAGAACACGAAGAACATGACGCACTTCATGTTCACAAAATCGATTTAGAAATTGATTTCTGGGCATGAAATTCATGAAAAACAAGTCCAAGTTGATATTCAAAATTGATTTCTTTATCTTATGGAGATGTTTTTCTGGGTTGCTAAGGTCAGCTCGTGCTGACGTCACACGAGGTGGTTTTACCCTCGTGCTGACGTCACCACAAAGCAGCCTTGTGAATTTTGAATTTTTTTTTTAAAATTAATTTTTGTTTTTGTTTTTGTTTTTTTTTTTTTTCTTTTTGTTTTATGCAGGTATGGCAGGACAAGGTGCTAATGCTCGTGTCTTTGTTAAGGAGCATAATGATGCTATTGATATCAGCATTACTCAGCAAGGATGCACGGCAGAGTTTCACGATGTTCTACATTATCTCGCACGCTCGCGTATTCGATTTGCTCTTACCGAGAACCCTCCATTGATCAGAGACTATATTACTCAGTTCTGGAATTTAGCCAGACAAGTGCATATGGGTGCTCATACTGTTATTCGCACTACTGTTCAGGGACGTAATATTCAGTTTTCTGCTGGAGAGTTAAGGACGATTTTAGATCTTGGTAATGATGAGTTAGAGCAAGGTCCTACAGAGTATGAAGAAAGTTTCTGTGACGGTGCTCTAAGACGTATGGGATATGCTGGTTTGATTAAGCATCCTTATCCCAAATCTAGTTTGAGAGGCAAATGGAGATTGCTTGAGTTTTTATGTCACGGTCACTATTCACACGAAGAACACGAAGAACATGACGCACTTCATGTTCACAAAATCGATTTAGAAATTGATTTCTGGGCATGAAATTCATGAAAAACAAGTCCAAGTTGATATTCAAAATTGATTTCTTTATCTTATGGAGATGTTTTTCTGGGTTGCTAAGGTCAGCTCGTGCTGACGTCACACGAGGTGGTTTTACCCTCGTGCTGACGTCACCACAAAGCAGCCTTGTGAATTTTGAATTTTTTTTTTAAAATTAATTTTTGTTTTTGTTTTTTTTGTTTTTCTTTTTGTTTTATGCAGGTATGGCAGGACAAGGTGCTAATGCTCGTGTCTTTGTTAAGGAGCATAATGATGCTATTGATATCAGCATTACTCAGCAAGGATGCACGGCAGAGTTTCACGATGTTCTACATTATCTCGCACGCTCGCGTATTCGATTTGCTCTTACCGAGAACCCTCCATTGATCAGAGACTATATTACTCAGTTCTGGAATTTAGCCAGACAAGTGCATATGGGTGCTCATACTGTTATTCGCACTACTGTTCAGGGACGTAATATTCAGTTTTCTGCTGGAGAGTTAAGGACGATTTTAGATCTTGGTAATGATGAGTTAGAGCAAGGTCCTACAGAGTATGAAGAAAGTTTCTGTGACGGTGCTCTAAGACGTATGGGATATGCTGGTTTGATTAAGCATCCTTATCCCAAATCTAGTTTGAGAGGCAAATGGAGATTGCTTGCCTACTACTTGTTGAGATCTATTAGTCATCGTAGTGCCGGTTATGATCAGATGAATATGCAGTCGGCTTCTCAGCTTGTTGCTCTTGTATTGAACAAGCCTTACAGCTTTTCTCAGTACATTTATGACAATTTTGTTAAGCAACTGAGAGGTTATGGAAATGAAAAGAAATTCTTTCTTTTTCCAAGATTTGTCATGATTATTATCAGACATAAAGCAGCTGTTTTACCATTCGTTGGTGATACGTTTAATTTGGGTCGTCTTACTCACAGAGTGTTTAATGACATGATGTCACACTCTGCTGGTAATAATGTTCCAGCAAATGTTGATAATCCACCATTGTTTGGACATTTGATTAATCCAGACTATGTTGCTCCAAGACAAGGTTGGGAAGATGATGAACCTGTTGCTGCTGCTGCTGATGATGTTCAAGGTCAAGATGATCCTCAAGAAGAGCAAGTTGATCAGTTTGAGGAATTGAATGAAGTTCCTTTATTTACTGATGTTCCGGAAGATGATTCGGAGATGGATGCTCTAGAGGAGGATATTGATGATCCGGCAAATCTTGTGCCAACTACTGGGGTTTCTACTTCTACCTCTGCTCCAGTAGATGTTGTTGGTCCTTCTGAACAACATGTTGTTGCTGTTAATGCTGATGATGGTTCAGAAACTGGAGATGCAAATGAAGATAGGCCACTGAAGAGAAGAAAAAGACAAGGGAAAGGGATTGACGTTGTTGAGAAGATTCAAGCCCTTCAGCGACCTCAGTCAGAGATTAATAGGGAGTTTGCTGAGTATCATACTGCTATGGAGATGTCTCATACACCCGGATCAGTTGATACACCATCAGTTGCTGCCTTGAAGAGCTTCTGTTACTGAAGTTCCAGTTTCGGTGTCTACTACTTCAGTTGGTACTTCTGTTGGAGAGAAAAGGCCGAGAACCAAGTTCACAATTCGTTTAGATGGTTCTCATGCTAGAGTTGTCACTGAGGCTACGACTGTTACGACTACTAGAGCTCCAGAGTCGTCAGTTTGTCAGGAGCCAGAGCTGATAGTTCCTGCTCCTAGACCTCGTTCTACTCCTACTTAGGCGTTAGTTCCTGTTGCTACAGTTATGGATCATCTGTTGTTGCCTTTACAAAGACCTCAGATGCCTTCATCAGGAACTTTCATGCTCGTATGCCTTCATTTGAGACTACGATGCCACCGCCTGCTTCTACATCGCACATTGCTTCTACTTCAGATTCAGCTTTGCCAGTACAAGTTCAGCTGAGTCGTATTGTTTTGGAGAAGAAGTTATTAGAGATGCGAGTCACAGCGTTGGAGAAACAGTCGAACCTCCATGCTGTAAAACATCAGGAAGAGATGGACGTTATGAATGCTCTTGTTCATTCTCTTGCAGATAGACTTGACCGATTCTTATCTCAAGGAGGAGATAAAGATGGTTGTAAGGATGATGAGTTGACAAGAAGAGATGATGATCAAGATCCAACTCAAGATCCACCAACCAGAGACATTGTTGAGCCAGAGAATCAAGGTCAAGGTCAAGATACTGATGCTGATGTTGTTAATGTGATTAATTCAGAGACTACAGATGTTCAGGGGTAGTCGCCAAGACAAAGAGAGTCAGAGATTGCTGGTACATCTGGTGCTAGTACATCTGGGACTCAGAAAGGAAAAGTTGTGATGGCTGCTGCTCCAGATGCAGATCCTGATGATCCAGATAACTCAGAAGATGATGAAGATTCCAATTCAGGTAACTCAAATTCTAGTAAAAATACTGATTATCATAATCCACGGAGTGTGAGATCAGAAGAAGATAGAATAGAATGGGAGATTGGAGAGAAATTTGGGAATGATCCTCATATTCGAGTTGAGGCAGAAGCTAAAGTATGGGAAAGTCATAACTTTGAGGTTGATCAGGCCAATATTGATCTTGATAGTGATCAATGGTCAGATACAGATCGTCATAAGAAAGAGAGAAAACGATTAATGATTGTAAATCGTTTACCGTTTGTCTCTGGTTCTAGTTCTGATGATCCTGAAGACTCAGATTATCAACCTTAATGTTATTAATTTTTGTTAGTTAAAATAGATAAAGATTATAAGATAAATATTGATGTAATAGTTACATATATTTATGGTATAATATTATTTATTTTATCTTGTTTTATGTATTTATATTTGTTTTTATGTCTTGACTTATATATTTTATGTTCTTTTATCTTTGTGTGTTTGAATTTTTAAATTGCAGATGAGATCCAAATAGGTGCATTGGACGATATTGATCATGTTGATGATGACTTAGATAGTATCATTGATGAAGATCTGGAAGAAGGAGAATTTGTTTCTGAAGCTGATAGACAAAGGTTGATGGAAGAACCTTATGATTTCAATCGTGTCTTTAATGAAGATAGAGACGTTCCAGTTGAACCAATAGCTGAAGAGGAACATTTCAGACTTAATCCGATCAGAGAAAGTCCAAATGATCCAAGAAATGTTGCAAAGTTAAGATTCAAAGTGTTTGCAAAGTTAGTGCATGAAGAACATGAATATATTGTTGATTTAGGCTGGAAGATAAATGCTACGCGAGAGTTTAATATTAGAAATTTTAATATACCTCCGGCGGAGCAAGACCCTCAGTTTTGTATAAATAGATGGGTTCCAGTTTATAGAGGACGTACTGGTATGCCAATGGGTGGATTTGATAAGCCGTCGATGTTTTGGGAGTTCATCTCAGACAAGGACGCACCTACTTATTTCTCAGTGATACAGAGTTGGTTCTATGATCATAGAATTAAGCTATTTGTTATCAAGAGAAAAGAAGGTTGCCAGTATATGTCAATCAGTGCAAGACATTTCCAAAGTCTTAGTGAATCTGATTTGATAGATTTAGGAAGGAGATGGTTCGTTAATCTTCAGAAGAATGGAAATGCTGATTATTATTGGCAGAGATTCCAAAGAGAAAGAATTTGGCATTTTAGTGAAAGAGGTTTGAAGACTGAAGATAGGTTGATTAAACCTAGGCTAATGAAGAAGATTACAAAACCAGATGGCACAGTTCATTTTGTTCAAAGAAAGATTGAATGTGTTAAAGAAGTTCCTGCTATCAAATGGGATCAAGATTTGCTGACAAACATGACTTATTGGCAGATAGATATCAAGTCAGGCGAAGCACAGATGTTTGTTGATGACTCAAAGAAACAGATGTTGCTGCGCATGTATGATCCAATGCAAGTTGTCAATTTGTCAAGAGGTGATCAAAGAAGATTGATTGAGACACCTTGTACAGCAGTAAGATTTTGGAGAACAGAAGTTAGACGCTATCAGAATATTCTTGGTTTTTGTTTGGTCGAGAAGATTCATGCAAATAGCATAAGACTTTTGTTTGATGGTCGAGTTTGAAGTTCAAGATTAAAGAACTCGTTAAAGAAATCTAGTCGCTAATGTCAAGGGGGAGTCTGTAGATGCAGATTTGTCTGACAGTAGCAACATAGATTTGATTAACGTTTTTGTTCTTAGGAATATCTATGATCGTTTAAATAATAAGTCGCTAGGACTTACGTTTGTATTTAATGATTACGTTTGAACTTCAATGTGAAATCAAGTTATGGTTATTGTTATGTTTGTGTGTTATATAATTGTTTTGCAGGTACAAGAATGTAGAGCCAAGGTTTATAAGTGTCATAGAACACTTAAACGATGGCTGGACGTTATGTACAAGTCAAACAAAGGACCAAAGGGACGAACCTCGTGCTGACGTCATCAGCATGCAGGATTTCCCTCGTGCTGACGTCAGCACGAGACCGGTTGGTTATTGATTAATTAGGCTTATGGACTTCGATTAAGGCCCAAGCCCACACGAACTAAAACCCTACTAGTATAAATACATGCTAATTTACACAATTAGTAACGAATTAAAGATTTAAAAGTCGAATTGTTGCTCGTGTGACCTCCTACACGAACTAGCACTTCGTGTGTGACCTTAGGTTGATTAATTACTGATTAATTGACGAAAGGCAGTAGCAATCTAGTTATCTCAAGAGGATTCCGCACTCTTGACATAACGAACCACATCTTATTTACGATCCATTCAACGGTAGGGACTCACAAGTAGTCCGTATGTTCAGAGACATTGGTGGGTAATCAGGCCACCCGGAGATACTCAACCACTTAATTATGTTGCAAGGAGCCACCCGAGCAACCACATATATGCACCCGCCGGGCAAGGGCAAGTACGGGTTAAGCTTAACACTTTCCCATCATTTACGAGCTCGATTTACATCACATACAGTTTAGGTGTCCACATTACCTAAACATTTATCACATATTCACCTTAACGTTTGGGCCCTTAAACGTGCACGTGTCATGGCAACTTAATAAGTCTAGTGAACTAGATGAACAAGCCATACAATCATGCACAATTCATATATCATCAACATATAATCGCATTTCAATACATCTCAAGACATTACATAGCATTTCATAGCATATCATTACATCTCATATCATTACATAGCATTTCATGCCTCAATAGTCATTTACATAGCCCATATCACCTCCCGTGTAACCCCGAATACCCATAAGCAAACAAGATAACATTTGGGAAGTTATTATATGAAACCATGTTTTTGTTGAACCCTCAACGTGTCAAAGTAGTGTATCTTACCTCGAAGATGCGCACAACAAATGGTAACTAAGCTACCGTGCAAAGCAAGTATTCCCGACTACCTATAATCATTAAGCGACCATTAGACGAGCTAAACAATACCCACTCAATTATGGTCATAACTCAGACCTAAAAACCTATAAGCATGTCCCATTACAATGCTTGATGCATTGAAGATTCGATTAATACTTTAGAGCTCACAGAACTCGACGAACTCGACCTTCACTTACTAAATCAACCTTTCAGGTACTTTGACATAAGAACAATCCTTTAAAAGCATTACCATTAGAAATTAGACTCTCTCACGATTCCGTGGATAGCTTATTTGTCAAAAACGGAGTTACGGTTCAAAAGTTATGGCCATTTAAAAATTCTGTCGCTATTGCGTCGCAGTGGGCAAATTGCGTCGCAACTTAAGTCACTGTATTCTAGTTGCGTCGCAACCTAGGTATTGCGCCGCAACTGACCCCGAATCTGCACAAACCTCATTGTTTAACCTCCAAAACTTAACCAAACACACCCCAAACGACCCCAAACCTTATGAACAACTTTTGTACCTCAAAATTCATCATTTTAAGACCATAATGATGCAATGAAATCATTGATTAACCCCTACTTGATTTGTATCACAATGACAAACGTTTTAGGTTACCGAATCGATTAAAACTCACGATTTTGACTCCAATCAACCCTCTAAAGACCTAGATCAGTTATGAAACGAATCAAGGGATTGAAAGGACATGAAATCAATGTAATAATACCTCAAATACCTGTAGATTACAAGAAGGATGCAAAAGCTTGATCAAACACACCCGAATCAACACGTTTGAAGGATTTTCGCAAAGGAATCATATGGGAAGGAGGGGAACGGTTTGGAGAGGCACAAAAGGGATTAAGAACTGATTAAGTGTTAATTAGGTTAGCCTAATTGACCCCTAAAAGCTGGACACACTTTCCCAAAGCTTACACTTAAGCCCCTCAACTTTACATCTTCACATCTAAGGCTTAAACGACTTAACGAGAATACTTACCGACACATTAAACACATCTTAACATCTTTGGCATCTTAAACATATTAACATATACATCATTAAGGCATTGAATCCTCACACATATAGCACATTAATCACATATAAGCATTAAATCTCCTAGAGACTTAACGGACACAAGGTGTTGACTTAACGACACAAGTCAACCGTTAATTAAAAGTTCGGGATGTTACAATTACCTCCCCCTTAAGAGGATTACGTCCTCGGAATCACTTCAGCATCAAGTAGGTGAGGATAGTTCTCCCACATCATGGACTCGGTTTCCCAAGTTAAGCTCTTTCCACGAGTATGCCTCCATTTCACAAACACAAGGTCAATTTGCTTCATACGAAGCTTATTTACTTCGGACAAGAATCTTAAACGGCTCATCTACAATCACTTTCTTAGCACCAATGCTCCCATATTCCAATGGAGTCACATTGGTTTCATTATCAAGGCATACGTTCAATAACACTCACGAAAGTACCATTGATGTCATCTAAAAGCAATACACAAGCACCTACCATATATCTTCTAGAGTTTACCCTTTTTATGAAGATCAAACACAATATTTAACGGAACTCCATGCTTACTTCACCTATATACAAGTGGCAAGCTTCACCACGCGCACATACTCATGAGTAACGAGAAGAAGGGGCATTTTTGTCAAATAGTCTACAACGACTCATATCACATCATTTACCTTAGGGAGTATAATCAACTTCGTCACATAATCCATAGTCATATAAGTGCATTTTTGCTTCGGAATAACCAATTGTTGCATCTTTCCATATATCGTTTGGCGCCCAGGTTTGACTTGAGCACAAGTCGCACATTTTTTTTTACACACATACTATCACATTACATTTCAACTGTTTCGTCATTTTTTTGGTTCAATCTTTAAATCAAAACAAGTAATCACCTCATTTCTTCAACCTTCATAAGTAGTACACACATTACATTCAGCGAAGACTATTCATTTGGCGGATAAGACCTTCTGACACATATCCTTATTAACTTGCTACTATGACTCACATGATTCATTGAACAAAAGGGTCGACTCGTCATAACTTTTGATGCATAACATATCCCTCCATAGAGTCTTATGGTTAGACCATAATACCCACTTGTTCATAATAAGCTTTCTTGGCTCACCACAAAACCTTCAGTCAATTTTGAGCTAATCAGAACACTTCTTTAACGATTCCAACTTCATGAACTATTATCTTCTTGATCTTTGGCTCTACAACTTTCCTTTCTATAACATGTCGTATCATGAAGTGACATCCAACGCCTATGGCATAACCATGGTTGCATATGAACACAACAATAAATCTTGATGCACTATCACACAATCCTATGATTATCCTGAATTTCTAAATCGTTTTTCCTCTTTCCCATCAATCTAGGAGTGATAGGCACCATTTGAGTTCACCATTCCCTTCGTACATTGCCAAAACATATTTGAAAATTATTTACATAACGGCCGTCTCGATTTGAAGCATTCAACAATTAGCTTTCACACTTTAAGAGAACTTCTTTAACATACATCTTTTCTTTCATGTCCAATGAAACGGTGCAATAGTTCACCATGAAATAAACATTCTTGGACAACCAGTTTACTATGGCTCCAATAAAGCATGTCACCACGGTTCCTAAGCCTCCTCAAGTACAACTTTTGGTCATTTCGTTCTCGGATACCGAAATCTTACTTTTAAACGTATTGCTTCATGATGGTTTATCTCGACTCTTCTGACTATGCTCCCGTTCTACTACATTCTTTGTCTCAAAGAACATTATCTTGAGCTGATTCGTCGTAGTCAAGCACTCACTATAACCTCACAACCACAGACTTAGCTAATATATAGGACTCTGTTCCTTTCAACATTATGCGTCAGCTGCTCCATCAACTTTTACTCACTTTTGACGAATTTAAATTAAGCCTCTTCGAGTTGAAAATCGTAATAACGCTCTTTACGCAATACATAATGTTCTTCGTCATACTTAGAATAGGCAAGATTTTCATTGTTAAATGTAATGACTAAACGATCTAGAGAAAACTTTAGACTTGATTCCTTAAATTCATGCACAACAAGGACTTTCGTTATCATGAAGGTATTTCGAGAAACTCAAAAGGGTCATAATGAGTGTGAGAATAACTTTATCAGGACTTTCATCATCAACAAATGGTAGCAACATCGTAAATCTATCTTATAACAGAAATACATCCCACAATCGAAAACATTAACTTCTTCCTATAATGGGGAACAAAACGGAAGATGCGCTTGCATGTAAGTAGCACTAGACACACATCACTTGAAGGCTCGACCTCACGGTCGCAACGAAGCCAGAAACATTAATAGAACATCACAAAACTACGAGTGGCCTCACATTATAAATATAATCTTTGCCTTACATGAGTGAATTACATAGGCGAGAAACATGATAAATTCGGAATCAAATGTTCTTGAAAACTTTTTCTTCTTGTGCTTTAAGAAACCATAATTAACTCCATCATCTTATCTCTAAACTTTTCTTAAGGGAAAACTCTTTATCTTGAGAAGCAGTCATACATAGAATTCTGTACAAATATAAGATATCAACACCACCTTTACATTCAATCAATATAAAGAAGAATCTCCCCCCTGTAGATACTCGTCCCAATCGTCACATATCGTCCCGTAGCGAAATCAAAACTAATCGAGTCATAAATCCAAAACATAACAAAATATGCGCCGCATGGATGGTGCATGCATCGCATATTCTACATTTGGGCAGCTATGCGCCGCATAAAAGAAATATGCTCCGCATATTTCACCTATTATTGTCACTATTAACACCAAGCGTCTGTGCACACAAAATATGCGCCGCATGGAAGGTCCATGCGCCGCATATCGGGCTCCCTTCAGAAAACCCAATTTCAAAACTGGGCAGATATGCGTCGCATAGAAGGTTCATGCACCGCATATCGTCCAGTTCGACCAAGAACCCCAACTTTCAACCCTTTAATCGAATTCCATACGAACTCAGACCCTCAAATCTTAATCCCAAGCACAACTTTAACATTTCGCAGCTCAAATGTAGCCTCACATCATATCATAGTGTTCATAGAGTGGAAGAGTTTCATGGTTCAATCGACCTTAGTGTTAACTTCTTTACTTCTTTCAGCCTCATTATTCTTTAATCCATAGATACATGACTACTCTCCACGTGATTAAATATGCTACCATCCAGTGATTTCATCATTCCCATCTTCACTTCATTCGGATCAACACAGACACAGTCTCACAAACACACACATGTCGTGATACATTTACAATTACGTTCGCGACTGGAATTGTAACTATATCCTTTCATACGTGTGCCCGGTAACCCTTCTATGCGTCACCTACTTATAATCCTTCAAGTATCCAGCATCAACTCTACTCGTCAAACTTCAAGTCCATGTCTTTTAAGCCCGTGGGCTCCACAACACAATACAACACTTCATAGAGATCTTACCAACTTCGTTACTTTCTACACTGGTCAACAAAGTATGGCCATACAAATACGCTCGCGTCGTGATACGCTTGCAATTATGTTCCGGACCATAATTGTAATTGTATCCTTTCACTCACATGTTCGTTACCACATTTGTGTATCATCTTCTTTTCACCAAATCCTTTCACGCGACCTTTATTACGCATACAACATATATTTTCCATTGTGGCCCTTGTCCCTAACCTCGTGGGTTCGACATTGATAGAATACATTTCGCCTAATCCTCCAACTTTTGTCCATCTCAACAATTTCCCACGTAATAATAAGCACAAATTTATCAAATTCAATTAGAGAAATAGAAGATCACCTCGAGGGCCGTCTATCGCAGCAATGGAATAATTAGCGACGGAGAAGTGAGAGACGGAAGAATAAAGGCTAAAATACACATTCACATATCAATAAACAATCATCACGTAGCCTTAATCCTACAAAAAAAAAAAAAAAAAAAAAAAAAAAAAAAAAAAAAAAAAAAAAAAAAAAAAAAAAAAAAAAAAAAAAAAAAAAAAAAAAAAAAAAAAAAAAAAAAAAAAACAAATACACTCTCACTCAATCCCAAACCCGTCCTAAAGCATTTCATCTCAAAGGCTAAGCATACCTACTTAAGCCTACTTGTCCTCTATCGGTTTAAGTCCAATTCCCTATGGCAAACCTATAGTCATTGGTTCACTTAAACCATTGCTCTGATACCACCATGTAACACCCGTCATTTAAAAACCTGGATTTTCAAAAGCTTTTGCCTAACGGCGTTTAGAAATGCGGAAAACAGAATCTTTAAAACATAACTAACCCTTAACGGATAGTTCATTTATAAAAGTGGTGTTACAACATTCATATCAGTAAAATGGTATAAGATAATCCAGATTTGGCACCAACTATAAATGTCATCATAAGCAATACATAAGTCATATTGAAAGTAGCCAATCATCATTAAGGCTAACATAAATGACTAAGCGGGGAAACTAAATGTCTTCTTCATAGTAACTACCCGCCTCACCAAGCTAAGTCTTTCACTAGCTCAACCTGCTTGACCTGAGGGAGCAACATATTTCAAGAAACAAGTGTTAGCTAACGAATTAGCTAAGTAAGATAACACATAGTTTATAACGCATTTGCTCATTTAAAACATTATAGAAAAGTTGTTTGAAATCGTTAAGGCACAAATCACATCATACATCGCATCTCACATAACGTATCATCACATCAAGCATCTTCATATAGGATGGGTCATCCTAAATGTGCCTAGTCATCTTTCATATCTCATTTAATCATATAACATCTTTGCATTTGTGACATAAGTCACGCATATCATATAACATCTTTGCAATTGTGACATAAGTCACACACATCATATAACATATACATCTTTGTAAGTGTGACATAAGTCACACCCGACTAGATAGACAAACCTTACGGCAGTACATCAATGTCGTTAAGGAATGGCAAGCCAATCCAGGAGTAGTCTGTATGTTCAAAGACATTGGTGGGTAATCAGGCCACCCGGAGATACTCAACCACTTAATTATGTTGCAAGGAGCCACCCGAGCAACCACATATACGCACCCGCCGGGCAAGGGCAAGTACGGGTTAAGCTTAACACTTTCACATCATTTACGAGCTCGATTTACATCACATATAGTTTAGGTATCCACATTACCTAAACATTTATCACATATTCACCTTAACGTTTGGGCCCTTAAACGTGCACGTGTCATGGCAACTTAATAAGTCTAGTGGACAAGATGAACAAGCCATACAATCATGCACATTTTATATATCACCGACATATAATCACATTTCAATACATCTCAAGACATTACATAGCATTTCATAGCATATCATTACATCTCATATCATTACATAGCATTTCATGCCTCAATAGTCATTTACATAGCCCATATCACCTCCCGTGTAACCCCGAATACCCATAAGCAAACAAGATAACATTTGGGAAGTTATTATATGAAACCATGTTTTTGTTGAACCCTCAGCGTGTCAAAGTAGTGTATCTTACCTCGAAGATGCGCACAACAAATGGTAACTAAGCTACCGTGCAAAGCAAGTATTCCCGACTACCTATAATCATTAAGCGACCATTAGACGAGCTAAACAATACCCACTCAGTTATGGTCATAACTCAGACCTAAACACCTATAAGCATGTCCCATTACAATGCTTGATGCATTGAAGATTCGATTAATACTTTAGAGCTCACAGAACTCGACAAACTCGACCTTCACTTACTAAATCAACCTTTCAGGTACTTTGACATAAGAACAATCCTTTAAAATCATTACCATTAGAAAGTAGACTCTCTCACGATTCCGTGGATAGCTTATTTGTCAAAAACGGAGTTACGGTTCAAAAGTTATGGTCATTTAAAAAATATGTCGCTATTGCGTCACAGTGGGCAAATTGCGTCGCAACTTAAGTCACTGTATTCTAGTTGCGTCGCAACCTAGGTATTGCGCCGCAACTGACCCCGAATCTGCACAAACCTCATTGTTTAACCTCCAAAACTTAACCAAACATACCCCAAACGACCCCAAACCTTATGAACGACTTTTGTACCTCAAAATTCATCATTTTAAGACCATAACGATGCAATGAAATCATTGATTAACCCCTACTTGATTTGCATCACAATGACAAACGTTTTAGGTTACCGAATCGATTAAAACTCACGATTTTGACTCCAATCAACCCTCTAAAGACCTAGATCAGTTATGAAACGAATCAAGGGATTGGAAGGACATGAAATCAATGTAATAATACCTCAAATACCTATAGATTACAAGAAGGATGGAAAAGCTTGATCAAACACACCCGAATCAACACGTTTGAAGGATTTTCACAAAGGAATCATATGGGAAGGATGGGAACGGTTTGGAGAGGCACAAAAGGGATTAAGAACTGATTAAGTGTTAATTAGGTTAGCCTAATTGACCCCTAAAAGCTGGACACACTTTCCCAAAGCTTACACTTAAGCCCCTCAACTTTACATCTTCACATCTAAGGCTTAAACGACTTAACGAGAATACTTACTGACACATTAAACACATCTTAAACATCTTTGGCATCTTAAACACATTAACATATACATCATTAAGGCATTGAAGCCTCACACATATAGCACATTAATCACATATAAGCATTAAATCTCCTAGAGACTTAACGGACACAAGGTGTTGACTTAACGACACAAGTCAACCGTTAATTAAAAGTTCGGGATGTTACAATTTAATCACATACTCCTATTTAGGGCACATAGACTTAACAAAACCTAACGTTAACTAACGAAAAGTCAAATGTTCAAACTTGAAAAGTTTGGGATGTTACAGTTTAAGCTAAAAGTGTTGGTGTTCTACAACAAGCTTACTTTAATTTCCAAACCCATCTTCAATCCCATTATTTCTCATGTATTCAGGGCTGGAAAACAACCCCAAAACAGCCCTTAACACCCCTTTAGTTCATGATTTAAGACTAGAGAAGATACAAGTTTACTTTAGTTCTTTTGGAGCTTGCATTTTTCACATATTGGTTAAAAGGATTCAGGCTCGGTATGTTTCTTTGAAAGTCATCAAAATCAAAATTTTCTTAAGAGAGGTGTTAGCTTGAGAATTTAAGTTGCACTTGAAGGCTTGGAGTTTATCTGGTCTTATTTGGAGTTTTCGTACTTATGATCGGTTTATCTATTCGTTTGACACACAAAGTTGGATTATCCTCTATCATTCTTGTACTAAAGTGAGTTCATAGTCCCACTTTTAACTCTTTTGGACTGTTTTTGGGATGAGAATACATGTTTGTCATTTTACAAAACTATTTATGATTACGAAAAACACATTTTTACTACTCTGTATTATATACTATTTTAGTAGTGATATATCCCTTTTAAACTATTTTGGGATAAGAATGCACTACTCAATTATTATAGTTTGTGTATGGCTATGTGATAACGCTATATATATACATATTTAATTAAGCGTTATCTGGTCTATTTAAAGAATATTTATACACATTTGATCATGAATGAATGTATTTTAGATACTTATTACTTGCATAAGTGTTTTGTAGGTAAAAATAAAGATTGAACAAGAATCGGTGAAGAAACGGATCAAAAACAAGTCAAACGGAAAAGAAAGTCAAAGTTGCACTAAAAGACAAAACAGGAAGACCTCGACAGAGGGAACCAGACCTCGTTAGAGGAGGACCTCGACAGAGGGGGAAATACCTCGTTAGAGGTCGACCTCGACAGAGGATTTTGACCTCGTTAGAGGGACGTGCAGATTTAGCTTTTTGAATTTAAGTCTCTCGTCGTTACCGCATGATTTGATAAGACAGTACGTCGTGGCACTGTTGAAGACTAGTGTTATTCATCTAAGTGGGGAACATGTTACCCCAACAATAATCTCATAGTGATAAGGCTCGGTTGATCTCTATGGCTATAAAACGAAGACGTTATCGAAGATGAAGAGTGTGCACCGGGGTATCCAAAGTTCTGTTACTACTCCCATTTCTCTTTAGTTACTACACCACAACCATCATATATCACCTTCCTCAAAACAAGTTTACGTTACCGTAGCTCCGTTACCAAGTTACCATTAATATACGCAAGCTTTCGGTTTCGTCTCGGTTGCATATCACAAACACTAACACCTCCACTTTTACTTTCAATCACAAACAGTTCCTGCACACTGCCAAAACAGTTACCCAAAGTCTCGTAAAGTTTTATTGATCCATATTCAAGTTACCATTAACGACCGCGAAGCTTTCGACTTTGTTTTAACTCTTGTTCTCAAAACACCAACACCTCAAATCACTTTGTTACTATATTATTAATCATTTAAAGTGTGTTGTAATGTCCATAAGGTTACTTTGCTAATTCTTGTGCATCCGCTTACAACAAGTTTACGAAAGTAAACATGGTTCTATTTGTATGATATTTCTACGTCGAAGTTGTGTTATAATAGTTGTTACATACTGGGTTTTGATAATTCTATTTCCATGAAAAGTATCATGAAGTTTCGTTACTGTTCGTTCATACGCATGTAAGCATGCGTTGTTTTCTTGCAAGGTTTTCGAAATAGTCTACGGATTGATTATTAAAGTTTCTAGTTGCTTCAAGTAGTTAGATAGCTAGACTGGGATTTAGTCTAGTTGTGTTAAGAAATAGAAGCATTATTAGTTGCAACAATAGCTATTTTAAGTGACATGAAATAGTTAGTTTGGTGCATAGTTGAAAGGTAGATATTCATATAGAAGTTGAAGAAGAAAGAACATGAGACTAGTTCTTATGTTGACTTTCACAAGTCAAAATTGCAAAGGTAATTAATCTTCCATCCAGGAGTCTTTTCTACATATTTAGTTTAAATAATTGGATCCGTGACAACCCAATTATAAAATGATTTTGTGTAAGGTCAAAGGTTCCAAATGGTTTCCAAAATGCTAAAAAGGATTTTCTAAAATTCAATGGCATTCTTAAAACCAGTTTAAATATTGTTAATGTTTTCAAATGGATCACAAGTAGTTGATAAGCGACGTGACAACTCGGTCACAAAACCCCCACTTTTCTAGATTAAACATAATACTATTATTAAGATTGATAAGCTAACGCTTTCCCTGTGTTCGATCCTGGACTTACTGGTAACTATATTATAAACAACAAGGTACACTGCCTGTGTGTAATAGTCTAGATATTGGTATAGCCTAGTTTTATAAATTTAAAACTTGGTTGATTTTCATGAGCAAAAAGATTAAATAAAAGTAAAGCGAAAATTACACATCACTATGTAACAATCACCCACTAAAAATCCCCTTCAAAACTTGAGCCGTGAAACAAAGGCGCGAATATTATGGATAGTACTATCGTGGTTGACAACCCTGCTCGAGTTAGTCGCTCTAACTTGGGAAACGAGCACATAATATTTGAAATAATAGTGTTTGGGTGAAACACTATTCTAAGGGGTACAACAATATGTTAAGGCATCGGTATTCAAGGCATAGCATACAAAACTATTGGTTATTTTTTTATATCTGTTATGATATTTATACTACTACTTTTACGGTAAAAATCTATGAACTCACCAACTTTATGTTGACGTATTTTAGTGTATTCTCAGTAAATTAAATACTCGGACTATAAGTAGAAGAAGCATGCTTTTTGGGAGTCACATATGCATTCACTAAAGACAGAGATTTTCTAGCATTTTGGATTAAGCTAATCATGTTGTAAAATCTCTAGTATAAGTTCTACTCTTCTTGTAAGAAAGAAAGAAAGAAACTGTTCAGTGCCGCCTTCCGCGGGTTTTGAGCCCTAATACCTCGACGGTGTATGGGGGAGGTTAAGTTGTAGGCAAACCTTACCTCTAGCTAAGTAGAGAGGTTGTTTCCATGTTCTACTCTTCTTGTAAGATTATGCTTCATATATCAATAATATTTCAAAAACGTCTCATTTAGAAGTCGTTTGTTATGATTTGTGATTGTGGTCCCGAGAAGTCACCCTCCGTTTGGGCCCACCTTGGGTGGGGTGTGACAGACTGGTATCAGAGCCACGGGTTATAGCGAACTAGGTTCCATTAGTAAGAATGAATTTAGTTAGTCTACATTAGTGAACTTAGACTATAACTGTTTTCCTGGTGAACTTCTCCCCTAGATATATTTACTTAAATCCCTGCTTAGACATGCTTTAAGAAATATAATGCTTAGATTTAAGGATGCTTAAATTTAAAGGGTAGATGCTCCATAGATTAGATTGATATAATCCGATCAAAATCGTATTATAACATCATCGTATCCGAATATTATTTTTGGTCCATATGGATTCGAAATTGTCATTTCTAGTTCTTTCAACTTCAAATAAGCTCATGAACTCTCAAAATGTTTATTCTCTTCGTAAATTATCGTACCGACATGGAGAACGAGTAAGACATGGAGGACAAGCAACGATATAGGTTGCAAGGTCGCGTCACTGACTCGAACGAACAAATCTCACTTCTAGAAACATGCCAGCAATGATAAATTCTAATCTTATCGTAAAGTTAGTTGTCATGTAGGATTCATCTCGTAAAAATTTATTAACTCAACAAATAGATCAACGCAACAAAATCTGAATCTAAGTCGCGCGACGAAGACGGCAAATGATATAGGATACGTCAACAATGGAGTGACCCACAACCCACATGTCCCAGATACTCGAACAAATTATTCCTTTCAATTATCAACATTCACGACATCTTTTACATTTTAAAAGTTTAAGAAATACTTATCCGATGACAACTCCGTCATCTCGTCAAAAAACCGTAGAAACCGTGGATCTAAAATCAGAGTGCGCAGCGGAAGCATGACGGATTTCTCGTAGAGCCCCTAAGTAAATTAATGTAAATAAAGATACCCTCATCTCTTATCAAATTCTATTCCACCAGAAGCCCAACTTAAATTTCAGGACGAAATTTCATTTAACGGGTAGATACTGTGACAACCGTCAAAAATTCATGTCAAACTCTTTAGCTTATTTAGGATTGATTAAGTTAGTGAAAGGTTTATTTATGTATTAGTGTGTCTAAACTCCAAGATTTGTTAAGAAACATTGATGTCATTAGAACGTTAACTAAACAAACTAGTAATCATGGATTAAACCTTAACAATATTTAGACCAAATTGTAAGGTGTAAGTGTGTGTTATTTCTCTCAAAAATGGCGATTTTTTTCAACTAGGAAAACCGAATTTTTTCTTGCAAAATCTTCAAAATTCGACCTAAACACAACTGAAATCATTAATCTGTTAATCAATTCATGTTCCTTATCAAAAACCGATCCAAATCATGCCCAAAAACAACAAAAAATCTGGAAAAAAAGATAGAGAAAAAATCAATTCAAAGCCGTCTCTCATAAACCCTATTGTGATTGGTGAAATACGTGATGAACCTACTCAATCTGATGATGTTTCTGATGGTCCCTCGCTGATTTCTAATTCCAGTTACAACCTCAGATCCAAAAAATCCGTTTCTGTTGATGCAAAAAACCCTACCCAGCCGCAAACCCTAAAAACGTCCTCAAATATTGATTCTGTGATTCCGGCCACTGTTGGGATCGATACCCCTGGTATTATTGTTGATATGGATGCGATTAAGGGTGTAGAAAACCCATTGATTCACTTCTTGGACAGAAAATTGGGAATGATCGATTTTTTGGAGAAAACCCTAATTTTCGTGATTCCGGCCACTGTTGGAATCGATACCCCTGGTATTATTGTTGATATGGATGCGATTAAGGGTGTAGAAAACCCATTGATTCACTTCTTGGACAGAAAATTGGGAATGATCGATTTTTTGGAGAAAACCCTAATTTTCGTGATTCCGGCCACTGTTGGAATCGATACCCCTGGTATTATTGTTGATATGGATGCGATTAAGGGTGTAGAAAACCCATTGATTCACTTCTTGGACAGAAAATTGGGAATGATCGATTTTTTGGAGAAAACCCTAATTTTCGTGATTCCGGCCACTGTTGGAATCGATACCCCTGGTATTATTGTTGATATGGATGCGATTAAGGGTGTAGAAAACCCATTGATTCACTTCTTGGACAGAAAATTGGGAATGATCGATTTTTTGGAGAAAACCCTAATTTTCGTGATTCCGGCCACTGTTGGAATCGATACCCCTGGTATTATTGTTGATATGGATGCGATTAAGGGTGTAGAAAACCCATTGATTCACTTCTTGGACAGAAAATTGGGAATGATCGATTTTTTGGAGAAAACCCTAATTTTCGTGATTCCGGCCACTGTTGGAATCGATACCCCTGGTATTATTGTTGATATGGATGCGATTAAGGGTGTAGAAAACCCATTGATTCACTTCTTGGACAGAAAATTGGGAATGATCGATTTTTTGGAGAAAACCCTAATTTTCGTGATTCCGGCCACTGTTGGAATCGATACCCCTGGTATTATTGTTGATATGGATGCGATTAAGGGTGTAGAAAACCCATTGATTCACTTCTTGGACAGAAAATTGGGAATGATCGATTTTTTGGAGAAAACCCTAATTTTCGTGATTCCGGCCACTGTTGGAATCGATACCCCTGGTATTATTGTTGATATGGATGCGATTAAGGGTGTAGAAAACCCATTGATTCACTTCTTGGACAGAAAATTGGGAATGATCGATTTTTTGGAGAAAACCCTAATTTTCGTGATTCCGGCCACTGTTGGAATCGATACCCCTGGTATTATTGTTGATATGGATGCGATTAAGGGTGTAGAAAACCCATTGATTCACTTCTTGGACAGAAAATTGGGAATGATCGATTTTTTGGAGAAAACCCTAATTTTCGTGATTCCGGCCACTGTTGGAATCGATACCCCTGGTATTATTGTTGATATGGATGCGATTAAGGGTGTAGAAAACCCATTGATTCACTTCTTGGACAGAAAATTGGGAATGATCGATTTTTTGGAGAAAACCCTAATTTTCGTGATTCCGGCCACTGTTGGAATCGATACCCCTGGTATTATTGTTGATATGGATGCGATTAAGGGTGTAGAAAACCCATTGATTCACTTCTTGGACAGAAAATTGGGAATGATCGATTTTTTGGAGAAAACCCTAATTTTCGTGATTCCGGCCACTGTTGGAATCGATACCCCTGGTATTATTGTTGATATGGATGCGATTAAGGGTGTAGAAAACCCATTGATTCACTTCTTGGACAGAAAATTGGGAATGATCGATTTTTTGGAGAAAACCCTAATTTTCGTGATTCCGGCCACTGTTGGAATCGATACCCCTGGTATTATTGTTGATATGGATGCGATTAAGGGTGTAGAAAACCCATTGATTCACTTCTTGGACAGAAAATTGGGAATGATCGATTTTTTGAAGAACCAGGGTAGATTTTACTTTAAGTTTGATAATGCTGAGGGCTTGGAGTTTGTGATTAATAACCGTCCTTGGTTGTTTAATGATATTCCTGTATTGTTAAAGAAATGGGAGGTTGGTATAGAGGCTGATAAGATTAGACCCACTTCAGTTCATATGTGGGTTAATATTTATGATTTGGACTCTACCATGTGGGATTATGATATTTTGAGCCACATCACTAGCGTTATTGGTGTACCCGTTGCTTTGGATAGATTCACTGAGGAGATGATTGAGAAGAAGTCGGGTAGGGCTATGTTTGCTAGGGTGTTGATTAAAGTTAGTGCTGATCATGATATTCCAGCTTTTGTGGAGGCACTTGTATTGGGTAAAATGCAGAAATTTAGGTTACAGTACCTCTGGAAGCCGGATAGATGTTCTCATTGTGCTGTGTTTGGGCACAAGTTTATTGACTGTGTTGATAGGCCTAAGTCTGCTGAGGAGATGGAAGCTGGGGCACCCAAAACTGCTCCAGCTAATGTTGCAGGTCCTTCAGGTACTAAGACACAGGATACACAGATTTCAAAAGATGAGCAGGGCTTTCAGCAACCCAAGAAGAGAAGAAGAAGGGCCAAGAAGACCCTAGTTGCATCGGGCATTCAGATTCCTAAGCCCAAGTTTCAGTATGTCCCTAAGAGACCAGAGAGGCCTGTCAACTCAAAAGGCAAGGCTCCGATGACTGCTCCAGATATCTCAGCATCTACATATTCATTTCAGCCTATTAGGGTCACTCCAGATTCACACTCTGGTTCACGTGCTGCTCCCCAGCAAGATATTCCTTCTACCTCAGCACCAGTTGTCACTACTGGTAACCCGTTTGAGGCATTAAGTGCCTTAAACACTGATGATACCAGCTTCCTCTCAGCTCCTAGTATGCCCCTGCAGGACCCAGACCCAGATGCAACAGGATCTTCAGTTCCAGCAGACATAGGTCCTACTGATGCTGATTTTGAGTCTGATAGCGATGAAGTGCTATTCGATGAAGGTGTTCATGAAGTTATTTGATTCATAAAGATTGATTACTAGCTTTGTTTTCATTTTTTTGTTTGATTGTTCTTGGGTGTTCTGGGTCTGTCCAGCCACTCAATTGATTCATTTTCTGCTTCACGGGTCCCCTTTATTTTCTATGGGGGGCCCGTGAGGGCATTTACTATGTAAATGTTTAAGTCAACTGGCATTCTGCCATGTTGCCTGTTCTTTCTTGATTTATAAAATTTATAACCAGGGTGACGGCCTTTTACCGAAAAAAATATTTAGACCAAAAATGTAAGTCAATTAAGTTAGCATGACAAATTATAAAGGTGACTAAAGTAAAAAGACCAATAAATCCTCTTCTCCTTTCTTGGTTGAAACCGCCCCCAGCTAACAAAGTCAAAGAAACACACAAGTTGCTTACAAGCACCTTGGTCATCACTCTATAGTTTAGCTCCATGAATCACTTTCTAGCTTTGCTTTCTCATGCTCCTAGACTTTCCATTCTTTCATTTTAATGTTTGAAACACATCATCAGCTTGTCACCATCCTTATCTTCAAGTAATATGAGCTTGACACGTCCTTCCTTTCTCCTTGAAGCCCACGGCACCACTACTACTATAAATAGGGACTAAGTTCTCTTATTTCAAATCATCACACCAACAACATTTCTCTCACTGTATTCAGCTTTCTATATTAAGGTTTCTAATGGATTCAGCAAGCAAAACATAAGGGTTTAAGCTAAAAGTGGTGGTGTTCTACAACAAGCTAACTTTAATTTCCAAACCCATCTTCGATCCCATTATTTCTCATGTATTCAGGGCTGGAAAACAGCCCCAAAATAGCCCTCAACACCCCTTAAGTTCATGATTTAAAAGGATTCAGGTATGTTTCTTTGAAAGTCATCAAAATCAAGATTTTCTTAAGAGAGGTGTTAGCTTGAGAATTTAAGTTGCACTTGAAGGCTTGGAGTTTATCTAGTCTTATTTGGAGTTTTCGTACTTATGATCGGTTTATCTATTCGTTTGACACACAAAGTTGGATTATCCTCTATCATTCTTGTACTAAAGTGAGTTCATAGTCCCACTTTTAACTCTTTTGGACTGTTTTTGGGATGAGAATACATGTTTGTCATTTTACAAAACTATTTATGATTACGAAAAACACATTTTACTACTCTGTATTATATACTATTTTAGTAGTGATATATCCCTTTTAAACTATTTTGGGATAAGAATGCACTACTGAATTGAGCCTTAAATTCATCATTTATTCCATCACTAACTTTTTCAGGACTTTCATCAAACACCTTACATGCACTACTTTCACATTCTGAACTTACTTCATCTTTATCTTCAAAACCTACTGAATTGTTGCTTAAAATAGTCCTACATAGAAAGATATCACTAAATGAAGTCTTACTTGCATCCCAAATTCGTTCAGGCATTTCATCAAACACCTTACATGCACTACTTTCACATTCTGAACTTACTTCATCTTTATCTTCAAAACCTACTGAATTGTTGCTTAAAATAGTCCTACATAGAAAGATATCACTAAATGAAGTCTTACTTGCATCCCAAATTCGGTTCAGGACTTTCATCAAACACCTTACATGCACTAGTTTTACATGCTGAACTTACTTCATCTTTATCTACAAAACCTACTGAATTGTTGCTTAAAATAGTCCTACATAGAAAGATATCACTAAATGAAGTCTTACTTGCATCCCAAATTCGTTTCAGGACTTTCATCAAACACCTTACATGCACTACTTTCACATTCTGAACTTACTTCATCTTTATCTTCAAAACCTACTGAATTGTTGCTTAAAATAGTCCTACATAGAAAGATATCACTAAATGAAGTCTTACTTGCATCCCAAATTCGTTCAGGCATTTCATCAAACACCTGATGTGCACTATTTTCCACTTCAAAATTTATTCTAATTTCATTCCCACAACTCACTGAATTGCTAACATCATAGCATAAGGAAGAAGAAGAATCAGTTTTGGAATGTATACCTGTCGTTTCTGGTTCATCCTCATACTTAAACAGCTCAACCTCTAACTCATCGGATGATTCTTCTGGCATCAATGATTGTTTTTGCAGTCCTTACACATCTTCTTCTACTGGTGCAAGTGCTAGTTGTAAATTGCTCAATGCCTCCTGAATTTGTAAGAGTTCATCTTCTAACTCTGGTTCCTCTCCAAAATGCAATAACGTTGCTCTTGAATAGTCATCCCATGACATATCCAACAATGACTTCCCACTCGTTTGTGCGTAAAGTTGATGCCATTGTAATGCTCTGCCTTCAAATTTGATAGCAGTATACATCACCATCCGATTGTCAGGTGTTTCATCAACCAAAAAGAATTCCTCACACCTTTGTTTCCAACCTTTAGCATCATCACCATTAAAATTCGGAGCCGCCATTGATTTATACTGAATTAGGTTATTTTATTATGAATTAATGATGAAATTGTGATTAATTTTTGGATTTTCTGAGTTTTTTTATTATTATTGAAAGGATAGGTCACCGGAAAACAAAGTTCACCCGAGAAAGTGATCGGAATCACAGGCTCTCGAAAAAGAAATCAAATCAAGAGTTCCAACAGCCATTGATTTTAGGAGGAAGAGAATCAAATAACTAGCCGGAATTTCAATCGGAGTTGTAACCGGAATCGGAAGCTCGTCGGAGAATCGACGGCTTTGATACCACTGTTACGAGAGGAATTACAAAAGAGAGAATTTAGGAGAAGAAGGATTTATCAATGTTCAAGCTTAATCTTCAAATGAGCTGGGTACAAAATTATATAGCAGTTACTAACCGACTCAAACAACTAGTTTCATCTTTGACAACTTGACTCCCTAAACTCTTACAAACATAACACTTTGACCCCATTATATTTACTATGTTACAAAAAAGTGTTGCGTAAAATCTTTTCGAACGTTGCAATGTGTATATCTTTGTTGTATTTGTTGGGTATTATTCATACACGCTAAAGCGATTTCCTCAAGTGTTTGACCTTGAAGATTGGTAGGATGGTTGTAATATGGATGAGAGGTGCTTATTGAGCACCCATTTTTTTCGACATATATATATTATGCAATATAATGCAACTATACATGATTCCTGAGAGTTTTTTTTATGGTTTATGCTCTTGCAAGGTTCTTGACGATGATCCATTTACGTTGAAGCACACCAAATGCTCATTCAACAGTTAGATAATAACCATGGCGGTATTCGACATCGTTGACCCGAAATGCACTCGGTGGTGCTCTGTCCATCAGTAGGTCGTTCAAATAGAGATTTTTGAAGGACATTGAGTTCGTTGTTCCCCAACAGAAAGTGTTGCTGTTCGTTTCGTTCATAACCATCTCGTATAATCTTGTTGAATATCTTCCATTCGTTTGTGTGAAACTGAGAATTGTAGTGTGATACTGTGATTTAGTAAGAAACATTTAACCATAAGTAAACAAACTTCATTTCTATCTCCTGATTATTATTGTTTCTGGTGTTCAAATTGTTCAAGTAGAGTATTTGTTCACTTTGATGATTCATTTGAACTTTAAGACAAAATGTATTTACTAGTACACTAGAGAATAACATTTTGGACTAAATGAACAGAATGACCGACCAACATCTTCTAATTTTATTAATAAAACTGAATTCTTCGATTTTAAAGATTCTAACACAAGATTAGGAAAAAAAAACTTCTAATTTTGAAAACTAGTTAGTATTTACCTAAAAAGAATCACATAAATCTCTGTTAACCGAATAATGATTTATGTTAAAAAGATAGTGAGAAAATGTGTATCCAAGAAATAGAACACCCATATACATTAATCAAATTTCAAACAATAATTTGTGTTATCACATTGTGCCGAGTTTGTTTGATTATACAGTTCACGGAGACATGGACCCATTTGTTGTAGCCTACAAGGGTATGCTTTGTTAGCGATCAGCAAGTTGCTTCACCGTTTGTTTCACGTTCACTCTGGGCATTCCGTCTTTACAAGCAATCGAACACCAAATGCATTATTCATATTCGTAATAATTCTTTGTGTTGTCACATTGTACCGATTTTGTTTTATAACGTTCATTATGAAATGGACCCAGTTTTGTAGCCTAAACATAATGTCCCGGCAACGCAGATTAACAAAACCCAATGGTGCCTGAGTGCATATATCCTTTCCATGTTTATCCAAAATTCAAAAGTTACACTTCAAAAATAAAACTTTTACCCAAGATATCTCGTGATTGATAGCAATCACTAACTTCACATGATTTACCAAAAACGAAAAGGTATATAAAAGTTAACTTAATGGAGGATATCGGGCCAACAGATGGGCCAACCCACAAATGGTTGTTTGTTAGTAAAGTATCTTAACCCGTGAAGACCTCTCCATAGAGGCATTCACAACTTTACTACTCTGATACATTTGCCTATTATGCTTAGAGGCAAAAAGTACTAACTTTTATTGATTATAGATGTTCTAATTTTTTTTATTCAACTTCTAAACATCAAGATGTGACCTTGAAATGGAACCAGCAACCCAAGTTAGTCCAGTAGTTTTGAAAATAGCAGACAATAGTTTCCATCCCGGAGAGTCTAACTTAATATGGAATCCTAAATATGTCATCCTTGCGCAGGGGTAGGGCTGTAAACGAACCGAACGAACACGAACGAGACCTTGTTCATGTTCGTTCGTTTAACTTAATGAACGGTTCACGAACGGATAAACGAACATATTGTTGTGTTCACGAACGAATAAACGAACATAATGGTTTGTTCATGTTCGTTCGTTTATGTTCATGAACACAAACGAACGGACACTAATGAACGAACAACGAACAACAATAAGCATACATATAGTTATAAGTATTAGAACTTAAATTCAAGATTACAAAATATCTATCGGCTAAAAGTTTTACGAAATATTCCTGTTTATGATATGAATATACAACATTAATCTAATAAAAAAAGGTTCATACTAATTTTCGAGCTCAACATCACACGATCAAACGTATTAATATAAAAGAAGTATTTATATTTAAATTTTTTCTTAAAATATAGATAGTAGGTATTAATAATTTAAACTAACTTTTTAGGTATAGTTAATTAGTTATTAGTATATGTAAATGAACATAAACGAACTAATGTTCACGAACATAAACGAATGATGTTCACGAACATAAACGAATGATGTTCACGAACATAAACGAACGAACGTTCACGAACAGATTATCGAATGTTCATGAACATAAATAAACGAACGAGTGCTTTGTTCAAGTTCGTTCATTTAACTAAACGAACAAAATTTTGTGTTCATGTTCGTTGTTTTAACTAAACGAACGAACACGAACGAACTTCCCGTCGAACGGTTTGTGAACTGTTCAGTTCGTTTACAGCCCTACGCAGGGGCCATGCTAATCTTCTCTGTATCGTTCCAATTTTATCGGATGTCCCCTAAGGGACAAATATGTCATCCTGGTACCACAATGCGTGAACAAGACTACTTCACGGAGAAAACTACATTTTATCTATATTCGAGCTTATATTCGTTGCCTAAGCATTAAGAAGTTGGTCCTATAATCTTCACTTCACAAATTTAAGACATATGCAAAATGCCCTATAATGCGTAGTGAACACTTCTGCTGGTTGTGATAGGTTTTCACGTCTGCTGACCGGGTCATAAAGATTTTCAATCTCATAAACTTCATTTTTTGTGTTCCTTTTTACTTTTTGAAACCCACCATGTTAGGTTGGTGATCAATCACACAATTGATCATAGATCTTGTCTGTACAGATAAGGTCATCGACACTACATGTTCAAATCATTCCAACACGATGCATTTAATCAAAGAGCAAGCTTTGTCGTTGATCTGCAGACATATACGAGTGAAGATCTTAACCATCTCAACAAGACTTTTAACGTTTATCCGACTGTCTTCTGTTTTCTTCAAATGCTTTTGCCCTTAACAAGAATCATAACAAGCTTTTTGAACCTTCACTTTTTTACAAGTTACCACCACTTGCTAGTTCTATTTAAACTAGTCCCTTCTTTTAGACTTTTTATTCTGATTTTTGCACCACAACAAAGAAATAAGGCTCAAACATATTCTTCTTTTCAAAATCCAAATATAGTACAGCCAACTATGTTATCAGCATTACCTAAACTGTATAATAAACACCAACTATATTATGAGCATATATATCATATATACCATACTATTTCATATCGGGTATGTTCTCTTCCTAATCATATATAACCAGTCCATTCAAGGCTTGCCCTTGATTTAACTTAAAATCCGGCTACATCAACAATGGCATACAATGTGTACTCACACTATTATCTGAAGCCTATTAAGTAATGTGTGTAAACACGACAACTTAGCAACGAGCTATGTACACCTCCATGAGCAAGAAGTTTCAAGTTTTGCCTACAAAAAAACCTCGTCCGGTTCAAGCTTATGGGGTAATGGACTTATGCTAGTAGATGTTAAATATCAAATGCTAAAAAAACAGCAAAACCCTTCAGGCAAATTAACAATTAACAAGTATATATACATATTTAGGGTGTATCTAATGTGCGTTTTAAAAACTGGTTATCTAACTATACCGACTTTGGTTGTAATATAGCGTTTCTAATGTTGGATTAACCAACATATGCAAACAACTTTTCGATTATTAATAAGTCAAATAAACAGAATCATATCAGAACTTGTCAAAAATCACCAAAGCATAACTAAAACTAGATGATGTTACAACTGATTATCATTTTTCGATTATTAAATATCAGATAAGTGATAACCAATTTTAGATATCACATCTAACTATCTAAGCTAAATAACAGGACAACACATATATAAGTTGATATTGTCATAAAGATATCAAGTATGTAAATGTAATCTAGAGTATATTACATCCGAATTTTTGTAACTAAAGAAATATATATTCATATGAAACAAGATTACATATATATTTCACCAACTAACCAAACTAATCAACCATGTTAATAAGACCGGTTTGGAGGACGAACCGAAATCTGAACCGGGAGAGGACGACCAGTACCTGTACCTCCACAGCTACTACAAAGCATCCGGCCCGAACCTGCACATGTTCCACAGCCACGGTCACCATCTGACCACCTGTTACAAAGACAACTAACCCGGCCCGTGCCATTGCAGCGAGAACACTTTGGAAACCGGTCAGACCCTGGACCCATCATGTTGTTTTGGTCCATTACAGATTTCACCAAGGCAGCTCCTGCTAACATGCTAAGACCTGTTGCTAATTGAGTTAATACAATTGGACCCATGTTGAATATTCAAGTTTTTGTGATGATTCTAGTTGAAATGAGATAAAAATATTTTTGTAGTTTGTGATAAATTTGGTTTGTAGGAATATGGGGAATGAAGTGGTTATTGATATGTACACGTAGAACCGTGTGAAAATGGATGTTAGCTTTCTTTTGTTTCGGATTTTAGTGTGTGGTTGTGTGTTTTAAGAGGATTGTTTGTTGTGGTTTTGCTTGTGACTGTTTTTGACCACTTGTTTGGCTTTGGTTTTTCTTGATTTTTTGGGGTGATCCGAGGGTAGCGATAGTTGGTTAAATGGTTTAAGTAATTATGATGACCGTGAGATCGATAAAAATGAAATGAGACTAGACCACGGGTTTGACCAAGTGAGATCGAGATTGATAATGACGACGAAATATTTGATTTGATATTATAGGAAAATGGTCTGTGCAGCTAATTGCGTGGAGCTTGCGTGCAGCCATATGGTTGAATTCAGCCTACTCACGACCCAACCATGTCGCTGCACCATGTAGGTTAACTGCATTAATCAATGTTAAAAAATTATGTTACTTGGTATTTAGTTATACAAAATTTGTAGTTAACATTTACTGTAACACAATAAGATGAGCACGTAGAATAAGGATGAGGATTTCCCTCACATTACTCGAGGAAGTCGGGACTTTCTTAGACTCGAATATACACTACCTAATAGGGGTATCCCGTGACTGTTTCCAAACTTTTTCCTGGTCATCTCCAAGATTGTACCTAGCTGGTTTCAAACTTCAAAACTTTTCTGTCGGGCACAATCCAAGCGTGTACTTAAGTGTTCCTTCCTTGTATAGGTTGAAGCTTCAAGTCATTGAGATGATGGACAGATTCAGGATTTGTGTTAGCTTGCTGTCCTTAAAAACATAAGCAGAACAGGACAACTCTTGAAGTGTAGTATCTACTGGATGTTCAACTACTCATGAACAATTATAAGTAAAAAAAAAAGAAGAAAAAGAGTAACAAATCAAACTGCAATAATAACTATATATATAAAAGAAGAAAAAATGCTCGTATAAAACATACCATAGTCCGCAATAACAACTAATTAATGTCAAACTTGAAATCTAGTCAAATAAAGAATTGAGTAACTAGTACACAAAGGTGAACATTTAGAAAATGACAACAAACCTTGAAGCTGTGGTATCTTTTCTATATTAGTTTTAATCGATTTGGTTAAAGATAATAACTCACTAGAAAACTTGTCTGATATTAATGTTAATTCTTGAGTTACTAATATATTCCAAATAACAACTATCGTCTTCATCTGAAAATCGCTTTTCTAAAGCTCCAATATCTGCATTTTCTGTATCGGTAAAAATTCGAGGTACGCCTGTTAAACAAAATATAATTAGGACAATATTTAATCCTGAGGAAGGTAAATGAATTTAAAAGGATGAAGTATGTTATAGAAGCCGCAATAATACTATCTTTATATGCAAGGGTTTCAACCATTTTACTTAGAGATGATTCTATCCGGTTATGTTTTATCTTTAACAGAAAATGAAGTTAGCAGAAAAGGAAATGCCAAAATGGTCCATGTACCAAAAGTTTGTTTCTAATGCATAAAATCTCCTAAGCCCCAAAAAAATAAATTATATCCATATAATTGTATAATTTTTTAGATCTAAATAGACACACTAATCATTATTATGAAATTTTATAATTTATGGACTAAAACAGGACCAGGTCACCCTGTCAAGTCTCATCTGGGCATGTACAAAAGATGGGGCTAAATGTCTTCGAAAGGTAGCGATTTACAAAAATAAATAGCATACATTAGAGGTTTTTTTATACTAAACACAGTAGTGATTTGGATAAAGTCTACCTTTCCAAATTATCCCAAACATTTACCCATTATGACCCATCGCCAAACCTGCCTAACCCACCCATTTTGCCACCTACAGAAGCAACTCTTATTTAAAGAGAACACAGAAGCAACGCAAGTAAGAGCAAAGATAGTGTATATGCTGACCATGAAAACACTCCCTTGCTTCTCCAGACATTAACACGATATCGCCACTGCGAAGAAACATAGCTAACGGTTGATCATTTCTAGACTTCCCTCCAAGAAGGAAAATAGCTTTGCATCCCAAACTTGAATGGAAAAAGAAACTAAGTGTCAATGTCAGGTCTAATATGCATGAAAGGTAAAACTAATTCAAGATACTCCATAACTGACCTCATGCTCACAATAGGTTTACTCCAATCTTTCTCCATATCATCAAGGTGACCTCCCAACATGTCACCTGAGAGATGAGTTGATTAATATACAATATACAATCTATAACATATATATAGGCTTTCGATACTAACCACAATCATATTAATCAAAGATATCAGAAGAAAGATGTTGGATCTAGGAAAGTTAGAATGCAAGTAGTACCTGCACCAAAGTAATTAACAATTGCAGCTTCTGGGCGAAACTCTTCTCCAACTGGCATTGCAGGAGCAGCCATGTTCTTAGCTAGTCGACAAAGTGCATCCGGGATCTTGTTGTGGGGGAGTGAAACATTATAGCTCCTCTGCACAGACATATCTGGAGTTAATCAACTAGGAACAAACAAATAACGTCACAATGCTGAAAAAAATGTGCGGTGCTCTGACTGTTTCATTGAGCCTTTTTTCTTCTTTAAAAACTAGATATGCCCACTACTTAAGGTTTATGCTACGTAGATGCAATAAACTTCCGCATAGTCACGGAAAGGGAGCACGTTAACAAATACCTTAAACTGATAATAAAATCACGATTACATAAATATAGCAAATAAGATATTTTCACCCAAATATGCCATTCTAGCCATTTACAAGACACGGTCATAAAACTGACAATATATGATTATTTCTTAGTTACTATCTTGAAATTAAAGATGTCTTATGAGCGTGGAGCGGACATTTAACTTCCCCCTGACATTACCCCAAGAACAAGTTGCATAATTTGAAGGATGGTAACAAAAAGTTTACCTTTGACCAATCAAATTGCAGACCAAGAGTACTCCATCTTAACTTCCGTAACAGGACAGATGCAGATACCGACTTAATTGTATTTCCACTTACTGACGAGTTAAGTTCTTCAGAACAAGCCCATCTATGACTACAAACATTACTCTCAGCACCAGTAGAGTTATCTTCACCGGGTAACTTCTCCTTTTCAAGTAACACCCGGCCATCTTTTGTGGAATTAAACAAATCATGAACGGGTCCATAAATAGCATTGTGATTGGTTCTGTTAGGCGGCTGAGGAAAACTAACCAAACTCTCTTTAATCCATCTGCATTGTTCCTCAATACTCAATGCTGCCGGAATGAAATAGAAACCTGCACTCCAAACGCATCATGATCACAAATATGGATACAAACACATTTATCGGTATGCCATATTAAAAACATAATATGCATTCATTGTTATTTTTACTTAAGAACTTATTACAAACAAAACTAATTTTATTATATTTTTAGTGTTTATGTAACAAACTTTTATTTCGTTACCAATGCATACTACGTGACCTTTTTAGCAGCTATAAAAGGTCACGTACCTGCATTCGTAACAAAATAAAAGTCTGTTACATCAAGCAAACGATAAAAATAAAATTCGTTTATATACAAAGAGACAATGTAGTCAAAATTAGTTACATATGCTAGGTGAAACAACAAAAACAAGTACTAATCTAAATCATCAGGATAATAAAAAGGATGAGGCATACCAGGCAATCATCCAAGCAGAAAACCGGGCTATCGAATCGACATTCAAGCTTCGATACGCCACTCGGAAGTTCACCGTTATCATCAAAGGATTCTGAAATAGATTTAAAATCGATAACTTCCGATAAATCTACTTGCCTCGGCCGCTTCTTCCTAAAATCAAACATAAAAGCCACTAGTTTCAACAAATAATTAACTCTATAATTAGCAGTACAACTAATTTAATGAATGAACGAATGAATGAAATTGTTTCTTACTTTTTTGAATTGGTATCATAATATAACTTATACTTCTTTTCGGTTTTCCGAAAAGCAGTTCGCTCTGAATCTTGTTCGTTTACACTCTCGGATGCGTACATTTGAGATTGATAATTTTAGTAACACAAAAGAAATTAGGGTTTATCTAGCAAAAAACACATAATAATAATAATTTTTAGAGTAAATTACAATTTTCGTCCCTGTGGTTTATACCCAATTTCACGTTTCATCCTTAGGTTCACGAAATTACGTGTTTCATCCCCAGGTTTGAAAATCCGTTAACAACTTTGGTCCACAACCCAAACGGACGTTAAATTAGTAGTCACGTGACCTGCACACTACGGGTATAATGGTCATTCCATATTTCAGGGACCAAAAATGTAATTAACTCATATGAAGATCATTCCATATTTCAGGGTGAGATCTGTTGGTATTTCTTCTTCCTCTTTTCAAGCCACCACCACCTAAACAAAATATATCTTTTTTTTTCCAGATTCACTCAAATTCATAAACCTACATACAAATAGATCTATACATATTGATACATATACACCCATCCATATATCTTATCACTTAATATTCATATTCTCAAAACAAATCTATATCTACAAATATATATATTAATAATATAAAAATCAAACAAACCAAAGGTATATCTATACATATAAATTTCGTTGGACTTCATCCCCGGTCATCACTTCCGGCCAACCCCACCGGACTTCACCCCATCGCTACCACCTTCACCCTACCACAACAGCCCACCCATCGAAGAACCACCACCACTACCACACTTCACCCCCACCATCGCCACCTTCCACTGTTGGTGTATATATATACATATATCTATGTGTGTGTATAAACTAAAATCAAATCAACCTAAACTAAATCCCATCAAATACAAACTGATGTTGGTGGATTTTAGAAAGAAAAATAACTCATGTATGTGTATGTATACATACATTCCAATAGCCACCACCATTCTTTGAATCGCCACCACCATCAACGTCGGCGCTGACACCGGCACCATCACCATTCCAAATCTGCCGCCATCGTCTTCCACCACTGTCCACCACCATGTTCAACCACCACTAGATCTGGACTAACAAAGGGTTAAGAACCATTAGTCGCTTTTAGTGGAGGATATAGTTGACCTTCCCACGATCAGATTCGAGTCCAGGAAATGGCAGATTCAAAATACCATTGATGGTGGTTTGTTATTAGTGGGATCTTTTGTGTTCTTTTTCCTCCTGATTTCACCTTTTTTTGGGCATGATTAATGTAAAGGAAAATGAAAAAAAATAAATTATGGAAGTGATAAAGAAAGGTGTACAAGCACTATAAATGTTTTGTTTGGAGATCTTGTATTATCGTGACATATGATTTGGAAAAGTAAATAATTGGATGGATTGATCATAGTTGTAACTCTGTAAGTACCTATGTTTATTTTGAATGACAATTTGATAGTATTATTATTATTTTATTATTAGAAAATCTGTGATTTTGAATTGAATTTATAAAAAGAGGGTGTTAGGAAATGAAAGACTTGGAGATGGAGAATGATGGGAGGATGAAGATTTGGAGAGTGTTTAGATCTAAAATGAAAATAAACAAGGAGGAGGTGTTTAAAGGGTAAAAGACCAATATACCCGTAGTGTGCAGGTCACGTGACTACTAATTTAACGTTCGTTTGGGTTGTGGACCAAAGTTGTTAACGGATTTTCAAACCTGGGGATGAAACACGTAATTTCGTGAACCTAAGGATGAAACGTGAAATTGGGTATAAACCACAGGGACAAAAATTGTAATTTACTCTAATTTTTATATGATACCGAATTTCGTTTATTTTTTTATTTCCAAAATTACCCCTTAAAAGAAAGGGTAACTTTGTCTTTTTACACGTGAGGGAGGAAAAACAAAACGAACTTCCTGTAAATTCGCTCATCCATTCTTTGGCGCGAAAGTTTGTTATTTACTGATGGGAAAACATTAATCAGATTTCTAAGAAATTTTTGAATCTATATCTATTTAATTGATTAAATAAAGTTGATTGAAGATGGCGCGTAGGGCGGTAATTAAAGCCGTGATGTGGACACAGAATTCCTTTTCGCTATTTTTTAGCCAACAGAAATTTCAGGCATCTTCGAAATGTGTAAACAGAATTGCTACGAATGCCAGAGAATTTTGTTCAGGAATATGGAATTGTTCTAATGATGAAAGTTTATCGTCGTTGCAAACAAAGGTCAATTGTAAAAATATGGAGGATCTGCCTCACAAGATTGATTTGACTATTTCAGGTATACCAACGATAACGATACACGATAGGTTAATTTTTCTTTCTTATCTAACAACATAATACTCGATTCAAGCTAAAATTACATTATAAATTGTATAAATCTCAAATTTTTTGACTCAAAGTAGCATCAGACAAATTAAGAAATCACTAGAAGGTGATATCACCGCTGCATCGTGCAGACATAATTCTAGTAAAAATAAATAGTTTTAGTTAAGCAGGTAGGCGATCCCAAACACCCCCTCATTATCATTGCCTAAACAAACAAAAAACACCGTACATCATGCTTATTTAGCTTAGCTTAGTAAGTTTGTCTACTTTTATCCCTGAAAATGGCAAACAATTTAAACTTTGAATGGTTACATTGAATATTAAGGTGAACAAGTACAATTTTATAATGTGTGAGTCACTAAAAATATAGTGACACTAATTATTGAGTTTGATTTTAGACGCTTCAAAGACAGGAAGGAAAGTTGGGCAGACAACAAATATGGTTTATGGAAGCACAGTGATTGATGGTTCAACTGGTGAGTGGCTAACTCTTGATCAAAAGGTATATAATCGATATTTTTTCTCCTTTAATTTAAACTATGTGTAATAGTTGAAGATGCAAACTAATAGTATTCATTTCAGAACTCGCTTAATCATGGTCCTTTTCATTATAGTTCATATGTGCCTGACCCATATCAATGGTTTGACCTCAAAAGTCAAAATTACAATGTTACTTGGGTATTTTAAGATGCAATAATAAGTTTAGCTTTAAGAAAGTTATTGTTTGGGGGATCCAAATTTCACTTTAGAAGAAGTGGTTAGATAGTTAATCAATGTTGGTTCAATGTGCCTTTTGATGAATGTATTTACATGACAGGTAAACAGTTACCCAAGTCTTAGAAGGTTTACTGCAATTGGACTGGGAGGTGATGATTTTGTTAAATCTATGGTACTTGCTGTGGAGTCTGTTATACAGCATTCGATCCCACAGGACTGTGTCAGACAGAGAGTGTCGTCGGGAAGGAAATATGTTTCTGTGAATATTGGACCTGTTCGTGTTGTTTCTAGTGATCAGGTGCTCTACGTCAATCTATCTTATGACAACATATCTATTGTTCAATCCTTTTTATGAAAAAACAAAGTATAAACATCTAACAAAGGTGGATTTTTTGGAAATTAGAGGTATTCAAAGTGATGGTAAAACTAGATTTGACTCAAAATGGTCAAACAATCGCCTCTCTCAAAAGTGAAACTATATGATTTTTTTGGTTTGTTGGATGATATTTTTTACTTAGTCTGTATATTCTGCACAACTTATAGTCATCATGTAATGTATGATAACGTGCTTCAAGCAATGTCTGCAACCTCTGCACAATTTATCAAAATATTTTTGGTAGATTGTGGTCTAATGGGCAAATTGGGCGAAATTAAGTAATGGGTCAAACAGGTAACTATTTAGCATGGATCATCCGGGTTGAGTTGATCTGCAAGTATTCATTCGTTCATTTTAATGTGCTAATATGATTACAAACAAGAGTTATAATTGAGTAATAATCTAGATAGAGTCTACTTAGGAAGTTATATGCATTCAAGATACACTTGTGGTGACTTTCTGCCCATTTGTCCTATTTCTTTTTTAGGTAAATAATATCATTCGTCTTGTTTAACCTATATACGTTAGAGTTCTAATGTAGTTCTTCATATGTAGAAAATCTTGATGACATGTAAATTTTAATACTCTTTGCACTTGTGTAGGTTCGGGCTGTATATAGTGCTATGAGGAGTGATGATCGGATGAAATTCTTTCTGTAATGTACGTCATTAGGTAACGATTCTTTCAGTAAATTTTATATCTATTTTGTATTTCTCACTCGAGTTGACATTGCAAGACTAGACTAATTGTCTTGTTGCATATGTAAAAATTTAATCTTCATTATGTAACAATACAAAGATATACAACAAATATACCTTGATTAGTAGTCAAAACTAGCATTTTGGATGTGTCCAAATGCTTATTGCCGTGTTCATCAAGTGTTCTCGTTATCATTATGATTAGATAATGCTCCATTGTTTGACTCATATTTGTTTGCTTGTGTTCGCTAATGACGTATTCAAATCATTACAAGTTTGGAAATTTCTTATTACTTTAACATGTGTTATAAGTTAGAAGATTTTCCAAAGTGTTAGTTTTTATTGTTTATGAGTAATTTCATACTAATTTTTTCAAAAAGTATGTACCATAGGACTACACCAAGCGGTTATTAGGGTACCTCATCAAACAAATAAGTTACAGAGTTTAAGTCACACCCAGGATAACTGTGAGATGATAAGTTGTGAGGTAAAACAAGAACTCAACAACAACAATACCCAATCACGTCAAAAGCGGGAGGTAAAGCGAAAACCCCTTGTTGATTAAGTAATTTTAAGTGTAATGGCCTTTCAAAATTTTAAAAATAATAGAAAGTATGAGGGATTAGGAATTGAGATGCCATTGTAACAAAATTCCAAAGAAGTAGCAAGTATGCACCTATGGTTAAGCACGAATGACCTCACTTGTTTGACTACATCCGATTCTTCACTTTCCCATTTTTGCTGCCTCTTAACACATTATTCATCTCAATATTATACTCGTATTATACTAATTCTATTGGCTATTCTAGAAAGAAATATATATTATACTAATGATATGAAGAACGTTTTTTATCTTTATATTGTTTGCTTTTACTGAGATAAGTCAAGCACACAAGTACATAATACGTAGATCCCTCTATCACAATAACGATAGCCGATCTAGTTAACACGAGATACAAGGAAAGTAAGATATAAACAACGAAACCTCTATCGGATGATAGAGATGTTGCTTACCTCAACAAACATATGGCAATGGCATAAGCTCATAATCCACATTTTATACTGTTAGACTGTCCGGAGCAAGGCGTCCCCTGCCTTGAGAAAGCCACATAACTCCTCGAGAACGCCATCCACACCATCTCGGATGGCGTTTTCCAAAAAAAAAAAAAAAAATTTGGGGGAGGGGGGGAGGGGGGGCTCAGTTTTTGGTACTCTTCACACTCTCCCACCAACCCGTCCTAAAAGTAATTTTTCTTAACGCTAAGGCACAATTACCTAAGCTCAGATGCGCAACACTACTAGTTTAAGTCCATGACCTACACCTATGACCAATGGTTCACTTAAACTACTGCTCTGATACCATATATTTTTTGTCAATGGCAAACGTCTCTTTTGACCAAATATTTTTTTTCTTTCCTTTCTTATTTCATCTATATAAACATCATATGTACTTTATAAAACACACACATAACGTACAAAGATACACTATAAACCACAATTACAACTATCACCACCACCATATTATGGTTCATCTAATGTCGTCTGCGTCATCATCATCGTTGTCTTTCAATTCTATGGGCTCGGCTTTAGATGTTCGACAACATCTAAATTTGAGTATTTCCTTTTATGATTATACTCCCTCTGTGTCATATTAAGTGTCCTAGTTTGACTTTTTTAGTCTTTTTCTTTCAATTTTGACCGTAAATATTTTTGTTTGTGTTATATAACACTTGATATAACATATATGAATTGATTGAGTTTTAAATGTATTTTTCATTGATATAACTTTCATGAACTAATATATAATACAAACAAATATTTTTACGGTCAAGATTGGAAGAAAAAAACTTTTAATCTAAATAGGACAATTAAAATAAAAAGGGAGGGAGTATTATTTTTTCTTCTTTCGGAAAGCAACTGAGTTTAAACTATAAAACTCAGCCCCACAAAGGCTTTATTTTCTTTCTGATATGCCAAAGTCAAATTATGTGATGATACTATAAAACTGCCAATGAATCGCTCCACAAGTATTCTTATTAATACCTGGTAACACGTAGTATGTATTTATTTACATTTTTAATTATAATTATAATAATAATCTGTTAAGTATATTCTTTTGTACTGGTACATAAAATAAAGAGCTGAATTTAACAATTAGGCCCGTGTTCTTTTTTAAGAGAATTGAAGGACAATTTCAGGCAGGGGAAAAAATGGCATCTCTTTCAATAATGTATATCTAATGATGTAAGTAATTAAAATTAATAAAGGAAAAATGGAGGTGTGAGTGTGTGACCATCTCTACCATTTTGCATTCAAGATGACACCAAAATTCAAGATGACACCAAGAGAAGTCATTTTCATGGCCAATATATTCCATTTTAAATCATAAATAATTGTGCACATTTGTTTTAATTAAAAACCAAGTGGGGTTTAATGGCATTAGGTAAAATGTTCATCACTCCAACATCCTATGAATGTTCAAGATGTCACCATCTCTTCACATTTATTTCCTTTTCAAACATATATTTGTAGTCAATTGGGTATTTTCTTATTAGTGTTTATATAAAAGTCATCTTTAGTTATAAAAAATTAACTTTAAATATGCAAACAGTCATCATGTATTAACAAATTACATGGTTTGTACGCTATAGGAAAAAAAAATAGATTTATACCCCCCAAAAAAGGATGAGTTCATTCACGATTTATAGTTACTCGATCTATGTGACACCTAATAATAATAATCCGTAGTGCTAATATACTAAGGAAACTAAATTTCCATCTTTGGGGATTCACCAAAAAAAATATTCCTATAATTCACGAGGGATGATATGCGTATTTTCCTTTTTTGGCTTTTATGGGTTTAGCTTGGATGCAAATAACTGCATCAATTTTGGATGAAGTTACCTTAAAAATCAGAGGGGCATTTTGTAATATATCAATTAATCATCTATATGATTTGTGTGTGTGACTGCATCTATAAACTTTACAGTCAACTGCATATTCGATTTTCCCAATATATAAGGCTATTTCTTTGTTCTTGGCGAATTAGCAATAGCATTTAATGATCTAACAAGTCACTTAGATAATCTAATCTTGTAATCATAATATCAAAAAGTTTAAGATTAAAGACTTTTTCAGTTTTTTTTAATCCTGAACTCAAATTAAAAGTTATTTGTGCCCAAAGTACTAGATTATAATTCGGATATATATTTAAATCTCCTCGTTTTCCCATCATACAAGAGATATGTTACCAACTAGTACTATGGAAACTAACAATAAGTTTTTGTATCATGTATATATGTTTTTATTCCTAAAACGAGTATTGTTTGATAAATTATGCGTTATTCATTAAATATTGGAGTATGACGTAAGAACTTTTTGTATCATATTATATTTTATTGTTGTTTTCTTTGTTAGCAACTTGGACTAAGAGGATTAGGCAGCCTGTTTACATCACAATAATGGCCCGTTTAAAATATATTTAGGTGTCATAGTGTTTAGTGAACCAAATTTTCAAAATTCTTCTTGATTTTTTGTTAAAATATCAAATCAATTGTGGCTTTCTTACTTGGTATGTTTAGTGCAGGTTGCTTAAAATGGAAATGACATCTGCTTAAGGATTGGAGACTGAAGATTTAAGGAATGGATGTGCAATATTCAAGGTTGGAGAAAGAAGGACTTGCAATGCAAGTATTTCAAGCAGTCAAGGACTGAAGTTGTTTATTTACACTTATTTTACATTTGAAGTTTGTTTGTTATTTAATAAAGTGAAGGGACCATCTATGTAACTTTGTAAAGGATTTGGCTATATAAGCCAAACCCGACCACTGTATCACCTACCTTGATGCAGCCGTTTTCCTACCGTTGTTACAACCCTAATTTTTCTGATGTAGTCATTTATTATTTCTTGATCAAAACTATGTTTAATCTTATGTTTAATCGATTCTCTACATTCCACTGCATCAAGTGTCAATATTACATATATATCTATATATTTTTACATGGTATCAGAGCTTAGGCTCGATTTTTCTCCTATTTCTCTTCGATTATTTCTTGTTCTTCAAATTTTATATATATATATATTTATTAAAATCTATCAAAAACATATTTATTTCATCAAATCTTATTTTATTTATACAAAATATATACACAGATATAAAATATATATTAAAACTTTTTTGATACTATATATATTGATTGTTTGTTCTTTACTGCTCGTGTGTAGGGTTCAATCTCTTTAGATCTTGAATCTTGCCACTTGTAGCGGTTCTTGTCAAGGATTCAGATCTAATCTTTATAGATTAGGGTTTGTTCCTTGATTTATCTCTCCTACTTCTTTATCAATCCTTTTAGGGTTGATATATGATATCTCTGGAGTATATTGTTGCCTTTTTATGTCCCTATTCTGGTTATTGGAATTACTGTTGGCGACCCCACTGTAAGCTTTCTATCCTACCCATCTAGTAGCAAATTGTTTCTTACTTGGAGTGCTTCAAGTGAGAAAAGTTAGGCCTATCAGTTGGGATCTCTGTTTGGTCTCTGCAAATCTTTGGTTGTTTATGTGATTTTATGCTATGTCTATCTCTGTCTATTGTGAGGTTGTTGTTGAAGATTCTAAGGTTGTTATTAAGTTCTATATGAGATTTGGTTAATCTGCTTGTCTGTTCTAGGTTTTTTTTGTGTCCTTCTATTTCTGCTTTATTATTGTTGTTCTAACTCTTTCATGGTAGAAGAGAGGGTCCTTGAACATACCTGTCAAGACACTTGAGTGTTCTTGAATCTGGCCTATGTTCTTGCACCCTTTAGGGTTTTCTGTGTTCTTTTGCTAAGTTCTGTTGTTGTTTGCATGTTACTTGTCTTTTGCTTCTATGGCTGATCTTAATCCCTTTGATGTAATGGAATTGTTGGGTACTCAAATAAGCAAACTTGATTTTGGTGATCCTCTGTATTTGCATCCTAGTGACACTTCTGGTGCTCCTTTAATTAGTTTAAAGTTAAAAGGAACAGAAAATTATAAAATATGGGCATGTGCTATGGAACTTGCATTGGAAACTAAAAACAAGCTAGGTTTTATAGATGGTACTTGTGCAAAACCTGATGACATTGAGGTTCTTGCTAAACAATGGGAAAGATGTAACTCTGTGGTACTTTCTTGGATTCTTGGCTCATTATCTGATGATGTGTATTTGGGGCAAATTTTTTCAAAAGAAGCAATGGTGGTTTGGGAAGAACTTAAAGAAACTTATGATAAAGTTGATGGCTCAATTACTTTTAACTTGCATCACAAAATCAATTCTTTGACTCAAAATGGTAGCACTCTTTCTGACTATTATCATAGGTTAAATGCCCTCTGGAGGCAGTTTGATTCTCTTGTTAAACTTTCAACTTGTACTTGTAATGCTGCAAAAGGTTTTCAGGAACACAATCAACTTATTAAACTCATGCAATTTCTTATGGGTCTGGATGATGTCTATCTGCCTGTCAGAAGTAATATATTGACCAGGGACCCTCTTCCCAATGTTAAAACTGCATTTGCTATAATTTCTAGGGAGGAATCTCACAGAGCATCACCTGCTGAGATTTCTTCAAAACCTCAAAGCTCTGCTTTTCTTGCTAAAACTTTTGATAATAGAAGAAAACCTTTTGAGTCAAGATCTTTTGAAAGTAGAAATCATGATAACAGGAATGTTGAAATGAGAAGAGGTCCAAACCTAAATTTAAAATGTACTAAGTGTCACAGGGTTGGGCACACTGTTGAAAGGTGTTATGAAATAGTTGGGTATCCTTCTGGTTATGGAAATCAATCTGGAAACAAGTTTGGTAACAATTTTGGTAAAAGAAATAGTCACCCTCAAAATCAGTCTTTCACCAGAAACTATTCTAGTAATCATGCTAATTCTTCAGAACCTCAAAGTGTTGTTCAGTCTGTCCCCAGCTCTGCTGCTGGTCCTTCTCAGTCAAATCTTCAGTTTACAAATGATCAAATAAACCAGTTGATGAAATTGTTGAATGATCAATCTATGTCTAACAATGTGCATGCCAACATGGGAGGTACATTTTTTTAATTCCAATGCTTTCTTTAACAAAAACTTTGATACCTTCTTCTGTGCTAATCTTGCAAACAAACCATCCAAACCTATTAAAGGTTGGATTAATGATTCTGGTGCTACTCAGCACATGACTGATTCTGATAAATGTATGTTTAATGTGATTGATGTAAGTGATCTTGGTTTAACTGTTGGTCATCCTAATGGAACACAAGCAAAAATTGTTAAAATTGGTAATTTAAAACTTACCAGTCATATAATCCTTTATGGGGTGCTGGTTGTTCCAGAATACTGTGTCAGTATTCTCTCTATGAATTGTCTTGCTAGAGATAACAAATTTTTCATAGGTTTTGATGAGAATCATTGTTATATTCATTATTTGAGAACAAGAGTAACTGTGGGAATTGGTAATGAATATGGTGCACTTTATCTATTTGATGAAAATAATTGTGGTAAGAATGATGCTATTTGTCTAAATGCTAATCTTGTATGTAATGTCTCTAAATACACTTGGCATTCTAGACTGGGTCACCCAATAGAGCAAGTTTTAATGGTTCTAAAGAACAGATTGAAACTTGATAATACTTCTCTTAACTCTCCTTGTGAAATTTGCCATAAGGCCAAACAAACAAGGGAACCATTTCCCTTGAGTGAACATAAGACCACTGCTGTTGGTGACCTTGTCCATCTTGATCTATGGGGACCTTATAGGATACAAAGTAAAGAAGGATTTAAATACTTCTTAACTGTTGTTGATGACTATTCCAGAGCTGTGTGGGTGTTTTTGTTAAAAGGAAAGGAAGAAACCTTTGAAAATATTGTCACTGTTAGGTCCAGATTTACTGGACTCGCTCCAGACTCGACTACTGGAGCCTTACTGAAGATCTGTCCAGAAACGTGTTCTACTGGACCTACTCCAGACTTGGAATCTGGAGTCCCTCTGAAGATTTGTCCAGAAATAATGGAAGACCAATGAGCAAATACTTGTATAGGAAATCTGGAGTATTCTCCAGATTAGCTCACTGGACTTCACCCCAGTCCAGATCTACTCTACTGAAGACGTTCTCACTGAAGTCAAAGACTGAAGTCAGAATAAAGAAGACTGACAAATGGCGGAGTCCACTGGAAGTCTTACCAGATCTGTACACTGGAGGATTGACAGTGTTCTAGACCTTACAAGTCTGAACACTGATATCGAGTAATTGACTTTTGCCTTTACACACTTTCCAAAAAATAATCCACTTGTTCTTTCCCAAAGTTTATACGTGTGTAAAGGTGGTTGGTTAAAAGGATACAAAGTCATTTGATGTGACTTTATCCTTATACCTTATCCAATGCATTTAATGTTCTTGTCGGATCATTAAATGCATGCAACCATATTTGTACGGCACAAAATTCACTGGTGAATTTTGTTGCCTATAAATACAAAGTCATTTCCTTGAGAAAAATACTTTTAAGCATACATTTTGCATTAGAGTGAATTTGTCTAAATACTCTCTATCTTAAACAGGGATACTTCACAACTTTAAGTATCTCGATCCAAAAGAGTTATTTGACAAATATAGATCATTTGTAATTCATAGGTTGTTAGGATACATACTTATTTGTATTATCTTGATTCCGCACAACCTTGTATTTTATTTAACATCATAAATAAAATACACCATTGAAAAATATATAATGTTCCACTTTACTTGTTTATTGCTTTAAGTCTTGTATTACTTTGTTTATATATTCTTGCATTTATTTACAAGTAATACTAGTCCATTCTAGTGTTTATTAGACTTGTTGTATTTTACACTTTCTAGGTTAACCATCGTATTTCAGGGACTCACATTTGGTATCAGAGCAGAAGGCTAAACATTGCCTAGATCTGTTTCTTTGATGGCTAACCAAGAAAATACACAAGGAAGTTTTAATTTTGGTCCCGATCCTAATGTCAATATTAATGATCAAAATAATGAACCACCTATTGTTAATAACACTAATCCACCTCCTCCTCCTCCTACTCCTGCTTCTCCACACGTGCATGTGCACTATTCAAATAATCCTGTTCCTAAATTCAGTGGGAACAGTGATGAGTTTGGTACGTGGAAGGCTAGGATGGTTTTGCATATCACTGGTATTGAGAGGAACATGATGAAAATCTTAAATGAAGATCCTTATGTCCCTACATCACCTCTCAATCCCCTTCTTGATCCTTCTGGATCTAGAAGAGGAAGGGAAAAGAGGGAGGAACATTGGTCTGAAGAGGAGAGGAGATTGGTGAATCTAGACACCCTTCTCAAAAACATGATCCTCGGGGCCGTTCCAGAAACCCTAATTCCCACACTAGTTCTTTTTCCTAGTGCTAAAACCATGTGGGATGAACTTCTAAACCAGCATGAAGGAGGAGATGACACCATTGTCACCAGAAAGGTCTCCTTAAACAAAAGGTATGAGTCATTTTTTGCTCAGCCTAATGAGTCTCTCACTAGTACTTACACCAGATTTATGAGTATCATAAACCAGTTGAGAGGTCTTGGGGTTGAGAAGGACAAGGATATACTTCTGGAGAAATTTTGTGATATTCTTCCCACCAAATGGTCTCACATGATCCTGGTCTTACGACAAGGTAAAACTCTGCACACACACACTCTCTCAACTCTTTATGGAGCTTTCAGGTACACTGAAGAAAATCAAGCTCAGAGAGTGGTGGCAGAACAACATGCTTTTAACCATGCCTCCAGTAGTCCTAATGTGGTTAGTCATACTGAACCACAAAGTACAACACTAATATCTTCTGAGAATGTATTTTCTATGAAGAAGATGGTGTCTGAACTCATGGATTCTGGAGAGTCCAGTCAAATCTCTCCAGACTGTTGTGATGAAACTGATGATGATGATGACCTCATTGCAATGATTGCTAAAACGTTTAACCGTTTCAAAGCAAGAGCAAATAGGCCATCTGGACAATTTGCATCCAGTTCTTCAACTGATAAGACCAATTTGACATGCTTTAAGTGTGGTAAAAAGGGTCATTTCATGAAAGATTGCAGGTCCAGCCAGTTTGTATCCAAGCCTGGTCCATTCTCTTCAAATAATAAGCCTGATGATAGCTATAAATTGAAATATAAAAAGCTTAAGGCCCAGATTGCTCTCATGGCACAACAAATGGAAAACAATAATAAGTGCATGATCGCAACAACTGAAGAGAAGTGGGTTCCTTCTGATGAATCATCTGCTGATGAAGAAGAAGAAAGAGATTGTTGTTACATGGCTCTGGCAGACGAAGAGCACCTGGTGAAGGAGGATGTCACATCTGGACGATGGGTGGACATTGTTATTAAGAAGGTTAGTGATTATGATAGTGCAACTGACCAAGAATTAAAACTGGACATTGCTGAAGCTCTTAATTCTGATTTAATATTTGTAGAAACTGTTAGATCTGATTGTGTAAATGGTCTAGAAACAGATTTTTCTGAAATAACTGTCTTAAAATCAAAATTAAAAGAACTTCAAGACATTGAACTGGCATTTCAAGCCCAGGTTCTGGTAACTGAACAATTGATTCAAGAAAAATAAGATCTTGAAGTCATTTTAGAGAAAGAAAAACTGGTGATTAAGTCATGGCTAGAAACCAAAAAGCCATATGATGCTGGAGTAAATCAATTTCCTGCTCAAAAACGTGCATATTTAGATGGAAATACTCATGTAGCATCATTAATACCAGTAATCGATCGATTACCAGAAGGGTTCAGGCCCACCACTGTTTATGATGAGCCTGTAACTCCCAAAGCCAATATTTACCCAGTTCAATCCCCAGAGGTTAAGACTGGAGCATTCCAGATGACTGCTCCAGTTCAAAAGGTCAATCAGACGAAACCTTTGCCTCAGACCAATCCCCTACCTAAGCCTAGGACTGGAAAGGCTAAGGTATCATCTGATGAATTTTTTTTGTCAAGGTTAGAGAGCCAGATTCAAATACTGACTCGTCAATTACAAAGTTTTAATGCAAGATTAAACTTTATTGAGGGTACTTCATCTGGCCCTAGACAAAATACAAAACCTTTTGCAAAGAAAGTTAAATCTATTTCTCCAGTTGAGAAAAAGAAAAAGGTTTCTAAACTCCAGTAGTCTTTTCAACTAAGACCACTGTTGAAGAAAGTGAACTAAACCAGATTGCCCCAGGGACCTATAAGGGAGGGTCCAGTAAACCCATCAGTCGATGGGTTCCCAAATCTAACTGATAATATCTGGTGTATGTGCAGGGCGATCTAAAGAAATATATCTGGTATCTTGACAGTGCTGCTGACAGGACGATGACCGGATGTAAGACCCTGCTGGAGGATTTCACCATTTCTGATGGACCCTCCATTACTTTTGGAAATGATGGTTGTAGAAAGACTGAGGGATACGGTGTTCTGAACAATGGACAAGTCAAGTTCAGACGTGTTGCATTTGTGAATGGTTTGAAATATAACCTGATCAGTGTAAGCCAACTGTGTGATGATGGCTATCAAGTTTTATTCAATATTTTATCGTTTTTTTTTTTTTTTTTTTTTTTTTTTTTTTTTTTTTTTTTTTTTTTTTTTTTTTTTTTTTTTTTTTTTTTTTTTTTTTTTTTTTTTTTTTTTTTTTTTTTTTTTTTTTTTTTTTTTTTTTTTTTTTTTTTTTTTTTTTTTTTTTTTTTTTTTTTTTTTTTTTTTTTTTTTTTTTTTTTTTTTTTTTTTTTTTTTTTTTTTTTTTTTTTTTTTTTTTTTTTTTTTTTTTTTTTTTTTTTTTTTTTTTTTTTTTTTTTTTTTTTTTTTTTTTTTTTTTTTTTTTTTTTTTTTTTTTTTTTTTTTTTTTTTTTTTTTTTTTTTTTTTTTTTTTTTTTTTTTTTTTTTTTTTTTTTTTTTTTTTTTTTTTTTTTTTTTTTTTTTTTTTTTTTTTTTTTTTTTTTTTTTTTTTTTTTTTTTTTTTTTTTTTTTTTTTTTTTTTTTTTTTTTTTTTTTTTTTTTTTTTTTTTTTTTTTTTTTTTTTTTTTTTTTTTTTTTTTTTTTTTTTTTTTTTTTTTTTTTTTTTTTTTTTTTTTTTTTTTTTTTTTTTTTTTTTTTTTTTTTTTTTTTTTTTTTTTTTTTTTTTTTTTTTTTTTTTTTTTTTTTTTTTTTTTTTTTTTTTTTTTTTTTTTTTTTTTTTTTTTTTTTTTTTTTTTTTTTTTTTTTTTTTTTTTTTTTTTTTTTTTTTTTTTTTTTTTTTTTTTTTTTTTTTTTTTTTTTTTTTTTTTTTTTTTTTTTTTTTTTTTTTTTTTTTTTTTTTTTTTTTTTTTTTTTTTTTTTTTTTTTTTTTTTTTTTTTTTTTTTTTTTTTTTTTTTTTTTTTTTTTTTTTTTTTTTTTTTTTTTTTTTTTTTTTTTTTTTTTTTTTTTTTTTTTTTTTTTTTTTTTTTTTTTTTTTTTTTTTTTTTTTTTTTTTTTTTTTTTTTTTTTTTTTTTTTTTTTTTTTTTTTTTTTTTTTTTTTTTTTTTTTTTTTTTTTTTTTTTTTTTTTTTTTTTTTTTTTTTTTTTTTTTTTTTTTTTTTTTTTTTTTTTTTTTTTTTTTTTTTTTTTTTTTTTTTTTTTTTTTTTTTTTTTTTTTTTTTTTTTTTTTTTTTTTTTTTTTTTTTTTTTTTTTTTTTTTTTTTTTTTTTTTTTTTTTTTTTTTTTTTTTTTTTTTTTTTTTTTTTTTTTTTTTTTTTTTTTTTTTTTTTTTTTTTTTTTTTTTTTTTTTTTTTTTTTTTTTTTTTTTTTTTTTTTTTTTTTTTTTTTTTTTTTTTTTTTTTTTTTTTTTTTTTTTTTTTTTTTTTTTTTTTTTTTTTTTTTTTTTTTTTTTTTTTTTTTTTTTTTTTTTTTTTTTTTTTTTTTTTTTTTTTTTTTTTTTTTTTTTTTTTTTTTTTTTTTTTTTTTTTTTTTTTTTTTTTTTTTTTTTTTTTTTTTTTTTTTTTTTTTTTTTTTTTTTTTTTTTTTTTTTTTTTTTTTTTTTTTTTTTTTTTTTTTTTTTTTTTTTTTTTTTTTTTTTTTTTTTTTTTTTTTTTTTTTTTTTTTTTTTTTTTTTTTTTTTTTTTTTTTTTTATGGGTAAGCAAAAACGTACCAGTTTCAAGACCAGACAGAATTTCAGCATATCTGAACCTCTTCATATGCTTCATATGGACCTCTTTGGTCCAGTGAACGTTCAGACTCGTGCTGGTAAAAGATACACCCTGGTGATCATAGATGAATTCTCCAGATATTGTTGGGTGATCTTTCTGAGGTCTAAAAGTGTGTCAGTTAAGAAGTGACAATCGAAAAGAATTCTAGAATGCAACTCTGGAGTCATTCTGTACTGACACTGGCATCTCCTAGAATTTCTCATCAGCCCGCTCTCCAGAACATAATGGAGTGGTGGAAAGGAAGAATCGAACGCTGATAGAAGCTGCCAGAAGTATGCTTGCTGAATCTGGTCTATCTACCAGTTTCTGGGCTGAAGCAATTGCTACTGCTTGCCACACCCAGAACCGGTCAGTGTATGTAAAGCGACACAAAAAGACAGCCTATGAAGTCTTAAGAAATAGAAAACCAAATATTGGTTATTTTCATGTTTTTGGATGTCCAGTTTACATCCTGAACGACTCCAGTCAGTTAGGCAAATTTGATGCCAAAGCTGATGAAGGGTATTTCTTAGGCTATTCAGCCATTCGCAAGGCCTTCAGAGTCTACAACAAAAGACTGGAGAAGGTCCATGAGTCAATTCATGTCACATTTGATGAATCAAATGCTGCAATCAACAAGAAGCCAGCCCTTGACACTCCCCCAGTAACTCCAATTGTCTTTTGTGAATCTGATCCTATAAACGACAATAAAGAAGATTCAGAAGACACAGTTTCCAGTCATCCTGATCTGGAACCTGTTCAGAAAAAGAAACTCTCCAGTAGTACTCCATTCTATCCCTCTATTATTTTTAAACTACCCTCTGAAATTAATATTGGATCAGATGTTCGTACTACTCCCCCAGTATCAGTGTCAATTGAGAATATACCAGAAATGTCTTCTTATGAAGAATTCCAAACTGAACCAGTACTTCAAGAAATGCCTTCAAATGAAGAATTTCATGATGCAAATCGTGATTTAAATGACTCAGATGAAGATACTGAAGTAGTCTGGCAAGATCCTCCTCCTGGAGCAACTCCAGAGGAGACTCAACTGAATTCTTGCACTGATATTATTGTCAGTAACAATCCTGGTCAGTACTCCAGATGGACAAAAGCTCATCCTATTGATCAGATCATAGGTGACTCCATTAGAGGAGTTCAGACCAGAAGAGCCTCCAGTAATCAATGCTTATATGTTAGTTTTCTATCATTGATGGAACCAAAGAAGATTGACAAGGCTATGGAAGATCCAAGCTGGGTGACTGCTATGCAAGAAGAGCTTCACCAGTTTGAAAGGAACAAGGTCTGGTATCTGGTTCCTTTCCCAGTTGGAAAGAAAGAACCAATTGGAACAAGATGGGTCTTCAGAAACAAGGTAGATGAAGATGGCCACGTAATCAGAAACAAGGTAGATGAAGATGGCCACGTAATCAGAAACAAGGAAGATGAAGATGGCCACGTAATCAGAAACAAGGAAGATGAAGATGGCCACGTAATCAGAAACAAGGAAGATGAAGATGGCCACGTAATCAGAAACAAGGAAGATGAAGATGGCCACGTAATCAGAAACAAGGAAGATGAAGATGGCCACGTAATCAGAAACAAGGAAGATGAAGATGGCCACGTAATCAGAAACAAGGAAGATGAAGATGGCCACGTAATCAGAAACAAGGAAGATGAAGATGGCCACGTAATCAGAAACAAGGAAGATGAAGATGGCCACGTAATCAGAAACAAGGAAGATGAAGATGGCCACGTAATCAGAAACAAGGAAGATGAAGATGGCCACGTAATCAGAAACAAGGAAGATGAAGATGGCCACGTAATCAGAAACAAGGAAGATGAAGATGGCCACGTAATCAGAAACAAGGAAGATGAAGATGGCCACGTAATCAGAAACAAGGAAGATGAAGATGGCCACGTAATCAGAAACAAGGAAGATGAAGATGGCCACGTAATCAGAAACAAGGAAGATGAAGATGGCCACGTAATCAGAAACAAGGAAGATGAAGATGGCCACGTAATCAGAAACAAGGAAGATGAAGATGGCCACGTAATCAGAAACAAGGAAGATGAAGATGGCCACGTAATCAGAAACAAGGAAGATGAAGATGGCCACGTAATCAGAAACAAGGAAGATGAAGATGGCCACGTAATCAGAAACAAGGAAGATGAAGATGGCCACGTAATCAGAAACAAGGAAGATGAAGATGGCCACGTAATCAGAAACAAGGAAGATGAAGATGGCCACGTAATCAGAAACAAGGAAGATGAAGATGGCCACGTAATCAGAAACAAGGAAGATGAAGATGGCCACGTAATCAGAAACAAGGAAGATGAAGATGGCCACGTAATCAGAAACAAGGAAGATGAAGATGGCCACGTAATCAGAAACAAGGAAGATGAAGATGGCCACGTAATCAGAAACAAGGAAGATGAAGATGGCCACGTAATCAGAAACAAGGAAGATGAAGATGGCCACGTAATCAGAAACAAGGAAGATGAAGATGGCCACGTAATCAGAAACAAGGAAGATGAAGATGGCCACGTAATCAGAAACAAGGAAGATGAAGATGGCCACGTAATCAGAAACAAGGAAGATGAAGATGGCCACGTAATCAGAAACAAGGAAGATGAAGATGGCCACGTAATCAGAAACAAGGAAGATGAAGATGGCCACGTAATCAGAAACAAGGAAGATGAAGATGGCCACGTAATCAGAAACAAGGAAGATGAAGATGGCCACGTAATCAGAAACAAGGAAGATGAAGATGGCCACGTAATCAGAAACAAGGAAGATGAAGATGGCCACGTAATCAGAAACAAGGAAGATGAAGATGGCCACGTAATCAGAAACAAGGAAGATGAAGATGGCCACGTAATCAGAAACAAGGAAGATGAAGATGGCCACGTAATCAGAAACAAGGAAGATGAAGATGGCCACGTAATCAGAAACAAGGAAGATGAAGATGGCCACGTAATCAGAAACAAGGAAGATGAAGATGGCCACGTAATCAGAAACAAGGAAGATGAAGATGGCCACGTAATCAGAAACAAGGAAGATGAAGATGGCCACGTAATCAGAAACAAGGAAGATGAAGATGGCCACGTAATCAGAAACAAGGAAGATGAAGATGGCCACGTAATCAGAAACAAGGAAGATGAAGATGGCCACGTAATCAGAAACAAGGAAGATGAAGATGGCCACGTAATCAGAAACAAGGAAGATGAAGATGGCCACGTAATCAGAAACAAGGAAGATGAAGATGGCCACGTAATCAGAAACAAGGAAGATGAAGATGGCCACGTAATCAGAAACAAGGAAGATGAAGATGGCCACGTAATCAGAAACAAGGAAGATGAAGATGGCCACGTAATCAGAAACAAGGAAGATGAAGATGGCCACGTAATCAGAAACAAGGTAGATGAAGATGGCCACGTAATCAGAAACAAGGTAGATGAAGATGGCCACTAATCAGAAACAAGGTATATGAACTCTTCACCATCTAAAACAACTCCAATTTCTGCACCACTGACACTGGACTCCGATCCAGATGGTAAACCAGTGAACACCACTGTCTACAGAGGCATGGTTGGTTCACTGATGTATTTAACTGCCAGTAGACCAGATATTATGTTTTCAACATGTTTATGTGCCAGATATCAGTCTAATCCAAAGGAATCTCATATGCTTGCTGTAAAGCGCATACTGAAGTACCTCAAGGGTATCCCCAGTCTAGGTCTTTGGTATCCCAAAGGCTCAGGCATGGATCTAATGGGTTATTCAGATTCAGATCATGCAGGTTGTAAGATAGACAGGAAATCCACTACTGGTTGATGTCATTTCCTTGGTGGCAAACTGGTCAGCTGGACCAGTAAGAAGCAAACTTCAGTTTCATTGTCCACTGCTGAAGCTGAATACGTGTCTGCAGCCAGTTGTTGTGCTCAGATACTCTGGATGAAGAACCAGTTGCTTGATTATGGTATTAAATATTCAAAGACCCCAATCATTTGTGATAATACCAGTGCCATTGCTATCTCAAACAATCCAGTCATGCACTCCAGAACGAAGCACATTGATCTCAGGTATCACTTCATTCGTGATCATATTATGAAAAACAACATTGAACTCCATTTTATTCCCACTGACAAACAACTCGCTGACATTTTTACTAAACCTCTGGATGTCAAAACTTTTGAATATCTTGTTGGTGAGTTGGGAATGTTAAACCCTTAAATCTGGTGACTGCTCAGATATTGAACGCCTTTGTGTACTATCTTTGCATTAATAGATTTCTGGATCAACATTCCAAGGGAAGACTTGAAAGATATTTTTGTTCTTAAAAATGTTTAAGTTCAGGGAGAATTTATTAATTTATTTTCTCACTGGACAAATTCTTCAGAAAATATTACTGGTACTTGTAAATGTGTCCCTCTCATTTGTCTGTATTAGTTGACGTGCACGTTTGAGGTTACCAGTCTTTCAAAATGGTTTTCACTGGTACTTTACTGGAGTGTCCAGTCAACCTCCAGATGCACTGAAATAAGTCATAATATTTTTTAAATACTTGGTCATTGTGCGTGCCACGTAAGCAAACCTTTTTAAAGATATTTTAATCCTACGTGGCATATAAATTTTTCAATGTAATGATGGTATTTTTACCTTGGGAAAACAAAAAGAGCAACTTGTTAATGTTTGTGGGCTGTAAACCGTCACACATTTATGTGTGATGTGATGTAATTAATGCAGATCTCAAACCCGACCAAAATTTTATTTGATAATTTCAAATTAAACCGTTTGAGTTCCACATTCTCTCTCCTATATATACCCACTTTCACTTTCAAATGCATTTACTTCGAACATATTTACTCCCAAATCTTTCAAATTCCTTCATTTACTTCTTCATTCAATTTCCAATTATATTTATCTCTCTTATTTACTCCATTTCCATTCAATTCTTCATCAAATCTTCATCATAACCTATATATTCAATTTCCAATCATATTTATCTCTCTTATTTACTCCATTTCCATTCAATTCTTCATCAAATCTTCATCATAACCATATATATTCAATTTCATCTTAATCTATTCTTTATAAAATGGCACCTAGACAATCCAAATCGCTTAAAAATCTGCTTGCCGCTGAATATACTCCTTCTGAAAATGTTGACAGGGCACCTCATATCACTCTTGAGGCAAATGCCATAAGAATAAACATGAACAACTGGATGGCCAGACTTTCTCTTTCCAGTGTTCATGATGCCCAATCTGTTATTGGGAGATTAAACACATTTTTTCTCTCTTGCCCATTATATGGTGCGTTGACACTAAATCCAGGAAGGATGTACCACAATTACCTTTGTGAATTCTGGTACACTGCAAAATATGATGATGAAACTTCATCTATCAATTATACTCTCAAGGGAGGTACCAGATCCCTTGGTTTCACTGCAAGTCTACTCAGGTCTGTTCTACAGTTGAACTATTTTGAACAGAATGAGTTGCCAATCGAACTTCCCTCTGGTATCAATACAAGGGAAGTGTGCAGACTGATGGGGCACACAAATATCATGGACGAGCATGGCCAGCTATCCAGGAAAGGAACTATCTACATGAGCAAACTGTCAGACTCATGGAGATACTTCTTCACCCACATTGTTGAATGTCTGGGAGGCAGTTCTGGAGGGTTAGACCAGATAAATCAAACCCATCTCCAGATTGCCTACTGCCTATGGTTTGGACTAAGAGTGGATTTCGCTCAGATCCTTTTTGATGATCTGGTAGAGCGTCTTAGAGTGAAAGGTAGAAAACCCTTTGTTCCTTATATCCGTTTTCTTTCACTCATGTTTAAAAGAGCTCTTGGAGACCAGTATGATTTTGAGACTACTCACTTTTCTGTGAGTGAGTATATGAGGGATCTGGTCAACCTCAGATCTCCACTGAATGAGGTAGATATTCCTCAGTCCATGCTCTCTTTCCAAAGAGAAGAAGCTGAAATGGCTCCAGGTAGAGGTCAAGTTAGTGAAGGACCCTCTGGTGACCAAGATGTACAGATCATAGAAGCTGTACAACCAATTAGACAAGTTGCTCCTGAAGGTCAAGGACCAGAAATTGATGAACCTTCCAGACGACCTAGAACAAACAGGCGTCTGATGAGAGCTGGACGTCAGGTGAATCCTGAAAGACATCCTAGTGATGTAATGAATCTGGATGGGTCTTCAATTTATGAATCTGAAGACATCCTAGTGATGTAATGAATCTGGATGGGTCTTCAATTTATGAATCTGAAGAGAATGTTGGGCAGGTGACTGATGAACAAATAGAAAATGTTGCCCAGATTATTGAGCAGGTTGTTGAGGAAGTTGAACAAGATGTTCAGACTGATGAACATGTATCTGGTGAGCAAGAGGCTCAAATAGACTTGAATGTAGAGGCTGGTGAACAAGTTAATGAACAGGCTGGTGAACAGACTGGTGATCAGACAGTTGGGATGGCTCCAGAATGGGATGATGTAGATTCCCCAATGTCTGAAGGTTTTGATGTAAACATGAATTTCTTGGGTGATGAAGAAGAAAATATTGACACATCTGCTATTGCTTCAGTCACCCAACCAATTATATCTGCTGAAATGCCACCACCACCAGAATCAAATGCCACCACCACCAGAATCAAACATGCCACCACCACCACCACCTTCAATTCCTATGAGATACTCACTTCTTCACCCACATTGTTGAATGTCTGGGAGGCAGTTCTGGAGGGTTAGACCAGATAAATCAAACCCATCTCCAGATTGCCTACTGCCTATGGTTTGGACTAAGAGTGGATTTCCCTCAGATCCTTTTTGATGATCTGGTAGAGCGTCTTAGAGTGAAAGGTAGAAAACCCTTTGTTCCTTATATCCGTTTTCTTTCACTCATGTTTAAAAGAGCTCTTGGAGACCAGTATGATTTTGAGACTACTCACTTTTCTGTGAGTGAGTATATGAGGGATCTGGTCAACCTCAGATCTCCACTGAATGAGGTAGATATTCCTCAGTCCATGCTCTCTTTCCAAAGAGAAGAAGCTGAAATGGCTCCAGGTAGAGGTCAAGTTAGTGAAGGACCCTCTGGTGACCAAGATGTACAGATCATAGAAGCTGTACAACCAATTAGACAAGTTGCTCCTGAAGGTCAAGGACCAGAAATTGATGAACCTTCCAGACGACCTAGAACAAACAGGCGTCTGATGAGAGCTGGACGTCAGGTGAATCCTGAAAGACATCCTAGTGATGTAATGAATCTGGATGGGTCTTCAATTTATGAATCTGAAGAGAATGTTGGGCAGGTGACTGATGAACAAATAGAAAATGTTGCCCAGATTATTGAGCAGGTTGTTGAGGAAGTTGAACAAGATGTTCAGACTGATGAACATGTATCTGGTGAGCAAGAGGCTCAAATAGACTTGAATGTAGAGGCTGGTGAACAAGTTAATGAACAGGCTGGTGAACAGACTGGTGATCAGACAGTTGGGATGGCTCCAGAATGGGATGATGTAGATTCCCCAATGTCTGAAGGTTTTGATGTAAACATGAATTTCTTGGGTGATGAAGAAGAAAATATTGACACATCTGCTATTGCTTCAGTCACCCAACCAATTATATCTGCTGAAATGCCACCACCACCAGAATCAAATGAACCACCACCAGAATCAAACATGCCACCACCACCACCACCTTCAATTCCTAGAGATACTCAATACTTCACTCCTGCAACCATTCAAACTTCACAATCTCAACCTCCACCACTTGAAACACCAGTCACCATATCTGAACAAGCTGCAACTGAAGAGGACTGGGCACAAGTACCTCTTATGACCAGATTGCCTTCCAATCTTAAACCTCCCAGTGGTCTCTCCACTTCATCTTCTGCCGAGGTCCAAGGCCTTTTAAGTAAGGTGGCGGACCTAGAGAGATCACTCCAGACTTCATCACAGGTTATTTCAGACTTTAAATCCTTATTATCAAATTTTCAGTATGAATCTGTTTGCTGGGAATGAGAAGCTTGTGTTTCAGAAGCTTGATGAACTGGTACTGGCCACAAACAACAATACTGAAAATTTCAAAGTGGCAGTCCAGGGATTAGAGACAAGGCTGGTTAGTTCAGTTAAGACTGCAGTGACTGGTGAACTTGTTCAACCACTGGCAGGTCTGAAAGAAGAAGTTCAGAAGTTGGTTTCCAGGGTAAGTTCTCTAGAGAGTAGATCCACACTTGACCAGGATGCAGTTGTCAGTACAATTAGTGATGAATGTACAAAGAAGTTCAGAATCAGTATGCTGAAAGAATTATCTGAAGAGATTTCTGAGACTGTTCTTCGTACCATTCAAGATGACGTGTTACCCCAAGTGGAGAAGTTGTTGGATGAAAAGTTGCCAAAGCACTTGCCTAAAGAAGTCGAAACTGTTAAAAAGGAAGTGCAGGCACTTAAGAAAGTTGTGACTGATACAACTCCAGTGGCAGGAACAACATTTGGTGCACTGGACAGACATATGCTTGAACAATTATGGAATGATCTCAAGTCCAGAACTGGTGATCATTCCAAGGGGGAAAAGTCGTCTGGTGACCAAAAACAAGTGACACTAAAACACTTGGCACAAAGAGCATATGGCACTGAAGCCACTATGATGTCTGAAGAAGCTGCTGGTACTGAAGCCAGTGAGCCCCAGTTTGAGTCCTTCCCAGATATACCAACAACTCTGAAGTCAGTTAAGGAAAAACAACAAATGGTATCTGGAGAAGAAGAGCAAACTGCTGAAGATGCTGATGATGAAACCTCCAAGAAGTTAGAACAAGAATGCATTATGATAGAGATCTTCAAAAGAAATCAAAAAGATGAACTGCTGGCCCATCAAAGGGAGATGGCATCTATGGGGACTCTGGACTCTTACAATGCTGGCAGGTTAGGCATAAATATTGATGTGTATAAAAAGATGAAGGAAGACCCCAGAGTTCATCAATGTCTGAATGCATTGAATGATGTTCATGTACGCTCCTTTTACGCCGAAGAAGAACAGGTTTATGATTCTATAATTTATGGCGTTAGTGTACCAGAACTCATCAGGCAGAGGAAGGAGGAACTGGTAAGCCTCCAGAAAAAGATCAGAAAGAACGCTGGTGCTCTGGAGATAGAGTACAGAAAGAAACTGACTGGCTTACCAAAACTGACTGCCAAACAAATCAAAGCGATTAAAGAAGCTGATGTAAGCAAATTCATTCCCCTGGACACTTCTCGAAAAATAAATCGTCAACAACTTCAATCTGCTGTAGAGCAAAAGAGAGTGTCCAAGGAAACTGAAGTATTGATCCAGACAGCCAAAGTGAAAGACAAGTACAATGAAATGTTAAATTTCAGGGCTGATGCTAGAAGGATCACTGGTGCTGAGATCAAATTAGCTGAAAATCATGAAGGCATGTCCAGGTTTGAAGTAAAGTTGACCAGGGAGGGTAACTTTACTGATGAAAGGAAAAGTACTTCAGTCCAAGCGTTTGGATAGAGTGAATTGAAAGAGATTGCTTTAACGTTCAGGGGGAAGACAAATGTGTCGACTGATGTTAAAGCATTTCTGAAAAGAGTTGAGAAGGTATGGAGAAGAAAGCAACAGATGGAAGTTGCAATGGGAATAAAATCGCCAGAATCAATACCATCTTCTCCATCACCAAAGAGAAAGGCTACTGAAGATGCTCCTTGACAGACATCGAAAAGAAGGGCCTAACTCTTATCATTTACTTGTTGTAAATTATTGTTTTATGAAAATTGTAAACTATTTATCAGTTGATGTATGTAATAATAGTTGCAATTTTTGATTCATATAAGTAAATGATCAGATTTAGTCTAAGTTAGAACTTAAAAGATGAAACTGAAAACACTCATGATCTATAAAGTGTTTTCCAGTAACTTAGATTTTTTAGACAAATCAAAACTTGTGTTTTTCAAGCATACAAATTTGTATAGATACAAGCTTGAAAACACTTGCATTATTTCTAAACAAATAGGGGGAATTTGTTAGGTCCAGATTTACTGGACTCGCTCAAGACTCGACTACTGGAGCCTTACTGAAGATCTGTCCAGAAACGTGTTCTACTGGACCTACTCCAGACTTGGAATCTGGAGTCCCTCTGAAGATTTGTCCAGAAATAATGGAAGACCAGTGAGCAAATACTTGTATAGAAAATCTGGAGTATTCTCCAGATTAGCTCACTGGACTTAACCCCAGTCCAGATCTACTCTACTGAAGACGTTCTCACTGAAGTCAAAGACTGAAGTCAGAATAAAGAAGACTGACAAATGGCAGAGTCCACTGGAAGTCTTACCAGATCTGTACACTGGAGGATTGTCAGTGTTCTAGACCTTACAAGTCTGAACACTGATATCGAGTAATTGACTTTTGCCTTTACACACTTTCCAAAGAACAATCCACTTGTTCTTTCCCAAAGTTTATACGTGTGTAAAGGTGGTTGGTTAAAAGGATACAAAGTCATTTGATGTGACTTTATCCTTATACCTTATCCAATGCATTTAATGTTCTTGTCGGATCATTAAATGCATGCAACCATATTTGTACGGCACAAAATTCACTGGTGAATTTTGTTGCCTATAAATACAAAGTCATTTCCTTGAGAAAAATACTTTTAAGCATACATTTTGCATTAGAGTGAATTTGTCTAAATACTCTCTATCTTAAACAGGGATACTTCACAACTTTAAGTATCTCGATCCAAAAGAGTTATTTGACAAATATAGATCATTTGTAATTCATAGGTTGTTAGGATACATACTTATTTGTATTATCTTGATTCCGCACAACCTTGTATTTTATTTAACATCATAAATAAAATACACCATTGAAAATACATAATGTTCCACTTTACTTGTTTATTGCTTTAAGTCTTGTATTACTTTGTTTATATATTCTTGCATTTATTTACAAGTAGTACTAGTCCATTCTAGTGTTTATTAGACTTGTTGTATTTTACACTTTATAGGTTAACCATCGTATTTTAGGGACTCACAGTCACCTTTCATAACCTTTTACAAACTCAGTTTGATAAGAAAGTTAAAATCTTTAGGAGTGATAATGGCACTGAATTTGTCAACCAAAGAATGAATAACTTTGTTAAACAAATGGGTATTATTCACCAAACCACTTGTATTTACACTCCACAACAAAATGGAATAGTTGAGAGGAAACATAGACACTTGCTAAATGTAGCAAGATCTCTTATGTTTCAAGGGGGGATACCTCTTAATATGTGGAATGAATGTATTCTGACTGCCACCTACTTGATTAACAGGTTACCTTCTTCTGTTCTATGTGGAAAATCTCCTTATGATCTTATGTTTAATTGCTCTCCTAATCTGTCCCATCTTAGGGTATTTGGATGTTTATGTTTTGCTACTACTTTGAATAATTTTGATCAATTTAGCAGCAGGTCTGAAAAATGTGTCCTCATTGGCTATGCCAATGACAAAAAGGGATACAAACTTTACAGTCTTGACAATAAAACCATCCTTTATTCAAGGGATGTTATTTTCTATGAAAACATCTTTCCATTCAAAATAAGAAATCAGAATAAGGACACTTCTGCTGAAGATGTCACTCATTTAAACTTTTTTGATAATTACCTTTTTGAAAATAATGAACATCCAAGTGCCTCCTTTCCCAATGATGAAAGGAGAGAACTGAACCCTAGAAGTGATGGCACTTTTCCATCTCACCATGGCAGTCCCTTGGGGTCTACTGGTGAGAATGAGACTTTTCCTCATTCTGGCAGTCCTTCTAGGACTACTAATGAGGAAACTGGTGCAACACTTCTTTATGACCTTAATATTTCTGAGGGAAACTTAAATGAAGATAATTCTGTCTCTCAAAACAGTTTTAATCCAAGGAGATCCACAAGAACCACCAGACTCCCTAAGAACTTGAATGACTTTGTTTTAGGAACCAAAACTAAGCATAGCATTTCAAACTATGTGAATTATACTAAACTGAATTCTGAAAGTCTTTGTTTTGTGTCTAACTTAAACAAACATGTGGAACCTACTTGCTTTGAAGAAACTTGTAAGAACCCTCTATGGGTTGATGCCATGAATGCTGAAATGGAAGCATTACATAAAAATGGCACTTGGACTCTTACCAATCTTCCTCCTAATAGGAGACCCATTGGTTGCAAATGGGTTTACAAAATAAAATACAAGTCTAATGGGGACATTGATAGATACAAGGCTAGACTTGTTGCCAAAGGTTGCAGTCAACAACTTGGTGTTGACTTTGATGAGACCTTCTCTCCTGTAGTTAAAATGGTCACCATTAGATGTCTTATTACCATTGCTACTCATAACTCTTGGCCTATTTATCAACTTGATGTCAATAATGCTTTTTTGTATGGTGAAATTGATGAAGATGTTTATATGAGTCCTCCTCCTGGTTACTTCTCTGCTACTGACCCTAGGGTTTGTAAACTTGTGAAGTCTTTATATGGCCTTAAACAAGCACCCAAAAAATGGAATGAGAAATTAACTTCTGCCTTGATTGAAAATGGATTTGAACAAAGTAAGAATGACTATTCTCTTTACATTAAATCTATGAATAATGTGTTTGTTGCATTACTTGTTTATGTTGATGACATAATTGTGACTGGTAATTGCATTACTGAAATTGATAGATGCAAGGAATTTCTTAGTAAGAAATTTTCCATTAAAGATCTTGGTAAATTGAAATATTTTTTGGGGATTGAGGTTTTAGACACTAAGGAAGGGATGTGTCTAAACCAAAGAAAATATTGTCTTGATGTGGTTTCAGAGTTTGGGTTACTTGGTTGTAAACCATGCCAAACTCCAATTGAGTCCAATCTTGGACCTGGTAGTGATGACACTAATGATACTCCTCTTGAAAATGTGACTGAGTATCAAAAGTTGGTTGGAAAGCTCATTTATCTTACTTTAACCAGACCTGATATAGCTTTCTCTGTTCATGTGTTAAGTCAGTACATGCATAATCCTTTTCATTCTCATCTTAAACTGGCTATGAGGATCCTTAGGTACTTAAAAGGTTGTCCAGGTAAGGGAATTCTGCTAAAAGGTAATTCTAATCTCTCCTTAAGGGCTTATGTTGATTCTGATTGGGCCAAGAGGGTAACTGCCAGGAAAAGTATCACTCGATACTCTCTTTTCTTAGGTGGTTCACCCATTTCTTGGAAGAGCAAAAAACAACCCACCATATCCAGGTCCTCTGCTGAAGCAGAGTTTAGGGCTCTTGCAGCCATTACTTGTGAAATTATTTGGGTATTAAAATTTTTGAATGAATTTGGTATTAGGCAGCAAGAACCTGTTCCCATTTACTGTGACAGTAAAGCTGCAATTCAAATTAGTGCAAATCCAGTTTTCCATGAGAAAACTAAACACTTTGAAATTGATCTTTACTTTGTAAGGGAGAAGATTAATATGGGGGTTGTTGACACTGTAAAAATATGCTCAGATGATAATGTTGCAGATATATTTACAAAAGGCCTTTCATCAAATCAACACATAAAGTTTTGTAAACAATTGGGAATGTTTGACCCCTTCCACAATTAATTTGTGGGGGGGTGTTAAAATATCAAATCAATTGTGGCTTTCTTACTTGGTATGTTTAGTGCAGGTTGCTTAAAATGGAAATGACATCTGCTTAAGGATTGGAGACTGAAGATTTAAGGAATGGATGTGCAATATTCAAGGTTGGAGAAAGAAGGACTTGCAATGCAAGTATTTCAAGCAGTCAAGGACTGAAGTTGTTTATTTACACTTATTTTACATTTGAAGTTTGTTTGTTATTTAATAAAGTGAAGGGACCATCTATGTAACTTTGTAAAGGATTTGGCTATATAAGCCAAACCCGACCACTGTATCACCTACCTTGATGCAGCCGTTTTCCTACCGTTGTTACAACCCTAATTTTTCTGATGTAGTCATTTATTATTTCTTGATCAAAACTATGTTTAATCTTATGTTTAATCGATTCTCTACATTCCACTGCATCAAGTGTCAATATTACATATATATCTATATATTTTTACATTTTTGACACAATATAGAGAAAATTAGCACCTATGCTTGTCAAGCAACGGAATGAATATTACCGGTGTTTTTTTATACTGTTATACACTAATAGAGAGTAGTTTTGACCGATTTATGATGTTGGAGCCATGGAAGTCGTGATGGTGCTGTTGAAAAACAAATAGACAATATATGGATGATTGGGTATATCAGTATATGTATCTAAAGGTGTGGTTAGTTTTAAGTGTATATTAAAAATAGGAAAATGATTAATCAACCTAAAAACTAGCCTAAAGATCTTTCTAAAATTCCAAAAATATGACATGTTGATTCTATAAATTCTCTTTCCTAATTTTTTTCATTTAATTTTTCCAAATGTTATCATCTTATTGTTGGGGGATTATTTTGTTAGGCTAAAAGGAATGGGGCTACTCCAAGAGTAGGGGACTTGAGCCATGTGGCGCCATGTCACCATGGATAACTTGTTAGAAAAAGAAGGGAGTGGGGCTACTTGCTATGTTGCGGGGACTTGTGACACTTGTCACATCCCAATCATTGGTTTTTTTTTCTCACCTTTTTTTTTTCTTTTTTTTTTCTTTTTTTTTTCTTTTTCAAACTTTTTCACATTTTTTTTTATTTTTCTTTTCTTTTCTTTTCACCTCCATTTTTTTTATAAAAAAATATCCATCTTACTATAAATAAAATACAAAATAACTAAAAATCTATTACATAATTATTAAAGTTCAAATACATAATTATTAAAGTTCAAATACATAATTATTAAAGTTCATTACACACCATACTACAAAATAAAATATAAAATACGACATAAACTAGTCGTCATCGCTAAAGTAGGACTCAACGGTAGCCGGCACGTATTCTTCCTCATTCACCCTCGCGTGGTTCTCCCATAGATGATCCACCAAATCAACCAATAACATGTTATGTGTTTCTCTGCTCCTAACCGCATTTGAGTTCTCAATCCGCTGCTCCATTGGAGTTTCTTGCCTCCAATAATCATCGTCCAAAGTCGGGTCATGCTCGTAGAAGTCTTCTTCTTCCCTTGCGGCTTCTAACATTGTGTTAATGGTCAAACCGATCGTACTCTCGATAGCCTCGTCTAGATCGGTCAAACCACCGCTTGAGTCAGAACTAGAAGATGAAAAATCATCGATGTCTTCCATAATGAAAAAAAAGTGTAGTGTATGTTTTATATAATTGTGAAAGGTATGTTGGTTTTGTTTTGGTTGAATGTAAAAAATAAGTGTTTGATGTGTATATATAGAAAGAAGAAAAGAAAAAAAAAAACAAAAAGTAGCCGTTTCTAACGGGTGGCGCGGAAAAAGAGGCTCGGTCAAAGGGGAGAAATGGGCGAACGAATTCTATCGCCAAACCCTTTTTTTTTGCCAAGTTGCCTGGGCGGGGCAGTGTGTGGGGCGATGGGGAGGCGATAGGAAGTGGGTTATCGCTCCACTCCGTAGTCTTAGGCTAAAAGGAGTGGGGCTACTTGCAAGGGAGGGGATTTGCGCCATGTGGCGTCATGTCACCATGGAAATGTTAGAAAAAGAGGGAGTGGGGCTACTTGCAAGGAGGGAGACTTGTGACACTTGTCACATCCCAATGATTGTTTTTTTTTTTTCACCTCCATTTTTTTTATAAAAAATATCCATCTTTCCATAAATAAAATACATAATAACTAAAAATCTATTACACATAACAATAAAATACATAATAAGTAAAATTCTACTACACACCTAAAATTCAAATACATAATAATTAAAGTTCATTACACACCATACTACAAAATAAAATATAAAATACGACATAAACTAGTCGTCATCGCTAAAGTAGGACTCAACGGTAGGCGGCACGTATTCTTCCTCATTCGCATTCGCCGCGTGGTTCTCCCATAGATGATCCACCAAATCAGCCAATAACATGTTATGTGTTTCTCTGCTCCTAACCACATTTGAGTTCTCAATCCGCTGCTCCATTGGAGTTTGTTGCCTCTAATAATCCTCGTCCAAAGTCGGGTCATGCTCGTAGAAGTCTTGACAATAAGCTTTGTCTTCATCCTGCAAAATCATGTTATGTAAAATAATACATGCATATAACACGTCATGCATTCTCTCCTTGTTCCAAAACCGTGAAGGAAAACTAATAACTTTCCAACGCTTTCTCAACACGCCGAAAGCTCGCTCAATATCCTTTCGCGCCGACTCTTGTTTTTTCTTGAAGTATTTTCTTTTGTCATCAATTGGGTCGGTACATGTTTTCACGAAGGTAGTATACTCCGGATAGATGCCATCACTCAAATAATATCCGGCTTTATAATAATTGTCGTTTGCATAAAAAGGAGCTACAATTTTGAAAGTTAACACGTTAGTAACTATATAATAAGTATAATGTTGAACTTTATAATAACTATAATGTCAAACTTTGTAATTCTAACCTGTAGGTGCCAAACCGGATATAATTTCTTCAAGAATGGGCGACGACTCAAATACGTTGATGTCATTGTTGGAACCTTGCTGCCCAAAATATGCGTTCCAAATCCACAAATCAGTCGATGCGACCGCCTGAAGTATCATTGACGGCCGCCCAATATCCCCTCGTGTGTGCGTACCGCGCCATGCGGTAGGACACATCTCCCACTGCAATCAATACTACCTATCATGCCTGGGAAACCATGTAGCTGCTCATGCACATCATAAAGCCGTTGTATATTGCTAGAAGTCGGTCTACGTAGAAAAGTCGGCCCATATATATGTATAACACCTATAAAATGTAAATAATATAACTATATAACTAAAATTATATAAATATGTATAATAAGTATGACATAATAAAATGTAAAACTATATAATTATATTAAAGTATTAGACTAATGGAATATACATCGTGCAAAAAGTGCATTAAGCGTCGATCAAAAAAAGGTTCAACCATATTTTGATTATATTGGTAAATAACACAGATCAAAATGTAAGATTGAGATGAATGGTAAAAAAAAACTAAATGACTCACTTATGTGCTTATGTATATCTTCATTCAAAGATTCATTTTAATAATACTCTAATATAGGGCTGACATAACAGGTCACACGAAACCTGTTAAGACACAAACCGGTTAAGACACGAATCTGTTAAGGTCAAACACGAACACGACCTGTTAACTAATCGGATCATTTTTTCAAACACGAATATTAACAGGTGCACCTGTTAAGAAACCTGTTAACATATATTTTATAGAATTCTTGACTAATATTAAAAAAAAACCTTAACGATACAAAAACTTTTACAAATCTCAACTAATATATAGTGATAATAATCCTTACATTACAAAAGTTCATAGACATCTTACCTATTAAAAATCATATATCAAATCATAATATCAATTCTTAGTATTTTATATATATGTATAACCTTAACAGGTCTTAACAGGTCCTAACAGGTCCGGATCTGTTAAGACACGAATCTTAACAGGTTTTAACAGGTCCGGACCTGTTAAGACACGAAACCTGTTAAGGTCAAACAAGAAACCTGTTAAGAACAGGTCGTGTCGTGTTAACAGGTTCCGTGTCAAAATTGTCAGCCTTACTCTAATACATATTCAAGTATTCAACTATCGTGTAACCACAACTAAGTGGCTAGTGATCAAGCGTCTAATGTCATGAGTAGCGTAAGAAAAGGTTTGAAAACGGACATGAATATACCTGGTTAATTTGTATACATTTGAGTCAAAAGAATCATCCTTTTGGATAACGAGCGAGTACGAAAATATTATTCAAAGTTAAAAATATTCAAATGTAAGTATTTCATAATATATTATATGGTTTTTTTTTAATGTTCGAAAAAAAAAATCAATCTTTTTAAAGTTACGAATCAAGCATTTTTTTTGATGTTGTTTAAGTTACATGTTTTAATATTAAAATGAGAGGCCCAGCTGACACCGTTGTCGGTATTCTTTATTTGTTGCCTCCTTAGTTGTATTAATATATATCAGAAAGGGTGACATATTTTGTTGTGTTCATATGATTGATGCCAACGTTAATCTTTGCATTCTCTTTTCCTTCATTCCTTAAAACGAACACTTCATGGGAAGAAATATTGAGGAACAAGTGATCACCCTGCAACAACAATCCAAGGTAAACATTTTTCCTATATGCAAAAAACGTACTTAAATATCTCAAGTTTGAGTCTTAAACTTGTATATGTTCTTAAAAAAAGTTGCAAGATAAGAATTTAGAAAAAGTGCCATTTTATAAGGGTTTTTAATAAAACGTGTAAGTTGTGTATATGTGTAAAACGGAAATTTAGTTTTTTGTATATTGAGGTTTTCTAAAAAATATAAGTTTTTGCCTATTAAGAGTTACCTGGGATTATGAACCATTTTGGCTTATCATAGCGGTTTAGCCGGGCTTTGCCCGTGGCCGATACAACCGATTCCATGGCCACCCTCAAGATATGCCTATAGCAAGTTCGACTCTTTGCTACTAGACCAACTTGCTCTAATGGTTTTATTATATATTGAAGTGATTATAGTATTTTTAAGCAGAAAACATTTAGTGTTCTTTTTTTAAAAGAAATTTATTTATCTAATTAGACATATACATGTAATGATGAATTTCTGTTTTATAATTACCAGAAGATGGATGAACTCAAAAACGGAAAATCTTTGTTAGCTTCTTTACCAACATCGCCGAATCAGAGCAATGGAAGTAGACCAACAAGCATGGTCGTGAAGGCAAGTTCTATACTTCGACAACATATGTTGTATTAGAGTATAATAGTTATATATTGTTGTAAGAAAGGACAACTTTAATTGACAGATGTAACACTAGACACACAAAGTAAACAAAATCAGCAGATTAATTCATATAATCATAAAAATATATGTTAGAAGTTAGATGCATGGTGTTCTTTTATTTTTATATAAACTCAAATAATCTATTTTCAGTAAACAGCATATTTGAAATCATTTATCCCAGCAGAAAAAGATTGTTAATTAGTTTTCTGTTGTTAAGACTAAAATTTCACATGAAGCACAAAATTATAAAGTCCCTTGTATCATTGTATGTAAAAGAAAGAAAGAAACTGCTCAGTGCCGCCTTTCGCGGGTTTTGAGTCCCAATACCTCGACGGTGTATGGGGAGGTTAAGATGTAGACAGACCTTACCTCTACCTAAGTAGAGAGGCTGCTTCCATTATCTACCTAAATGGTAGAAAAGGTCCTCCAACCTTTGCATGGGATGAGGATCGAACCCATGACCTCTGTCTCCAGAGGCTAGGGTGTTTACCACTGATCCAAACCACACTGCTTCCTATCATTGTATGTACAATATGTATATATGCATCTAAACAAGTAACTTAATAAAGTGTCACTTCATGTCATGAGACTTAAAGTTTGTAAAAGCTTAATATTAGTATAAAATAAAAATAAAAAAACCACCAGACTTGAAGGGTGACAATTTTCTAACATATATTTTTATTTGCTTTCAATACGGCAAAACAGGGAGGACATAAGGTATTTCCAGCACACTTGGTAGCCGAAGCTATTTCAACACTTCATGGGCTTGACCTAAGATGGTCAGGCCCCATCACACCACATGAAATGGAATATGTCAAACAATATATTTTTGCAAAATACCCTGAATATGGTACCGGCCTTATAGTTGAAGAGGGAGACAAGATTGATTTGTACAATCTTTGTAGCAACGACGAGTCGAATTTAGAAGCAAGTATGAGCGACGACAGAAGGAAGTATTCTCCTAGAGTTATTTCCATAAAAGACTCGTCTTCACCTTCTTCCTTTAGTCCCACAAATGATCTTGATGGCACACAATTAGCGCCTTCAAAATTGCTAGGAATCCTAAACAAGAAATCTTCATTTGAAGGTAACTTCATGTCAATACCGGAGATCCAGGCACGAAATAAGGCCTTACAAAATTGTGGACTGCAAGAAGATGAGTATCTTGTTTTATTCACACCAACTTTTAAAGAAGCTATGGCAATGATAGGAGAATCATATCCTTTCTTTAGAGGGAATTACTACATGAGTATTATTAGTGAAAAAGAAGACTCCGTAAGAGAATTCGTGACCAGTAAAGAATCCAAAGTCATAGCGGCTCCAGAGTCGTGGTTAGATCTACGGATCAAAGGGTCACAACTTAGTCAATATTTCAGAAGAAAGAGCAAGTATAGTCCTAAAGGACTATTTGCATATCCGGCATATATCAATGGGACTAGTTACTCGATGCACTGGATATCAGAGGCTCATCGAAATTCTTGGCATGTTCTTTTAGATGCAAGTGAAATAGACCCAACAAAGGAGCGATTAACATTGGCACTTCATCGGCCTGATTTTGTGATTTGCAGTGTAGATAATACACATGCTCAACCGTCAAAAATCAATTGCCTTTTGGTGAGGAGAAAATCGTTCGAGACTGCTCAACCTTTAACTGAGTAGTGCCTCTTGATATCTATATCGAAAGGGTTTGTATGTAAAACCTTTTTTGCGTGTTTATGGGAGGAGATTCCCTCAAGTTAATTCCCCAACTTGAGTCAAGTTAGGGAAATCTTGACCCTTGAATAAAAATTAAGGGTCAGGATTCAAAGATTATCTTTTAATCTTGACCCTTGATTTTCATCTAAGAGTCAAGATTATTCTAACATGACTAGTCATGTTAGCGTAACTTGAGGGAATCCCCTCCCTTCTTTGAGGTGTATGGGTCAAATGATTTTGCCATACCGTCTGTAATAACTGAGACCATTATTATATATAATATGATTTCAAATAATACTTATAGTATTTAAATAAAGAAACCATCACGAAGATGGCTTAGTATTCTAAAACCTGATATTCTATATACTAGAGACATATACGCAAGCAGTTGTTGCCAAAATGCAAAACATCAAGAACATTATCAAACAAAACTTGGGTAAATCTTAAATCAGAACAAAAAAACAAAATCCCAACACATAAGTGTAAAAATTGAAGCAAGATGAGGAAGGGAGATGACCGGATATCATACTATGATCGATGGAAGTGACGAGCAGATGCTGATGACGATGAAAAGTTTACTAAAGATTGAGAATGAGAGAGAACTTGAACTAGGGCTTTCCGATGTGTGAAATTGTGGAAACCACACAAGTTTGCTTTTTAAAACTTTCTAATGCTCTAAAAGCCATCTCAATTTCTCAGAAATAATATACAGGGCCATGTTTGTTAATAAAACCCATTTACCACCCACAAAAAGAGTGGAAATAAAAAATACAAAACAAATTTCTCAGAGAAATTGCATTTCTCTGCATCATCAATTCTCTTGCGTACCAAACAATGGAAACAAATCATTACCATTTCCTTATTTCCACCTAGCAAATACACGTCAAACAGATATCTACCCTGCCATAGTGCATTATGTGTAGATGTGAAGATAGCTATGAAATGTTAAAGTACTAATACGTATCAGCAACAAGAAGAGATGCATACAAGTTCATATTAGAAATTCCAAAACCAACTCCTTTACTTTGAAAAATACTTTTATCTACTGGTAGTAGCTATGCAAATTTTGAATTAGGAAGAAATGTACTAACTTGAATCTTTGAAACAGACCAATTTCATGGTGGCAACTGGCAACTATGCCATTTTCTCTAACATGTGAGCAAGAGCTGGAGAACTAGACATAAGATAATGAAAGATCGAGGAGTAATGAAACTATGAAAGTGCCTGAATGTAGTGTGATAGAAGTCAAGATTCAAGTGCACTAATACTTATTGAAAATGAGACTCGGGTTGGTTATTTAGAGCTTCATCGATCCATTCATAAATAGTTTAACCAACCTAGATTTAGTACTCAAGCACATATATCATTCTTACTAAGTTTTACATCTTTCTTGTTGAAAACTGAAACCACAACATTGCATGGTAGAAAATGAGTTATGCATTGATAATAACTAATAAGGCATCGAAGCAACAACATTAACAAAATGAAGTCTATTATTCAACATTGGTAGAAAACTGCCTCAAGATTCTAGCATATATCATCTCTTCTAGTTTTGGACCTTCAACAACAGCATTCATTATATAGCTTTCGCTAATCAGGCACTCTCGCTAAACAGATGTAAAAGAATCCATACCCGCTTTGCAGTGGTAGGCCTGACCTGACACAACCTCTAAATCACACCTCATCTGAGAAGTTAACTGACAAATCCCAGTAATGACCAACTCCAGCATCAGAAAAAATCTTACGTGCAGCATTCTCAGTCCTGCACTCATGCACCAAAAACCTATGGAAACTAGGCTTAGCAACACTACCTTGCCATACCAACACACACTTGTTCTTTGGTTTCTCATCATCAACTTCATCTTCATCTTCATCTTTCACAGCAGCAGCCCAGTTTATACGTTTCAGCATCAGCTTCTGATACCGTTTAATGGATTTAGTACCGCCTTCCACCACCACAACACAGATACCCTCTGAAATAACCGCGCATCCCGAAAGCCTGTTTTCTTGAGCATTAACATCAACTTTAAACCTTGTCTGAGGGTGAGAAAGGTCGTTAACTTTGTATACAGAAACTATTGTCTCAAGAGTGTTATTGTCATCAAAAAGTTTCCTTTCTTTCTTTTCACGCCTTTCGGCTGGTGTTAGCTTCCGTGCAATGTTTCTGTCAACATGGGCTTGCTCACGCTCAGCTGCAGCACTTCTTATCTCCATTTCTAGCCGGGTTGGGTCTTGGGTTGCTTCTGATCCAAGAACTTTCATCAAATTGCTCATTTTGACTTTCGGCTTAGGAGGTTCTAAAAGACCTTGTCTGATCATTTCTTGACGGTTTTTCTCGGTAGCTAAACGTCTCTGAGTACGGAGATTTTTGCGTTCTTTTTGTGTGAGTTTTAAGGGTTGAGGTGGGGGTAGGGCAGGTTCAGCTGGTGGTTCGATAGGATAAGGTGATCTTTTCTTTCTTTAGCACATCTTCTGCTACCCCACCTTCGGTGATGTTTCCATAAGTACCAGCATCCAGAAGTGGCACATCCCTGGAAAGTTGAACAAATTTCATATCAGATTCTTGGAACTATGGTAGGGCTATCATATTTCACAATACCATTTTAATTATTTTAATGATTAGCTTCCAAAACAACCACACAGTCATATGTTTGGTGATGGAAGCCAAGCCACTGCCATGCTCTTAAACAAAAATCTAAGGTAACCTATAAACTGGCAGTGTGTACAATTAGATATTGATAAAGATAGCAAAATGGGCAAGTGAGGCAGGGCTGGATAATGTGTAGAAATGAGTTTGGGTTGAAACAGGTTGTCCAGGGCAGGTCATAAAAGGCCAAGATCAGATCGACAGATACCTTCTATCCAGATTTTGAAGAAATAGTTAAAAAGCGATGTGTCCGGATGATTACAGAATGTCAAAACCAATATTAATACAATAACAATATAATTTCTTGAATAACGTTGATTTAGACAGTTGTAGGCATTAAAAAAACTTTTGATCCTCGTTTAACAAATTATACCTTTTTGACGGGTCCAGTTTTTACATAAATAACCAAATCAACCCATGCATGTGCCAAGCTTGATAACTCTAATTATTGTGAACACTCTTATTGTAGAGAAGCTAAACAGCGTTCAGTTTCACGATAGGAAAATAAAAAAGTAAAATGAGTAACACTAGTGAAAGTAGTAATAACTTACCACCACTCAACATCAGGAATAGGGTCCTTTGGCTTCTCTTTAGTAATAATTCTCTCAGACACTTCAATGAGATTTGGATTAATATCAGGTTCAGCCTTGGCCTTAGCAAGCTGTGCTTGCTTTGCTCTAAACTCTCTAGCCTGTGCTTCTCCAAATTGACTCTGGAAACAGAAAAGCCAACAATCAGCCAAATATAAATGAAGCTCACTAGAACACATTGGGAATGATAAAACAGAATATACCTTTAACTTGATGATCTCTGCCTCCTTAGCCCATTTACCTTCCTCTACAAACTGAAAGGTCATCTTTTTAGGCCTTAATAGCTTGACTTTATCAATTCCCATTCTAGGATCAAAGTAAGGATTTTTATCTGGGTCCACTTCCAATTCAGGTTTGAGAATCTGAAATGCATCTTTTTTCTGCTTGTTAATGTTAACCTGATGGTTGAAAAGAAAAAAGATCAGAAACGAAACTCACAACATAATTTCAAGCCTAACGAAAAACTAATGATGAAAAAAATAATTGACATGTCAAGCAAATCCTGTAACCAGTCAAATGGGTTCAGGTCCTTTTTAGTGTGCCTCAATACAAACTGGGTAGGGCTGAATTGACTAAAAGAGCACTTTCTTGTCCAATTTATATATAATTTAGAATAAAACTGAGCCAGGTAGGACTACAGCAAAAACTTAAATCTTTAAGCAAAATGATTTAGGAGATTGTATACATTAGAAGAGACTCTGAAGTCTGAACTACCAAAGGATCTTTGGCCTAACAGTATTGGGTGTGACCCATTGTCTGCCAAAAAATAAGGAAGACTCTGAACATCAACCCTTTCCCATTTCATTAGATTTTCAGTTTTACCGTCTTGACCCGTTTGAAATACAACAAAAGCCAAATGGACTCATTCATAAGTAAGTGGTTCGAAATACAGGCAGAAATGAACTGACCTTAAGAGTGCTCAGACTGTTCGGCTTTGCTATATTCACCACGTTCCCATGTTCATCCACTTCCCTTCCCAATGCATCCAGACGAAGAACAAGTGTCTTAGCAGGCTTGGGTTGAAGAGTGACATCTGGTGGCAACTGTCCAGGGAACATGTTTATAAGTGGAGCAAACTCTGGGTCCTGTCTAAAGCCCATCTTGGCAGCAAGCTCTTGTGCACGTTTTACAGCTTCAACCTTAGGACCAGTAAGTCCTGCAAGTTGAGGCACACTACTACCATGTGGCTGCATGGAAGTAGTGGCACCAGTAGCAGTTACAGGTACGCCTGCACTGGATGGAGCTTTTGACACGTTGTTTGAAGCCATCTGACCACTTCTATCTATGCTTGAGTTAGCACCTTTGTTTAACTGCATCATAACAAACACCACAAACATAGTAACATAACATGGCATACACCTTAATTATCAATACTAAATATCCACCATAATGGTAAAGATGTGTAAAGATGAAGGATACAACATAACTGAGAAATATTGAAGTTGACAACTTACCACAGAGATCTTCTTCATCTTTTCCGCAAGCTCCTTTTGCCTGAGTAAAGTTGCTTTAGCCTTAGATAATGCATCGAGAGAGATGCCACCACTTTTGCCAGCATCTGCAGAACTTCCATCTGTACTGGATTTCCCAGGAACCTCATGAGATCTGTTACTATTAACTCCTTCATTTTCATGTTTGGTAGAAATTGAAGATACCTTAGAGGGAGGGTGGCTGGGTGCCATAGGGGTGTCACGTGGGGTTCCAATTGCCTTACTGTGTAATTCTTTTGTTCCACCCTGTATCCAAAAAGTATAAAGCACGAGTCAGCTTAAATAACCAATATAACGTTGAACATATATGATAACACACAGTGAAAATTCTACAAAGAAAAAAAAAACTATATTATGTCACACCCCTAAACTGAAGATAACAGATTACTATGTAGGTCAACTAATGGAACAAAACATCAACGACGACTCACTGAATTACCCGATATAAAGTTCATGTCAACAATCAAAGACAATAGAATGTTGTAAGATCCATTTCAAGTAGCTTATAAAAAGATATAGTCACAAATATACTAGTTGACAACAAAAGATACTTAATGCTTTCATATCTCTAATAACTTGTACTGCATAGGACCGGCCCAAATGAAACACGAAAACCAATCGATAAACTGTTATGTAACTTACGGGAAATAGAATAGCTCATTAATACAGCTACCTTGAACACAAAAAATTCGGGTCAGTAAAGACATATTTAGCATTCCTTGAGCAAGATATGAAAAAATTCGAGTCAGCTAGAACCGTGTAACATATCCATGAATCAGCAAACATACTCTCCATTAGGCCAGTATCGATATAAACACGCTTATCTTTTATAATAACAAACAATGCTAAAACTAGTATCTACCTACCTATTATTATATCTTAACAATGAAAGTGTACAGTAATTATTATATCTTAACCTTATACATATATAAGTGTGTGTATATATACATACATATATATATGTATATAAGAAAAGGGGATGAAGGAAGCTTACATTGGCATTGGAACCCACATCACTTTTCAAGGCTGTATTATCATGATTGTGAGCTTTCTCTTTCCTTTCAATTCTATCTAATTCATCTTCAGCAGCAGCCATTTTATCTTCAAACCTTCTTCTCTCTTTTCTTTCATCAGAAACCCTAGCTCTTTTCTCATAATACTTTTCTTTCTCATCTTCTTCTTCTTCTTCACTATCCCTATCCCTATCTCTGTCCTTCCTTTTATTATTAGTATGAGAATGATGCCCTCTTTTGATTTTATCTTCTCTCAATTCCTTGTCATGTGATTTCTCGCCGTCTTCAGATCTCTCGCGTTCCGACCGGCGTCGGTCGTCGGAGTGTTTGGATCGATGGTGGTGATGATGCTTGGATGAATCCCTATCTCGATCGGAATCCCGCCTGCCGCTCGATCTTTCCATCTCTTGGATTCTTTGGCTTCTAGGGTTTTGCGGATAGATATAGAGTTTGTTAAAAAGAAAACCCCCTAACTACCCGTCCAAAGGGCACAACACTAATTAGGAATAAAATACTGCCCTAATTAGGGATAGATATATAGTTAAGGGACTAGAATGGAATAACCTTTTTAACTGTTTTGCTAGTACGAGGATATTGTTTTGACAACAACAATAACCCACTACCGGTCAAAGCGATAGGGCTGTAAACGGTTCAGTTCGGTTTGGTTAGCTATAAATTTTGAACTGTTTTTTCGGTTTTGGTTTGGTTCGGTTAGCTAAAAATTTTGAACCGTTTTTTTCGGTTACCCACAAATCGGTTACCCGAAAAAATCGGTTAATTTCGGTTAACCATTTATTAAAGTCATGCTAATATAAAGTTCAAGTTTTCAATTATAATAGTCAATTTACATTGTAATTAATTAATTTTTCTATGTATAATAGTCATTTAACTACATTAGTATTTTGTTTTATAAATAAAATATACATTACATCTAACTTTGAAATACTTTTTTCTAATGTTATATTTATGTAATGCAAGTTTCTATCTAATGTCCTCTATATGATATTACTAATATTTCTGATAAATATCTTAAACAAAGTTAACAACTTTTATAAAAAGATGTTGTATGTATAAGAAAATTACTTAGAATACCAAAGCTAATCATAAATTGTGAAAAAATGTTAGTAAAATTGTTTGAATTTTAGGCAGCAAATATAAAAAGTTAGCTAAATAGTATGTAAATGATTTATTCATGTAATACATGTATGTGTAAATATACATATATATGATTATATGTAGGCATATATCAAAATTCGGTTCGGTTCGGTTAACCGCGGGTAATGAATATTAAAACCGTAACCGAACCGTATACATCGGTTTTTTGGTTTTCGGTTTTTTCGGGTTTCGGTTTTTTCGGTTTCGGTTTTTCGGTTTGTTCGGATCACGCGGTTCGGACCGGTTTTTCGGTTTTCCGGTCCATTTTTTACACCCCTACAAAGCGATACTGAGGTAAATAATTATACATTTATACCTGATTATCGCATCGCATACTTAGGGAGTGTTTTGGCCTAGCTTATATGTTTATGCTTATGCTTTTATTTTAGAAGTTGTTTATGTTTATATTTTATAAGCTTACAAGCTCTTTTGATAGTGTTTGGATTAGCTTACCTAGCTTATTAACTATTTCAATGGCTTTTGTTAGAAAACCATTGTTGGAGAAGCTTATCAAAACTAGCTTATATAAGCCCAAATGCTTATGTTCAATAAGCTAGGCCAAACACCTAAATGGCTTATCTTGTGAAATATAAGCCAAAAAAGCAATAAGCCCTCATAAATAAGCTAGGCCAAACACCCCTTAATATATATTGTTTTGCTATACTATTAAGAAAATTTGGATAGCATGTAACCATGTTTTCTCACTCTTATTTTTCTCATGATTGATTTACCATGTCTTTTGTATTAAAAAAAAAGAAAGTAAATCATACTCGCATTAAAAAAAGAAATAATTAAAGTTGGATTACACTAATAAAAAAGGTAACTTGGTTACATATGTTAGAATTGAATACTTACAATAACAATACGAATATTAGTGTTTAATACTTACTGATGACGTACCCAACTGGACCCTCCGTACCCAGGAAGACGCTAGACGAAGATTACACCCAGGCTACTACGCACAGACTACACGGAGCCTCAGCTTAAAGGATAAGCACAAATAATATACTATCATATCGTTTCCCTATATAACGGGATTCTTGCCAAGAATACAGGAGACTTAACCGCGTCTCCAACTTACCCTCCAAGACATCCGTTCTATATAAGAAGAAGAAAGGGGAACGACCATGGATATACCACAAACCCTAAAAGATCACATATCATACCACACCGGCGTACACGGGAGAAAACTTCCACCGATATGGAACCGCCGCCAAGAGACTTATACATTTTGTAATTCAACCTTTATATATTTAGATCCCTGATTGGCTGTACAAACACCTACTAGCTTGGTACATTAATCGTGAAAAATTAATAGTTTTCATGAGAGTTTTTAATTGAATATATACAATAAAAAAAACCACGAATTTGATTACATTTTCATTTGTCACAAACTTTTTTTTATCACATAAGTTTCAGTTTTTTCGGTTTTGTCACAAATTTATTTCTTTAGAATTTTAAACTTTTATATTTTTACTATCAACTTTCGGGTTTTTAGCTTTTACCACAAAATTTTCATTTCTTTTGGTTTTCTCACAAACTTTTTTTCTTTTTTACCCACACAAATTTCATTTCTTTCGGTTTTGACACAAACTATTTTCTTTAGACTTTTATACTTTAATACTTTTGCTACCAATTTTTGGGTTTTCAACTTTTACCACAAATTGTATAACACATAATAACTAACATACACCAACGTCTGGGTAATCCACGACCAACTGTCGTAACTGCTTATAAGCTTGCCTGTTTGAATTTTTGTGGCATACATTTATCAAATGTTTAGTATTCATTAGCTTTTTTTATTCATTTATTAATATTTGTTAGATATTTTAAAGGGGTATTTTGAATAAGAAAAAAACTAATATTTGTTAGCCCTGACCAACGGGCAGATATAACATTGTTATAACAAAAAAGGCCAGCTTTTAAAAGTTTTTTACACCAGTTTTTATTATCCGTTTTGGACTTTATATAGCTTTATCATACAATTTTGTAATATACGTGTATCGTTATGTATGTATAATCGACCTTATACAAAGTGCAAACTTTACGTATCTTTCTGCTTCTTGGGGCAGCGCCCGGGTATGAAAACTAGTTGGTATATATAACAAGGTCACGCGATTAAAAGAGTGAAGCGGAGGCAATCTACGCTCATAATTATCACTTGAGATAATACTTAGAGTGATATTAATTATATATATATATATATATATAATAAAGAAGGTTTGGCTTATGAATAGTAAGCCAAGCCTTCAACAGTAACCGGCTTGGCGGCTCGCTCGGCTCAGGCTCGGCTCGTGAACAGTACCGGCTCACCGCTGACGTCATCATGACGTCAGCAAATTTGTCTTATTCCTATTTTGTCTTTTTCCGTTTTTTTTTTTTTGCGAATTTTTTCTTTTCTCTTTCTTTTTTCTTTGCTTTATTTTTGGTCTATTTTTTCCCTTTTCTACAAAATCTCTTTTAAAAGAGAAAAATAATGCCCTGGTAATTAGACGTCTCGGTCAACAAATTTGTCTTATTCCTATTTTGTCTTTTTCTGGGGTTTTTTTTTGCGAATTTTTTCTTTTCTCTTTCTTTTTTCTTTGCTTTATTTTTGGTCTATTTTTTTCCCTTTTCTACAAAATCTCTTTTAAAAGAGAAAAATAATTATAATTGCCCTGGTAATTAGACAAGCAACTGAAAGTCTAAAACAATTCTTTTTTCTTTGCTTTATTTTTGGTCTATTTTTTTTCCCTTTTCTACAAAATCTCTTTTAAAAGAGAAAAATAAGTATAATTTTTGCCCTGGTAATTAGAAAGTAACTACAAAACCATTTTAAAAGAGAAAAATTACACTATTTTTTGCCCTGGTAATTAGACAAGCAACTGAAAGTCTAAAACAATTACACTTTTTACCCTGGTCCGTAACGAAGCAACCATATATTTCCGCGGCAACGCGCGGGTAAAATTCTTGTTAGTATATATATTTTATTTGAATAGTTTTATATTTATTACTCGTATTATGTTGATTTATAAGTTATAATAATATTAAATATATATTTAATTAAATTGAAATTTGTTTTAATTAATTGAATATTCATTCAAATGATCTGTAATGCAAAATAACTATTCAAGTGATTTATAACTAGGGATGAGATAAAATACCAAATCTCGATCCGACGCGATCCGGTATCAAAGTGGTATCGATTCCTATTTGGGATCGGAACCGGCGTGGATTTGAGGGTGTTCAACATGCGCAAACGAACAGGGTCTAGTTTTGTTTAAGGGCCCAAAAGTTCAATTATCTGTTTGCTAATATTAAATATTCATATTATAATACCCAACGATTACAATGTGATATTGTGTTTCTGTTTAGAGTTGCTCATTATAAAAGGTATTTTGTTATCCTATGAAACGAGTGAATACGTAAATGATATTGATAACCTTTTGAATTTGCTTTGGTAATGTTTTTTGTTATTCCAATAATAGAAGAACTTCTTCGTATAAAATTTGGTTATTTTGTTTGCATATGCTATCACTATTACGAGCTTAACAAATAAATAAACAAAAAAATTTCCCCAATACCTTTCACTTAGTATAATTTTTTTTAATTAAAGGTCCTTATATTTAATGCAGTGCATGACCTTAAAAATCCATAGGACGGCTCTGGGAACCGGTATTTGTCCCGATCTCGTACTGATACTGCCTTGTCACATTTTGGTAATTTTCACGACCGATACCGTCGATATCAAAAACGTTACGAGACGATACTAGTGTCATGTCTATCTCTAATAATAACGTAATATAAAGTATAAGTTATCTACCAATAAACTAAAACAGGATTGTAGGCTCTATTCAACGACACGTGGCGCTGTATTAAAGCGACAAGTGTCCTTTTAGTCATATACATTAAAAAACTTTTAAATAATAATTAAATTAAGTTACGTTTATATCCATAATAAAAATTACGTGTATCCTTAACGTGTCATTCTCTAATTCTTATGTTCTTTTCCTTATTATTCTCTAACAATTCCCTTGTTTTAATTAATTATTAATAATAATATTAATGCCCAATTGCCCATATATAAAGATTCTTCCGATGCCTATATATATGGATACTAGTGCTAGACCCGTGCGATGCACGGACAACCCAAAATTTTTGATGAAAATTGAATTTAAAGTTTTATTTTCATATTACAATTATATAGTGTATAGATAGATCTGATAGTCACTTAAATTATAAAACATAGAATTAGAATAACATGAACCACAAGTTACTGATAGTCACAAACGATAACGTAAAATGTAATCCGAATCTTAAAAACATAGATGCAGTAATTTGACAAGGAAAGAAAACAAAGAAACTGACGAAACGTAAAACGTTTCATATATCCTAGTACAATGTTTAGAACATATTCTTGCAACTTAATTACGTATGGATTTCATCTGTGATAACATTTGCTAAAGTTGCTCCTTTGCTGTTTTGCAGATGGGTCTCCAAAACATTATCCACTTCTGGAGTATCAATTTCATCTGTAATAGCAGCACACAATTACATAAATTATTCCTGGAACATCCTCCCCTCCCATGTAATTATAGGGCCTGACATTACTAAAGTTTATGTTGGGGTTCATATAAGATCCGTTAGGCTTTGTACACAGACTATTATGAAGCGGAGAATATAGTTCTAATAGTAAAGTATATAATACACATGTTAATTCCCCCCACCAAACAGAATTGTAAAGTGAATGTGGTATATGATAACTTACCAAATTTGATTAAGCATATGAAACGGACTATGTATGCTTTCTTATCAAAAGCAACACCTAATCCCAAAAGCTAATAACAATCAGACCTTCTGCAATACCTCTTTGTATACAACATTGGTTGTATACCTGCTTCGTTTACCTTCGTTGTCAGCAATAAACATCTTTATCCCATCTCTACTCTTAACTCTAGATAGTGCAACATAAAGTTGCCCCATGAGTGAAAACAGGTTTTTCAAGGTAAATGCCAACTTTAGACAAACTTTGACCTTGGCTTTTATTTATAGTCATTGCAAAACACAATGCTACAGAAAACTGCCTTCTCTGAAATTGGACCGGCATGCGTTTGTCTGAGGAGGTCAATGGCATTCTTGGTATGAAATGAACATTTCCATTATGCGTACCAGTAATGATAGAAACCTCTATCACATGTTTACCAAGTCTGCGTACTAAAAGTCGAGTTCCATTACACAAACCAGCCATCTGATCAACATTCCTTAGTAACATTACCGGAACTCCAACTTTAAGACATAATCTGTGATTTGGAAGTCCGGATAGTTCAACTTTGTTAAGAAAATCAGGAGTATACAAATCTAAGTTGGAGTTCGAAGGATTGTCTTGCTTACAAATGGTATCTGAACTCAAATAAACTTTTTCTTCACCGGGCAGAATTTCCATTACCTTATCATTGATTTTCTTAACAATTTCATTTGTTGGAGCCAATATGGCTTTCTCTTCAAAATACTTGGCATTTGATAAGTTCGTATCCAACTGATCATATATTGTGTCAATCATAGAAAATTTGCTTCTCCATCATTTGGTTCAGATACATTACCATTCCCAATTCTTAATATCCAATCAGAAAAATCTTTGGTCCTTTCCATTTCAACAGTTGAAGAACCACCACTCAATCTCATATTTACTGTTAGCTTTAAAACAGTACAATGTTTCCATAAATTAGACGAATTTATAGAAGCATTTACTATGTCTTGTCTTCCACCCCTGGGAATAACAGGAAGTATTTGACGAAAATCACCACCAAATACGATAACTATCCCTCCAAAAACCTTGTTAGCATTGTCCATATCGTTTGCTCGTAAAATGTCCCTCAATGTTCTCTCAAAGGCTTCAAAACAATGTCTGTTTATCATTGGTGCTTCATCCCATATAATTAACTTAGTTTTTCTTAGAAGACCAGCAAGATCACTGTCAGCACTAATTGAGCACATAGAATCTTCGGTGATATTTATTGGAATGTGAAACTGAGAATGTGCCTTACGACCACCACTCAATCTCATATTTACTGTTAGCTTTAAAACAGTACAATGTTTCCATAAATTAGACGAATTTATAGAAGCATTTACTATGTCTTGTCTTCCACCCCTGGGAATAACAGGAAGTATTTGACGAAAATCACCACCAAATACGATAACTATCCCTCCAAAAACCTTGTTAGCATTGTCCATATCGTTTGCTCGTAAAATGTCCCTCAATGTTCTCTCAAAGGCTTCAAAACAATGTCTGTTTATCATTGGTGCTTCATCCCATATGATCAACTTAGTTTTTCTTAGAAGACCAGCAAGATCACTGTCAGCACTAATTGAGCACATAGAAAAAAAAAAAAAAAAAAAAAAAAAAAAAAAAAAAAAAAAAAAAAAAAAAAAAAAAAAAAAAAAAAAAAAAAAAAAAAAAAAAAAAAAAAAAAAAAAAAAAAAAAAAAAAAAAAAAAAAAAAAAAAAAAAAAAAAAAAAAAAAAAAAAAAAAAAAAAAAAAAAAAAAAAAAAAAAAAAAAAAAAAAAAAAAAAAAAAAAAAAAAAAAAAAAAAAAAAAAAAAAAAAAAAAAAAAAAAAAAAAAAAAAAAAAAAAAAAAAAAAAAAAAAAAAAAAAAAAAAAAAAAAAAAAAAAAAAAAAAAAAAAAAAAAAAAAAAAAAAAAAAAAAAAAAAAAAAAAAAAAAAAAAAAAAAAAAAAAAAAAAAAAAAAAAAAAAAAAAAAAAAAAAAAAAAAAAAAAAAAAAAAAAAAAAAAAAAAAAAAAAAAAAAAAAAAAAAAAAAAAAAAAAAAAAAAAAAAAAAAAAAAAAAAAAAAAAAAAAAAAAAAAAAAAAAAAAAAAAAAAAAAACAAAAGGAAAAAACATCAACATTTATTTTGCATAGCATTTTGGAATATTTGACAATTATTAAAATTAAACAATTTAACTAATAAATGAAATAAAAATAGCTTTGTGTTGATGTAAATGCAAATACAAAATATTACAAATTATAACCTGGATTGCTGCATAAGATTTTTTGTTTCTGTAGAATTCCATCGGATAAAAGCAACCATGTTTTCTCCCATACCTCTTCAGCCCTGCTTAAGCTATCAGATACAATAAGCGAAACAAACATGGATCTTAAATAACTTCCAGAACCCCAATGGCTTGCCTCTTCAATTCCTCTAATGTACTCCTGGTCGTCATCCAACAAACCAAGCTAAGAACATGCTTCTTTAAAAGTGAGGAATGTTTGACCATTCACGGTTTTTATATCTTTAATCAACGTATCAAGCTTCATCTTGAACATTCTTGATAGAATTTGTGGCTTGTCTTCAGAATTAAGACCGCAGTTGTTCAAGTGACGTTGTATCTCTGGCCATTTTGGATTACATGTAAACGTTAAGAATATATCAGGATTACCATAGCGTCTACAAAGTGCCATTGCATATAAATAATTCTGACACATGTATCTTGATCCTCCTGTAAACGATGATGGTAAAATAACACGTTTGCCAATAGTTGAACCATCTGTAATGCCAGATTGAACGGCTTCTTCAACTTTCTTATAGCTTGCTGTCCGTAAAGTGCTTTGGTTATGGCGTACGTATGAAAGCCTCTCCTTTTCAATCATCGTATATGCATCAACCATGTATTGTTGGAACAGCTTTCTTGAATTCTGTAAAAGTGAATAACCATTCTTTCTTTCTTGAATGGTGTACGCAAAATATTCCCTCATAGTAACCGTTTTCTTCTTCTTTGTCTTTGTTTGGGAGCTTTCACTATGAGGAATATCAGTACGATATCCATCTTCACCATACACATATATCAATGGATACTGAAGAGGAAGGTATGAAGGATGGAGTTCACTTATTCTTTTAAGCTGTCCATTGTGACTCTCTAGCAAAATATTCCCTCATAGTAACCGTTTTCTTCTTCTTTGTCTTTGTTTGGGAGCTTTCACTATGAGGAATATCAGTACGATATCCATCTTCACCATACACATATATCAATGGATACTGAAGAGGAAGGTATGAAGGATGGAGTTCACTTATTCTTTTAAGCTGTCCATTGTGACTCTCTAGCAAAATATTCCCTCATAGTAACCGTTTTCTTCTTCTTTGTCTTTGTTTGGGAGCTTTCACTATGAGGAATATCAGTACGATATCCATCTTCACCATACACATATATCAATGGATACTGAAGAGGAAGGTATGAAGGATGGAGTTCACTTATTCTTTTAAGCTGTCCATTGTGACTCTCTAGCAAAATATTCCCTCATAGTAACCGTTTTCTTCTTCTTTGTCTTTGTTTGGGAGCTTTCACTATGAGGAATATCAGTACGATATCCATCTTCACCATACACATATATCAATGGATACTGAAGAGGAAGGTATGAAGGATGGAGTTCACTTATTCTTTTAAGCTGTCCATTGTGACTCTCTAGCAAAATATTCCCTCATAGTAACCGTTTTCTTCTTCTTTGTCTTTGTTTGGGAGCTTTCACTATGAGGAATATCAGTACGATATCCATCTTCACCATACACATATATCAATGGATACTGAAGAGGAAGGTATGAAGGATGGAGTTCACTTATTCTTTTAAGCTGTCCATTGTGACTCTCTAGCAAAATATTCCCTCATAGTAACCGTTTTCTTCTTCTTTGTCTTTGTTTGGGAGCTTTCACTATGAGGAATATCAGTACGATATCCATCTTCACCATACACATATATCAATGGATACTGAAGAGGAAGGTATGAAGGATGGAGTTCACTTATTCTTTTAAGCTGTCCATTGTGACTCTCTAGCAAAATATTCCCTCATAGTAACCGTTTTCTTCTTCTTTGTCTTTGTTTGGGAGCTTTCACTATGAGGAATATCAGTACGATATCCATCTTCACCATACACATATATCAATGGATACTGAAGAGGAAGGTATGAAGGATGGAGTTCACTTATTCTTTTAAGCTGTCCATTGTGACTCTCTAGCAAAATATTCCCTCATAGTAACCGTTTTCTTCTTCTTTGTCTTTGTTTGGGAGCTTTCACTATGAGGAATATCAGTACGATATCCATCTTCACCATACACATATATCAATGGATACTGAAGAGGAAGGTATGAAGGATGGAGTTCACTTATTCTTTTAAGCTGTCCATTGTGACTCTCTAGCAAAATATCTCTTTTGTCGGTTGATGAACTAAAATCACCAACGATGAGAGCGGCCACTTCATCTACAGTGGGAAGAGTATAATTACGGGCATCATTGTCTCTTTTACTTATTAGTTGAATGATAAATCTTTCTTGATCATCTTCAGAATACCGATCTCTTGCCATTATAAACATTTTTACTAATGGATTGTCAACTGTATCCAAAAGAGTCTTTAGATCTTCAATTAAATCCAAATTAAGTTCTTTGTTGCGTCTGCTGGACTCATTACCACTGGATCTGCACGTGTAGATGTAATTGTGACAACTCGTAATTAATTAACATCGGGTTAGTCCTAATCTCAATTAGACAGTCATTTGACGTGGAACTTATTAGACTTTTGGACTTTTGACTTAGTCAAAATAGACGTATCTTGAGGACGTAGACTATTAGCTATCTAGACGAATGCCGAGTCTTTAAAATAACTTTAAATTAATATTTAAAGGTTATGTCTTGAACAAAATAATTAGACTGTCTAGACTTAATATTATAAAGTTCCCTTTGACGAAACTTTATTGGCTTGTCTTGACTAAAATAAGACGAGGGAAAATACCTTTACTTTACATTTTGACTTTTAGGTCAAACGATATTTAATCGTAAGCATTTTACCGAATTAAGGGTATAGAATATTGTCAAAAAGAAGCCACATGGGCTTATTTTGGTTTGAAAGGCTGGGAGGGAACCAACAAACCCCCCCATCACCCCCTTTTCTTATTTTTGCCTGACAAAACACACACACACACACACAAAACACACACAAATTCACCAAAATACTTTCAAATCCTCCCAATTCACACACACACACGCGCGCACACACACACACACACACACACACACACATATACACACACACACACACATACACACACACACACACACACACACACACACACACACACACACACACACACACACACACACACACACACACACACACACACACACACACACACACACACACACACACACACACACACACACACACACACACACACACACACACACACACACACACACACACACACACACACACACACACACACACACACACACACACACACACACACACACACACACACACACACACACACACACACACACACACACACACACACACACACACACACACACACACACACACACACACACACACACACACACACACACACACACACACACACACACACACACACACACACACACACACACACACACACACACACACACACACACACACACACACACACACACACACACACACACACACACACACACACACACACACACACACACACACACACACACACACACACACACACACACACACACACACACACACACACACACACACACACACACACACACACACACACACACACACACACACACACACACACACACACACACACACACACACACACACACACACACACACACACACACACACACACACACACACACACACACACACACACACACACACACACACACACACACACACACACACACACACACACACACACACACACACACACACACACACACACACACACACACACACACACACACACACACACACACACACACACACACACACACACACACACACACACACACACACACACACACACACACACACACACACACACACACACACACACACACACACACACACACACACACACACACACACACACACACACACACACACACACACACACACACACACACACACACACACACACACACACACACACACACACACACACACACACACACACACACACACACACACACACACACACCATCTCCATCTTAGTCAATCTCTTCAAGAACACCTTTTGGTAAGTAACTCCCTTCTTCAAAATTTTGATTTGATTTAATTTCCATTTCAAGTTTAATTTCAGTATTCTTAAACGAATTAGATAGCCATGAAAATGAAATGAGTTTTGGTTTGGTTAACCTAATTAGGTTTTGACTTAGAATTAGGTTTTGAGGTCTAAACGATTGAAATGGCGAAATGGTTGGCGAAATGTAATGTTTCCAGGTCTATTGCACTTGTTGAAACTTGTTATAATGAAAGGAATTTAGTCGAAAAACGATTTGGGCTTGCCTGCATATTTGCACCTGCTGGTGCTGGCTGCAGAATGAGGCCACTGCGGCGCAGTGGCATGGGCTTAGTCCCACTGCGGCGCAGTGGTTAGGGCTGGTTTTGTGCATTTTTAACTCACTGCGGCGCAGTGAGCTTGGCTATAGCCCACTGCGGCGCAGTGGATTCTCACTGTAAAACTTTTGCGAATCATTTTTTTTTTACATTAGTAACGTTTAATCCGAAAATCCGAATATGTTTATTTACTTTGGTTGGTAAAATGAAAGTTTGAAACACATTCTCGGTAAAGGCATTCTAGGATTGATAGCTAAGTAGTGGTACGTAGGATACTTGTCGTCGTGAGATTTGATCCTCACCATTGGTACTCTTATCCTAGGTTTTGGATAGACGTGGAGACTAGACTGCTCTTATTCTCAGACTACTCATATCTTTAGCTCGTAGACTGCTAAGGTGAGTTTATGGCGCCCTTTTTCTTTTACTTTGGGCCTGAAAAGCATGTACTGTATACACGACTACTTTATAAATGATTTGTCTTTGTCTATGCCATGAGATTTGGTAAATGAAATCATTTTTCTTATGTATTGCCATGTTGACGGCTGTCTGAAAATGTGTATACATGTCTTATGAAAATTGGTCTATATGTCTTGACTTGCCATGTGATCGGCAGACTAAACTGTTCTGTGTTTGACGAACTAAAATGATCCCCCTTATGTAGTTTTACCATTATGAGATTTTAATGGTAGTCTTGTCAGCTTTCGTACCTGACAGTCTTGGTTCTGGTCCGTACCCCACTGTAGACGGGAAATCCTGTACGAGGCATATTATCTTTGTCAGACTTCGGTCTGTACAGTCATATATTATCTTTGTCAGACTTCGGTCTGTACAGTCATATATTATCTTTGTCAGACTTCGGTCTGTACAGTCATATATTATCTTTGTCAGACTTCGGTCTGTACAGTCATATATTATCTTTGTCAGACTTCGGTCTGTACAGTCATATATTATCTTTGTCAGACTTCGGTCTGTACAGTCATATATTATCTTTGTCAGACTTCGGTCTGTACAGTCATATATTATCTTTGTCAGACTTCGGTCTGTACAGTCATATATTATCTTTGTCAGACTTCGGTCTGTACAGTCATATATTATCTTTGTCAGACTTCGGTCTGTACAGTCATATATTATCTTTGTCAGACTTCGGTCTGTACAGTCATATATTATCTTTGTCAGACTTCGGTCTGTACAGTCATATATTATCTTTGTCAGACTTCGGTCTGTACAGTCATATATTATCTTTGTCAGACTTCGGTCTGTACAGTCATATATTATCTTTGTCAGACTTCGGTCTGTACAGTCATATATTATCTTTGTCAGACTTCGGTCTGTACAGTCATATATTATCTTTGTCAGACTTCGGTCTGTACAGTCATATATTATCTTTGTCAGACTTCGGTCTGTACAGTCATATATTATCTTTGTCAGACTTCGGTCTGTACAGTCATGTCTTATAATTACGTGTAATGGTGTTATCACAATGGCGACAAAACTATTGTCAACATACCGTAAGCGTGGTGGGTACGCCAATGGTACACCCTATATATAAGCGTTGAAAGTATGTTGGAAGTAGAAGCCTAAGTGTTTTAGTCTCATTGCCGGATATCGATCTCGGCAGTCCTGTCTTAAATAACTACAACAAACGACGATTGATCTTTTAGTCAAACACACTGTAAACTCACCAACTATTTCGATAGTTGATCCTCTCAAATTTCATACTTTTCAGGTGACCATCAGTAAGTCTTGGAATCGTCTTTGGCATTATAGGGCCAATCTTTTGACTTTGGACGTACAATTAGCATCAGACACTGAGGGCTCTCATGCTTTTGGCTTTAATTGTATTTGACTGTCCAATTTATTGAACTTGTATTCTGTGGGCCCAGTTCCAAAGGAGGATGACTTGTATCCGTATTTTGGGGTCCACTCTTTGAACGATTGTACTTGTATTGACTTGTATTGGTATAAATGGATGTAAACTCTATTAACCTTCTGATTAGTATGCAATTCTTTGTTAACCCTGTATTTCCGCTACAACGGGGTGTGACAAAAATTGGTATCAGAGACCAGGTTATAGTTAATACCGAGTTTTTCCGCTGGAAAAACTCAATCTATAGCCATTTTGTTTCAAAAGGGAATCTAAGTCTATTTAGGTTTAGGATACTTATTTCAGGAGTTATATTATTTGTCTATAATTAGACCTAACTTGATCAACTACATCCCGATTATGTAAAATAATATAAGGCTCGAAATAAATATCTTAGATTTTGTATATACGTTATAGTTTGAGCTATATTCACAACATACTGTAGATGTGGTGGGAAGGCTGCGGGTGACCCTATATATAAACATTGAAGGTATGTTAGGAATAGAAACTCAAATCGTATGTGTATGCATAAGGTTTATATACGTGATAGTTTGGATTATATTAACAGCATATTTAAAATGTGGTGGGAAGGCTGCGGGTGACCCTATATATAAGCATTTCAAATATGTTGGTAATAGAAACCCAAACCAAATGTGTGTAATCTAGACAAAGATTTCTTTAAAACTCAATTTGCGTACTGTATCATCCATTTGAGACGTACTGCCTTATCCATTTGACTTATATGGATACTTTGACTATCTTTTCAGACTAGTCATGTCGGATGGAGTTAGCTCAAATGCTGTTGTACCTTGTACACCTCCAGTTCCTGTCTTGGCAAACTCCATTCCTTATGTTCCTGACTCTTATGAAGAGGAACCAATGGAGGAATCGGGCAATGAATCACGCCCTATCAACCTTGTTTCATCTTCCAGTGAATCTGGAGGCGAACATGTGTCTATCCATGTTCAATCATCTGTAACACCGGTATCTCCATATCAGAGAAGGACTACCGAGGTAGCTCATTTGCCTTATGCTCCTAGAGACCCTTATGCTCCTGGTCCTTCTGCACCAGTTCAGGGCAACAGTGGACTTGGTCTTTCATTCTTTCATCAGGGAGATCCATATGCGGCGGGTCCCTCCAGAGTGCCTGTCTACAATCCAAGTGCTGTTATGCCAGTTGCATCTGCAGCTGATAGGTCGGAATATTATCGCCGACAATTGTCAAGGATGAACAATTCCCTCATCTGTACAAGGGAGAAAATAGAGAATCAAGCTCAGGCGTTGACTGGAGCTTATCATCAGGCGGCGGAGGCGTTGACTGTTGCTAGAGAGGGGAAGGAAACTATTGGGAGGTTGATCTGGATACTGTCTGTCGTGGTGGTTTTGGTGGTGGCTTTGCTAGTCGTTGTTATTTGCAAGATGTAATCTTGTAATAATCTTTCTGTATTGTAAGCCAAGAACTTTTAACAACTCGTACTTCTGTACTTTGAGTTGTAATCTTTTTGGTGGATGTATTTCCCACGTGTCTATAAATCGTATTGCTCCGACTATGTAGTCTAACATTGTGGATGAAGTTTCCCACATGTCTTTGGACTGTACATACCAGACTATGTAAAATTTTGAACATCAATGAAATACGATTGTCTTTTGGCTTACTTACTTGTTCAGACTATGTCAACTGCTTATTCTTAGCTCTAGAAATATGATTTTTCATATTTTTCTTGTCTTGTCTAGTACATGAATTCATACAAGTCAGCAATTTGTGACTTGCATTGTACTGTCATCTGTCTTGCAAAGCTACTTTCTATTTAACCTATCAAGGAAATCTCTAAATGACATTTTGTTCATATCTTAGACTTATGGCTCCTAAGACGAAAAGCAAAGTTCGGAAAAAGACTCCAGTCGAGAAAACTGCACCAAAGAGAGTTACTCGATCCACTCCTTTGAATAATGAAGCTGAACAGGAAGAACCTGTGATTCAGCAAGGACCGGAAGCTGCTCCTGTCCAGGTGAACACTGGTCCTGGACCTACCCCAAATACTGGCGGGGATAATAATATGGCAGCATTTGTAACACAACAGTTGTTGGCTGCTATGCCTACTTTAGTCGCACAGATTACGGCAAGCCTGAACGCAATTAATAACCATCATGCTGACAATAGTAACAATGTCGAGCCTACTGCTGAACAGTTATTCCTCGAGTGCATCTGCACGGGACTGACTACAAGACCTTCACTTATTGTAAACCAAAAGAATTTAATGGTACCGAGGGTCCGGTAGGTCTAATCAACTGGCTGGAAAGCATTGAGGCAGTGCTCCATATCAGCCGTTGTGCCGAAGAGCACAAAGTGGAATATGCTTCCGCTCAATTTCAAAAGCACGCACTGTCATGGTGGAACGAGCAGATTAGGACTCGTGGCCGAGAGCCCATATAGCATACCTTGGTTGAACTTTAAAAGGATGCTCATGGAAAAGTACTGTCCTCGTGAGGAAGTACGAAAATGGAAGGCGAATTCTGGAATCATAGTATGATTGGACTAGACAATGAGAAATACACAACTCGTTTTCATGAGTTGGCTAGACTAGTTCCTCGAATGGTAGATACGGAGGAGAAATTGATCGAGAGATACTGTTATGGCTTGTCACCTGATGTCCGAAGGTTGGTAGCCGCTTTTAATCCTTTGACTCTTCAAGCGGCAGTCAGTGCAACCAACCGGATGGTGATAGACTTGAAAAGAACCCCTGGTTCTTCGGTTGGAACAGAGGGGATCAAGAGAAGAAACGATCAGGCCTCTAGTAGTGGGTTTGGTGACGACGGAAATGGCAAGAGATTTAAGACTGTTAGAAACTTTGCAGTAGTCACTCAGGACGTCACGAGGTACACTGGTCCAGACCCGAGATGTAACAGGTGTGGTCTCCATCACCGGGGAAATTGTCCTACTTGTAACCGTTGTAAAAGGACAGGACATCTGGCAAAGTTTTGTAAGCACAATGCACCGGCTTCATGTTACGAATGTGGCAGCGAAACCCATATGCGACCCGCTTGTCCACGACTCAATCTAAACCCGAACAACAATGCTATAGTTCCCGTGAGAAACAATGCGTGGGACAATCAAGCTAGGAATCAAGAAGGACAAGGCAGAGGTCGAGTTTTTGCTTTGGAGGCTGCTGATGCATGACGTGGTCCCAAATGTTGTGATAGGTACATTATAATCAACTGGCTGGAAAGCATTGAGGCAGTGCTTCATATCAGCCGTTGTGCCGAAGAGCACAAAGTGGAATATGCTTCCGCTCAATTTCAAAAGCACGCACTGTCATGGTGGAACGAGCAGATTAGGACTCGTGGGAGGGGGGGGGGGGGGGGGGGGGGGGGGGGGGGGGGGGGGGGGGGGGGGGGGGGGGGGGGGGGGGGGGGGGGGGGGGGGGGGGGGGGGGGGGGGGGGGGGGGGGGGGGGGGGGGGGGGGGGGGGGGGGGGGGGGGGGGGGGGGGGGGGGGGGGGGGGGGGGGGGGGGGGGGGGGGGGGGGGGGGGGGGGGGGGGGGGGGGGGGGGGGGGGGGGGGGGGGGGGGGGGGGGGGGGGGGGGGGGGGGGGGGGGGGGGGGGGGGGGGGGGGGGGGGGGGGGGGGGGGGGGGGGGGGGGGGGGGGGGGGGGGGGGGGGGGGGGGGGGGGGGGGGGGGGGGGGGGGGGGGGGGGGGGGGGGGGGGGGGGGGGGGGGGGGGGGGGGGGGGGGGGGGGGGGGGGGGGGGGGGGGGGGGGGGGGGGGGGGGGGGGGGGGGGGGGGGGGGGGGGGGGGGGGGGGGGGGGGGGGGGGGGGGGGGGGGGGGGGGGGGGGGGGGGGGGGGGGGGGGGGGGGGGGGGGGGGGGGGGGGGGGGGGGGGGGGGGGGGGGGGGGGGGGGGGGGGGGGGGGGGGGGGGGGGGGGGGGGGGGGGGGGGGGGGGGGGGGGGGGGGGGGGGGGGGGGGGGGGGGGGGGGGGGGGGGGGGGGGGGGGGGGGGGGGGGGGGGGGGGGGGGGGGGGGGGGGGGGGGGGGGGGGGGGGGGGGGGGGGGGGGGGGGGGGGGGGGGGGGGGGGGGGGGGGGGGGGGGGGGGGGGGGGGGGGGGGGGGGGGGGGGGGGGGGGGGGGGGGGGGGGGGGGGGGGGGGGGGGGGGGGGGGGGGGGGGGGGGGGGGGGGGGGGGGGGGGGGGGGGGGGGGGGGGGGGGGGGGGGGGGGGGGGGGGGGGGGGGGGGGGGGGGGGGGGGGGGGGGGGGGGGGGGGGGGGGGGGGGGGGGGGGGGGGGGGGGGGGGGGGGGGGGGGGGGGGGGGGGGGGGGGGGGGGGGGGGGGGGGGGGGGGGGGGGGGGGGGGGGGGGGGGGGGGGGGGGGGGGGGGGGGGGGGGGGGGGGGGGGGGGGGGGGGGGGGGGGGGGGGGGGGGGGGGGGGGGGGGGGGGGGGGGGGGGGGGGGGGGGGGGGGGGGGGGGGGGGGGGGGGGGGGGGGGGGGGGGGGGGGGGGGGGGGGGGGGGGGGGGGGGGGGGGGGGGGGGGGGGGGGGGGGGGGGGGGGGGGGGGGGGGGGGGGGGGGGGGGGGGGGGGGGGGGGGGGGGGGGGGGGGGGGGGGGGGGGGGGGGGGGGGGGGGGGGGGGGGGGGGGGGGGGGGGGGGGGGGGGGGGGGGGGGGGGGGGGGGGGGGGGGGGGGGGGGGGGGGGGGGGGGGGGGGGGGGGGGGGGGGGGGGGGGGGGGGGGGGGGGGGGGGGGGGGGGGGGGGGGGGGGGGGGGGGGGGGGGGGGGGGGGGGGGGGGGGGGGGGGGGGGGGGGGGGGGGGGGGGGGGGGGGGGGGGGGGGGGGGGGGGGGGGGGGGGGGGGGGGGGGGGGGGGGGGGGGGGGGGGGGGGGGGGGGGGGGGGGGGGGGGGGGGGGGGGGGGGGGGGGGGGGGGGGGGGGGGGGGGGGGGGGGGGGGGGGGGGGGGGGGGGGGGGGGGGGGGGGGGGGGGGGGGGGGGGGGGGGGGGGGGGGGGGGGGGGGGGGGGGGGGGGGGGGGGGGGGGGGGGGGGGGGGGGGGGGGGGGGGGGGGGGGGGGGGGGGGGGGGGGGGGGGGGGGGGGGGGGGGGGGGGGGGGGGGGGGGGGGGGGGGGGGGGGGGGGGGGGGGGGGGGGGGGGGGGGGGACTCAATAAACATTATGTCTTTGTGTTATTCAACTCCGGTGCTAATAAAAGCTTTATATCATTAGAATTTAAATCTCGAATCAATATAGTAGCTATCCCCATGAAAGAAAATTTTATCGTCGAATATGTGAACGGTCAAAAGTATGTTGCTAGAGATCATCTGGTAAATTGCAATTTAACATTGTCTGGTAAAACCTTTAAGATAGATCTTATTCCCATAGAACTAGGAAGTTTTGACGTGATAGTCGATATAGACTGGTTGTCTAGAGTTCGCGCTGGTATTAGTTGTTACGAGAAGGTTGTGAGAATACCTCTACCGAATGACGAAACATTGATAGCGTAAGGAGACAAGTCAGGGAAAGGTCATTGCTTACGCTTCAAGACAGCTCAAAATCCACGAAAGGATAGAGTTTTGGATGATCAAAAAGAAGCCTTACAACCAGGGCGTATCAAGGAAGAAGCATTGTGGAATACTGAATAATTATTTGAAGTAGATGGTGATGGGATCCGACATGTCAAAGACAGGGTGTGGATTCCCAAGTATAATGGACTTAGAGAACTTTTAATGAACGAAAGTCATCGATCTAGGTATTCAATCCATCCTGGCGCTGACAAAATGTACCATGGACTGAAGGACTTTTATTGGTGGCCTAGTATGAAAAGAGATATCGCCACTTATGTCTCAAAGTGTCTAAATTGTTCAATGGTCAAGGCGGAGCACCAAAAGCCTTCTGGGCTGCTCCAACAACCCCAAATTCCTGACTGGAAATGGGAACAGATTACTATGGACTTCATTACGAAGTTACCTCGAACCCTGAAAGGATACGATACAATTTGGGTCATTGTCGATCGATTGACGAAGTCTGCTCATTTCATTCTAATTCGGGAGAACTGGAAGATAAGGAAATTGTCTCAAATATACATTGAAAGGATTGTATCTCTTCATGGCATTCCTTTGTCTATTATCTCTGACAGTGATGGTCGTTTCACTTCACAATCATGGCGATATTTTCAAGACGCCCTAGGCACTCAATTACACCTGAGTACGGCTTACCATCCACAGACGGACGGACAAAGTGAACGTACCATCCAGACTTTGGAGGACATGCTTCGGGCATGTGTCATTGACTTCAAAGGTAGTTGGGATACCTTTTTGCCGTTAGCTGAATTTTCATATAACAACAGCTATCACACTAGCATCAAATGCGCGCCTTATGAGGCTTTATATGGACGAAAATGTAGATCTCCTGTCTGTTGGCTTGATGCTGGAGAACGTCGTTTATTTAAATATGGACTAGTTCAGAAGACTACTGATCAAATTGTCGAAATTAGGGCACGGCTGAAGGCGGCTCAAGATCGTCAAAAGAGCTATGCCGACCGTAGACGGAAACCACTTGAGTTTCAAGTGGGAGACAAAGTCATGTTGAAAGTGTCACCTTGGAAAGGCACTGCGCGTTTTGGCGTACGAGGAAAACTTAGTCCTCGTTATATCGGACCATTCGAAATTGTTCAAAGAATTGGTTCCGTGGCTTACAAGCTCGATTTACCTAAGGAGCTAGAACACGTTCATCACACATTTCACATTTCGAATCTTAAGAAATGTCTGACTGATGAGACTTTAGTCGTACCTGTCGAAGAGCTGCAAGTGACTGACTCTCTTCAATTCGTTGAAGAACCTGTTGAAATTTTAGACCAACAGCTCAAACAACTTAGACGTAGTCGTATCAAATTGGTCAAAGTTCGTTGGAACTCAAACATGGTCCCGACTTGACTTGGGAACGTGAAGACTTTATGCGGGATAACTATCCTCATCTTTTTACTGAGCAAGACTTGATTTCGGGACGAAATCCTTAGAAGTCGGGGATGCTGTGACAACTCGTAATTAATTAACATCGAGTTAGTCTTAATCTTGTTTAAGATTAGGCATTATCATAATCTCGTCGAATTTAGACTGTCATTTGACGTGGAACTTATTAGACTTTTGGACTTTTGATTTAGTCAAATTAGACGTATCTTGATGACGTAGACTATTAGCTATTTAGACGAATGCCGAGTCTTAAAAATAACTTTAAATAAATATTTAAATGTTATGTCTTGTACACAGTAAATAGACTGTCTAAACTTAATATTTCTAAAGTTACTTTGACTAAACTTTATTGACTTGTCCTAACTAAAATGAGACGAGGGAAAATACCTTTACTTTAAATTATAACCTTTTGGTCAAACGGTATTTAATCGTAAGCATTTTACCAAATAAGGGGTATTAAAAATATCAAATGGGCCACATAGGCCGGTTTTCTTTCTTTGTGGCTAGAAACAAAACAACAAAATGTTTTCCCCCTTTTGTTCTTCTTGGCTGGTCGACACAAACCCACACCAAAAACACACACTCAAAACACTCTTATCTCTAATTCAAATCTTGGGAAGGAGAAATCAAAGGGGATTCAAAGGAAAGGATTTTATAACTATAATAGTTAGGGTTTTATCATCATTATCATCTTTATCTTCATCAATTCTATTTCAAGAACTTCAAATTGGTAAGTTGACTAAATTCTTCAAACTTTTGATTCTTCTAAATTTAATCTTATTATTTAGTTTCATTTACTTTAAATTGAACTTATTAGTCAAGAAGATGAAATGAGTTTTGATATTGGTTGTTAGATGGATTTTTGATTTAGAAATAAGAAGTTGAAATCAAAAAGTGTTGAAATGGTATATGGTTAGCGAAATAAATTGTTTCCAGGCCTATTGGTCATGTTTATACTAGTTATAGTGAAAGGAATTGAATCAAAAACGATTTGGGTTATTTCTGCATATGAACTGCTGGTTTTTGGCTGCAGAATGGGGCCACTGCGGCGCAGTGGCGTTGTCTTAGCCCACTGCGGCGCAGTGCCCAAACTCTGGTCTGGTGTCGACTTAAGCCACTGCGGCGCAGTGAGCATGTTTCTAGCTCACTGCGGCGCAGTGTAAACCCTCGGAAAATATTGTTTTTGGCTGACTGCGGCGCAGTGGGGTGAAACTTTTCCCACTGCGGCGCAGTGGTATGTTGCTGAAATATTTGACATTTCTAGTTTTTGACAACTTGAACGTTTGGACTTGGTAAATATCGAATGGTACTTTAGACTACCTTATAATGACAATTTCATTGATATTGCCGACAAAAGTTTTTGTATCAAAAGTGTATTTAGGCGGGAACACCTTAATCCCGGGTACCGCATTTGGTACCATATAGACAGGCCACACAACCTATATCCCAGAAAAGTTCCTCCCCCGAGTATCCACACCCCCATTGAGGATCGAACCCTCGCCTATCAGTTTTTGTATCAAGGAAAGGGGAATGTGGACCCGGCTTCAAAGGAAGTGGCTGGCCACTGGGCTATCAACCCAGTGGTTAAATAAAATGAAAGATTAAATCACACTTGGTCGTGGCATTCTAGGATTGATAGCTAAGTAGTGGTACGTAGGATACTCGTCGTCGTGAGATTTGATCCTCACCATTGGTACTCTTATCCTAGGTTTTGGATAGACGTGGAGACTAGACTGCTCATATTCTCGGACTACTCATACCTTTAGCTCGTAGACTGCTAAGGTGAGTTTATGGCGCCCTTTTTCTTTTACTTTGGGCCTGAAAAGCATGTACTGTATACACGATTACTTTATAAATGATTTGTCTTTGTCTATACCATGAGATTTGGTAAATTAAATCATTTGTCTTATGTCTTGCCATGTTGACGGCTGTCTGAAAGTGTGTATACATGTCTTACGGAATATTGAACTAAATGACTTTGACTTGCCATGTTGGCGGCTGACTAAATGGTTCTTTGTGTTTGACGAACTAAAATGATCCCCTTTATGTAGTTTTACCATTATGAGATTTTAATGGTAGTCTTGTCAGCTTTCGTACCTGACAGTCTTGGTTCTGGTCCGTACCCCACTGTAGACGGGAAATCCTGTACGAGGCATATTATCTTTGTCAGACTTCGGTCTGTACAGTCATATATTATCTTTGTCAGACTTCGGTCTGTACAGTCATATATTATCTTTGTCAGACTTCGGTCTGTACAGTCATATATTATCTTTGTCAGACTTCGGTCTGTACAGTCATATATTATCTTTGTCAGACTTCGGTCTGTACAGTCATGTCTTATAATTACGTGTAATGGTGTTATCACAATGGCGACAAAACTATTGTCAACATACCGTAAGCGTGGTGGGTACGCCAATGGTACACCCTATATATAAGCGTTGAAAGTATGTTGGAAGTAGAAGCCTAGGTGTTTTAGTCTCATTGCCGGATATCGATCTCGGCAGTCCTGTCTTAAATAACTACAACAAACGACGATTGATCTCTTAGTCAAACACACTGTAAACTCACCAACTATTTCGATAGTTGATCCTCTCAAATTTCATGCTTTTCAGGTGACCATCAGTAAGTCTTGGAATCGTCTTTGGCATTATAGGGCCAGTCTTTTGACTTTGGACGTACAATTAGCATCAGACATTGAGGGCTCTCATGTTTTTGGCTTTAATTGTATTTGACTGTCCAATTTATTGAACTTGTATTCGGTGGGCCCAGTTCCAAATGAGGATGACTTGTATCCGTATTTTGGGGTCCACACTTTGAACGATTGTACTTGTATTGACTTGTATTGGTATAAATGGATGTAATCTCTATTAACCTTCTGATTAGTATGCAATTCTTTGTTAACCCTGTATTTCCGCTACAACGGGGTGTGACAACTTCCATCAATTGGATCTTTGAAAAATGGCATAAATATCGGGAGTGACCTCCTACAAAATCCAATCATAACATATAGATTAGCACATAACTTAAATTTCATCAAAATTCCTATAACTCCCTTTGATGTTGTTGACAAGTAAAGATGATAACGATGAACAGGTAATTTAAGTTAGACAGTTTGCAGAAATTGCTTCAATCTATAAAAAGAAGTACCATAAAGTCATAAATTAAGGACCGGCCATACTTCCCTACATAGCTAATTAATATCTGAAAATACAAAAAATAAAATTGGTCAAGAAGGAAAGGAACATAAACCAACCTCCAGGATATCCTTGACCAAGAAGGAAAGGAATATGCGCCTACCTGCAGACCTATCAAAAATCCTAACCAGTCTTGCTATGCTCGCATACCTGGTTACATTTTTACCAGAAGTAGACTGAAAAGAAGCAGCAAGTTCCAGCAGCTCATGGTCTGCATACAAAAACGCCACTACTACTTTAGCAATAAGCCAAAAATGTTCTTTTTTACTGTTTTTCATACTGAGCGTGGGACAAATAATGCAACAAAACCATTCATCTATACCTTTAAACATGGTTTCTTGTTAATCATTGCATTTGAATGAAGTAAATGCCAAGGGAAGGTCAATTCCAAAGTCCAAAGGGATACAACTCGACTAGAGGTACCAATCTCGATCTATTTACTTTTATGGAACAAATCTGGTTATTAGTTACGTTTCATCTCTAACGGGCCAAACTAGTAAAATATAAAATAGCTTAAAAAGTCGCTCAAAGTGTATGCACCAAACAGAACTACATGGATACAGAACTATGGATAGGTTATATGACTCACGATATGCTTGTAGCAATGCAAATAATCAACACCGGTAGAAAAAGCAAGCAAGTCTTCGTCTTAGCTCAAGGTACCCGGATATACATTGGATACATTTTTAAGGAAAATTATTGACACAATTTGTGAAACAAACAACATGGTATGGACATTAGCTATGCATTCGATACATTTTTAAACATCATCATAATAAAATTTTGATACATTTTATTATTGGTAGATACACCAATCCTATTCAAATTGATCTATCCACTTAAATTGATCTATCCACATACAAATTCATCATATAAACTCAATCACCATTCTAATTGTCCCAGCAAGCTCAAAAGACACATAATTGGTATGTAAATTTAAACAATAACATATATTTTATATGTAACTGATGCATTACAGTACACTATAAACCCTAATTAGACTATAATTTAAGTTAAATAAAAATAAAATAAAATTGAAACTTACCAAATCAATGGTGCGACTAGTAGACACATAATTAGAAAAATATATATAAAATTGAGCTGTTTAATAAATATAGTAATAAAAACCTAGCCACGTGACAGAATCGGAGAAGGAGGAGGAGACGGTGATGATGGCGGTGGTTGATTTAATCGGAGAATAGAGTAAGTTGAGCTGATCTGTGTGGACTGTGGAAGTGAAGAGGGGTTTTGTTGTGGATAAGGAAATTACGCAACTACCCTCTCACATGTAAAAAGACGCGGGAGTTGATGTAATCTGAGCCGCTCAAAAATGTGGATCCAACGGCCAGGAATAGGCCCTAATCTAATTGTTGGTCCTAAAATAATTTGCACCTGTATATATATATATAGACAAGTTATTACGAAAACTAAATATTTGTCGAGAACTCTGAGAACCATTCTTGTCCATTTGATTAATTAGATCAATGGTTAATAATGAGTAGTGTCATTATTGTAAATAATATGTATTTTAATTAATATGCCGGTGATTTATAAAATAAAAAAGGTAAAGATGGAATAAAACTAACTCCAAAAAAAAACGGCAGACATTGTTTAATGATTTATAGACTCGTCCCTTTCAACTTCTTTTATACGCATTATACGGCATAGTAGTTTTATTGGTTTGATAGGAATCATCATAATTAATATTTTCAATTTAAAAGGAAGAGGTTTTTATTACATATCTTTTTTTTATAAACATATATTTTTTGATATATAAGATTTTTACACCTTAGTATATAGATCGAAAAAAAATTTATGTGTACACGTTGTATGCACATGTGTACACGTTATATGCACATGTGTTACGGTGTGAATGTATTTATTTTGAGATCAAAATGACACATGTGTGTTTCGATGTACACGTGTGTTACGGTGTGAATGTGTTTATTTTAATTGCAACATTTGGATATGATCACTTGTGTGTTTGGTTATTCATAATCATATATGAAATGCGTTCACATGTGAATAACCATATTATAATGTATAGATAAAATTTGTTTTTATTAAAGTTCACATGTTAATTAATGAATTTACTTTTCATAATTCTTGAAAGTGAATAATCATGTCAAACATAACCAAACCAACATGCTGAATTACCATGTACGTTTGAAAAAGATAAGCCAAAAACATTTTATATAAATAAAAATAATAATTTTCATCATTTTGAATGTTTAATAGTATTTAGTAGTTGTAAGTTAGTAACCGTAGGAGTAAATTATGGGGAGAATTGTTATATTAAATTGCTTATTAATTAACTTGTATTTACAAAATTACAATACTATCCTCACATGTATTAGTTCTAACAGTTCTCGACATTTTGATGGTTCTCATTTTATCTTTTGACTATATATATATATACATATATATAATATAAAAAGTGTCTGTGAGTTAAGCCAACCCATACTACAGAATGACTCGTTCAACCCCAAACCAGTTGTGACCCCTTTCCTAACCCGCCCATCTTGTGACCCCTTGCATAAACATTAAAAACTAAATGAAAATATAAATATAGATACCAAACCTGAGTGCATTAGTATCTTCAGTGTTATGACCCCGCCTCTTTCTTCATCTTCCTCGGCGTGTTTAGTTGGACCACACGTTGATTTTGTTTCACCGTTTTCTGATTCGTAATGCTGGTCATCATTGTTCTCAATATCAGAATTGATATCCTTATTTCTATCTGTACTTCCATCGTCATTACTTTGATCTTGGGATGTTCTTGGATGATCCAAATTGGGTCTTGATGATGCAAGGTTTGAGGTATGTGATCTGGAAGTAGCAGCACCAACATGAGAATCGCTGTCATTTGTGCCATGTTCTTGGTTAACCTCTGGAGCTCGTGGCTTCTGAGTAACCCCGCCTCCTGTGGATGGTGGCAATTTATTTTGTTCGTACAACTCTAACATTTGGTTACTCACCTCTGCAAGAAATAAATAGCACCAGTTACTATTTCATATGTAAAGCAAAAAATTATATTGCCCAGTCTAGTCACTCATTTCCCTCATGGGCTATATATATCATCTCATTTTATTGATCCCAGAAGGTGACTGACTGCGCGAAGTGTATTTCCGCCACCCACAATAAAAAGCCCACATGTAGCTTCGACTGTTCAGCTACCCCAAAAACATTGATGTCCGACCCATTAACTTGTGATTGGGTTGTATCAGCTTATGCTACATCTCCAACGGGTCAAACAGATAAATCAGAATTAGATCTTAAAGCCTTATAGCGAACAGGTCAAGCAGACTGAGTTCATTGAAAAAACAAAACTTTCTTGATTACTTTTAAGTTTCACAACTAGTTATTAACAAAAAGTTTCCATCGTCGTGCAGGAAGTGTTTCAATATATACAGCCAGTTTTGACCTGTACCAAATATTACCATTATTGAGCTGAACCCACTTTAACCAATTACCCAACCCACCCATTTTGACACCTCTACAATATATATTGGTCAAAGAATATATTTTTGGGATGCTGAAGGTAAATAAAATGAACTCGATTTTCAGGAATGGAGATGGTAAAAATGTATTATAATTCATCGACACCATACTCCAAAGCCCTACCCTCCTAGCCACTTACAATGTTTAACAAATTGAATGTTAAAAGAGCATAATGACCTACAAAGAAAATAATAAAAGTTTACTTAGCAGTCAAATATCACATACGCAGACAAGAAACTAACCCTCCAATTGGCGTGGGGTAACATTGAATTCCTGCCACCAAACCTTCTCGCCGTCTGATGGCAGCTTTACTTTGAGAAACTTAGCAGCAAGAAAAATGGCACCTGCCGCTATGTGATGGGGCTTAAATTGCAAGCAGAGAGATGTCCGAAGCCTGCATATGTCCTTTTTGCAGGTCAAAAGGAAAAAAGGGGCAATGACCACATGCAAAAGTTACATACTACAAAAAGGATTACAGCATACCCATCATTTACGAAATTCCATGCAACTTGGGCAAGTGCATTTTGAGCAACTTTGAATTTCTTTATTGCCTCAACAAGTGGTTTATAAGGATGGTGCACATTGAAGTCAAAAGCAAGAGTTGCAAGGACTACGCGTTCCCCTGTTAAGATTAATTCTTTCTGTTGTTCATACACCTCCTGCAAAACGAAAGTATGGAGCTTCAGAATTACTAACTAGTAACTACTAACACATGAAGAACATTGAGTTTGCAAATCACTAGAGTAGGCCCTTTACCCATTTACTTGATAATGGGTCAATATAGGTAACATTTTAACACTTCAAATTGGTCAAAAATCTAATAACTTAGTTAACAAAAGAACATCCAGTGTAAGCCAATGTGTTCTCTAAATATTTTCAACATCCAAAATCAATCTATCGCCACAAATAAAATCTTAATTTTTAGCTATACTCGTGTAAGCTTCTATACATTAACCATTTGATGAATTCAAAAAATTTTGAACAAAAAGTGATGGATAGATGACCCGGCCCAGACTATTTTGACCATCACCTGACCCGGTTATTTGGACATCTCAATATAATACAAATAAAGCATACAAGAACTTATGTCAGACACAATCAGAATTGACAGTACCTTCTGTTTGATTCTCTGTGCTAACTTAGGCTCCTTTTTGTAATTGATTTCGTAGGAAACAATGATGACAGTTTGCAAAGGACGAGGAGTTTCTTCAACCTTGCCGGCAAGAAACATGCAGACTGTTGCCACCGTCTGCAATCAATGTATATTAGTTAATACTCATATGTCATATTGAACAAGTCTCTGTTATTTGTGCTGTAAAGTCGTGCCGGTAGAGAAAATGTCATGTTTTAGTCTAATTATATGCAAACTATATACTATAACTGATTCTGTGTATACTTTATACGCACACGCACATGTAAACAGAATATCACATGACTCTTTTTTGCTCAACTTCTGGATAGAAAACACTCGAACTTTCAAATAGTATATATTTTTTCAAATTTCAAACACACAACATATTGAATCCAGCCAACATCAAATCAAGGATTGAACAAAAAGATTTCATAAGTGAAACAATGCATAGCTCACCCTCCTGTCGTTCTTCCCATGAGACTGACGAATGAAGAAGCGGTGACAAAAGATAATAGCTGTTGCAATGGTAACTTGGGGCCTGCATGGATATATCTAACTTATTATTTTGAAAATACTTGAGGGCTGGCAAATATCGAATTAAGGCATGAACATTAACACCAAAAGCACTATGAGTTAAAAAAAGAACGTTGACACCTCTAAAGATACAAGTATAAGTATATACAAATCAAAAACGACATAAAACTGTTAGTTGACAAAACGACGAGGCCGCCAGACAATGAAAGCCAAAATAGCTTGCAGACTATGCATTCATTATAAAGAACATAACTTATAGCAATGCCAACCCCTAAATCTGAAGCATATGTTATAAAAAGTAGTGAAAAACGGCATCCGATAAACTAACCAACTTTGACCACCAATAAACCAGCACAAATCACAACTTAATAACTAAAATTTTAATTAAAACCCTAATTGATAAAACAAATCCAACAATTACATCTGGCTATGGAAATAATTCAAAATATTAAGATGTTTTACATAACAGCATCGATTATTTATAAAAAAAAAGAAAAGAAAAAAAAGAATCAAAACAGATTAAAATTGGTGAATGGTTGAAGGCACAAAGTAAATAAAGCTTTGACTTCATGTATCTTAAGTGAATAAAAGGAAAAGAAAATCGTGAATTGAACACACCTGTGTTGCTGCTGTTTTTACTCAAAAACTCCAAAACCCCCAAACACCATGTAATAAAACACTTCCATTCTCTTCTTCTTTCTTTTTCACTTCCAACAATCAATCTCGATTCTTGATTTCTTTCAGATGAATCTGGGAAGGAAGGAACGGAACACACACTCTCACTCTCTCTCTTGGGGGCTTGGATTTTGGGGGAATTTTGGGCTCCAATTTGAATTTTTGGGTTTTTTTTGGTTAGCGGGAATATAAGCTCGGGGAAACAAAATAATGAGTTAATTGCAAGATTGGTCCCTGTGGTTTGTATGCTTTAGCAATGGGGTCCCTATTCAAGTATCATTGCAATGGGGTCCCTATTTTGAGAATGTTTTGCAATCTTGGTCCCTTTTAAACGGAACTGTTAACGAGTGTCGTCAAGTCTGCACATGCCCCACACGTGCAGGGGTATTTCAGTATTTTCTCACCCTACCTTCCCCTACAATCACTTTCCCTTTTCTTTACCCATATTCATACATACTAAAGATTCATACATACATTTACAAGATACTAATTTCAATACATAATCATTTTCATATTCAATTCATAAATTCATCAGGAATCAAAAACCATTATAAAGGAAAATAGCAACAATAACAATATACATACAAACAAATACAAATCTATATCTATATCGATCTTTTGTGAATAAATATGTGAATGAATATATTGTATCTAAACACATAAACACACATATGACCACCATTATACCGTCAGCCATCTCCACCACCACACACCCTGCTATCGCCACCACCACACGACCGACAGCCTCTCACTATTCTACTCCGCTTATATACATTTAAAGTTAATATATATATGTATTATATATTATATATATATATATATATATATATATATATATATATATATATAGAGAGAGAGAGAGAGAGAGAGAGAGAGAGATGTTAACACATAACACACATACCATCACCTGGGCTACAATATTACAACATTCCTAGTGGTCGGCGACGGTGTATTGTAGCAAGGAGTGGGTGGATTAATTTCCGGTGAAATATCCATATATACTTTGCCATGAGGCTCTTCAAATTAAACCGGCGGTGAAAAAGAATATGATAGATTAACCAAAACAAAATGAAGATCTTGATGTTTAGTGGTGGGTCTAGTTTACATTCAAAAGTGAAGTTGATTGCATTTTGTTTCTACTCCAATAGTAGCTACAAAAGGTGAAGGGAAAAGTCAATCAAGTTGAAAGCAAATGAAATTGATTTGCAGGTTGGTAAAATCTATATAATCAAACAAATGATTTGTCTGCATTTGTACGTATTTGTACTTGTATGGATATAGAGATTGATATAGATATAGATTTGTATTTGTTTGGATTTGTATGTGTTTGTATATATATTGTTATTGTTGCTATTTTCCTTTATAATGGTTTGTGATTCCTGATGAATTTATGAATTGAATATGAAAATGATTATGTATTGAAATTAGTATCTTGTAAATGTATGTATGAATCTTTAGTATGTATGAATATGGGTAAAGAAAAGGGAAAGTGATTGTAGGGGAAGGTAGGGTGAGAAAATACTGAAATACCCTTGCACGTGTGGGGCATGTGCAGACTTGACGACACTCGTTAACAGTTCCGTTTAAAAGGGACCAAGATTGCAAAACATTCTCAAAATAGGGACCCCATTGCAATGATACTTGAATAGGGACCCCCATTGCTAAAGCATACAAACCATAGGGACCAAACTTGCAATTAACTCCAAAATAATAAAACGACACTTAGAATAAAACGACACTTAGGATGACACGCAAATGAAAGTGTAGTCCGTGTTACATGACATTATTTTATGACACTAAAAATTGCGTGTCATCTAACCTTCAGATTTTATAAGTTATGACAGTTTTTTTATGACACTCATTTTTGCTTGTCATTAGATGCGTGTGTCATAATTTAGGTGTCATTAAAGGCTATTTTTCTAGTAGTGTAGCATCGACCTGGAAGCCGATTGGTTTATGTTTTGTGAAGGATTTGTTGCCATCTACAAAACAGATTCAAGTTCAAAAATCAGTATTTCGATAATAAATTCCTTAAGAAATATAATTACCCAATGTTAAATCATTTAACAATTAATTTCATTAAGGCTATGATCCAATTGACATACCATCATTTCATCAGTTGATCTGCTAGAAATGACGTACTCAAAAGGTAAGTGACGATCAGTAATTGCATTACAAGTACAATTCCTAGATATGGGACTTACAAATGACACTTGTGGAGGGGCATCAAGTGCTTTGTAATCATGTTTTGTCCCATCTTATGCCACGGGTCAAGGTCTCACCGCTTAACTCGTTTTAAGTCGCCCAATTAAGAACTGTAAATAGTCTACCACCGTCTCACGATGATAGTAATTTACCTTGGGGTTGCAATTCACCTACGTCTCACGTAGAGCAAAAGCAATTGCAAGTGTTCTTAGCAAAGTGGGTGGCAAAGACTTAACTTTAATTGGGTAATGCAATTGATGTAAATCAAAAGTTTATGTATGAAGATTCATGCACATTTTCATAACATAATGTTTAATAAAATCATTTTTATTGTCTTAACAACACAAAAGAGCTCGGTAGCTCCATTTGAACGCACAAAGAAGCGCAAAAGTAAAGGTTTGCGATATACGCAATTAAGAACCCACTTCTTTAGGGAGCTAGCGCATCCCGACTTATACCTCTCTTAGAGTTTGTTCAAATGGGTGAGCCGGTGTATCCAATCATATTTCAATATTTATTAGTCAAGTTTATTTTTTTTTAAAACAATTTTGCATCACCATTTACAATAATAGCAAAATAATAAACTTACTAACTATTAACAATTAATCATGCAACGATTTATGGTGGGCAACCTAAATCATGGTCACTATGGTTAATGTACATGTTTAAGAATGGCTCCCCCTTCATAGAAGAGGACCACATACATCAAGTTACCTTGATTGCGTAAGCCTTTAAAAATATACAAACATACAATTATCAAATAAACACATAGATTAAGATGCTGACTGGAAATTTCCAGCAGCTTCACGACCAGATTTGACATAGTAAACGTCCGAATTGGCCTTAGCTCAGAACTACAAAGTTGTAGCCCTATGAATCGTGCATCTACAGTCCAAAGGAGAGATCCTAACTCATTACGGTTGATTTTATTTTATATGAATGAATTTTTTAGTGAACTAGTGTCAAACAGGAAAAATCACATAGTAGGCTCGTGATACCACTGTTAGGATTTATAACTATTATCATAAACAATTACACGAGTACGCAACGGAATAAATCATATGCAATATAATAATTAACAAAGTAAGTGAATGTGTACCTTTTAGCTTAGCTTCCAATAAACAAATAATAATGATAATTATTATTATTAGGGTTTAAAGTAAAACCCCTCTACGATCGCACACTTGACACCACTACGTATGTATGCTAGTACCCGATCACGAACTCACAACCCCTTGTGTATTACCCCTTAAAGTCGAACTAAACAAAAACCCGAAAACCCTTTTTTCTTCTTGCTAATGTCGAACCAAAGAGAGAGAGAGAGAGAGAGAGAGGGGAGAAAGAATTAGTTAGGATTTTACAAATCTAATTGTTTTGAAAAAACCCTTAACCCTTGACCCTTTTATATAGGGATTAATGTGAGTCCCTTAAGTTCGAGATGGTTTAAACCAGGAAAGTGCAAAATACAACAAGTCTAATAAGCACTAGATTGGACTAGTATTACTTTAATATAAATGCAAGTATATAAATAAAGTAATACAAGACTTAAAGCAATAAACAAATAAAGTGGAACATTATGTATTTTTCATGGGTATTTTATTTATGATGTTAAATAAAACATGCACAAGGTTGTTGCGGAATCAAGATAATACAATTAAGTATGTATCCTAACAACCTCTGAGTTACAAATGATCTATATTTGTCAAATAACTCTTTAGGATCGAGATACTTAAAGTTGTGAAGTATCCCTGTTTAAGATCGAGAGTATTTGGACAAATTCACTTCAATGCAAAATGAATGCTTAAAAGTATTTATGTCAAGGAAATGACTTTGTATTTATAGGCAACAAAATTCACCAGTGAATTTTGTGCCGTACAAATATGGTTGCATACATTTAATGATCCGACAAGAACATTAAATGTATTGGATAAGGAATAAGGATAAAGTCATATCAAGTGCAAGTGTATCCTTTTATCCAACCACCTTTACACACGTATACTTTGGTAAAGAACAAGTGGATTGTTCTTTGGAAAGTGTGTTAAAGGAAAAGTCAATCCTTGATATCAGTGTTCAGACTTGCAGGATCTAGAACACTAACAATCCTCCAGTGAACATATCTGGTAAGACTTTCCAGTGGACTCCGCCATTTGTTAAGTCTTCTTTCTTCAGACTTCAGTCTTTGACTTCAGTAAGAATGTCTTCAGTAGAGTTGATCTGGACTGGGGTGAAGTCCAGTGAGCTCATCTGGAGAATACTCCAGATTTCCTATACAAGTATTTGCTCACTGGTCTTCAATTATTTCTGGACAAATCTTCAGAGGGACTCCAGATTCCAAGTCTGGAGTAGGTCCAGTAGAACACGATTCTGGTCAGATCTTCAGTGAGGCTCCAGTAGTCGAGTCTGGAGCGAGTCCAATAAATCTGGACTAAATCTGGACCTAACAATTAATTGTAAGGGTTTTCTAACTTGGTGAACAAGTTTGAGAGGGATTAGGAAACCTCTACAAACCGTCCCCCCCCACTTTGTAATTAGGAAACAACTCCAATTCCTAATTTACACTTAAGTCCTTCTCTTTTAATTAATAAACATTTATTTAACTTTTAACGAATGTTTATTAATCATTTCGTGAACATATTTACATAGTGTATACGTGTCATTTCGTGTGACCCCGTAGGCTTAAATATTTTCCGGACATGCGTTTATTTAACGTGATCATATTCCAACAGTATTTAAACGCAAATATTGGCAATATTCCTTTTACCTAATATCTACATAAGCTACATAATGTCCTAGTTCAAATAAAACGAGATTTGTCCCCCGGGCGTTGCCCCGGGAGACATTACGTAATATCTACACATGTAGCAAAAATTATATAAAATGAAACTTTCGTGGCAAAAGTTAAAAAAAGAAAAGTTATGTGGTAAAAAGTAAAGAAAATGAAACTTTTGTGGCTGAAGTTGAAAATTTTTAAGTTATGTGGTAAAAAGTTAAGAATATAAAACTTTGTTGACAAAAGTTAAAAATTCAAAAGTTATGTGGTGAAAAGTAAGAAAAATGAAACTTTCGTGTCGAAAGTTAGAAAAGGAAAAGCATAAAAAGCAACGAAAAGAATACTTTCGTGCCAAAAGTTATAAAATTGAAAGTTATGTGGCGAAAACTCAAAGTTATATGGTAAAAAGTAAAGAAAATGAAACTTTTGTGGCTGAAGTTGAAAATTTTTAAGTTATGTGGTAAAAAGTTAAGAATATAAAACTTTGTTGACAAAAGTTAAAAATTCAAAAGTTATGTGGTAAAAAGTTAAGAAGATGAAACTTCGTTGACAAAAGTTAGAAATCCAAAAGTTATGTGGTAAAAAGTATAGAAAATGAAACTTTCGTGTCGAAAGTTAGAAAAGAAAAAGTATAAAAAGTAACGAAAACAAAACTTTCGTGCGAAAAGTTAAAAAAATTGAAAGTTATGTGGCGAAAACTCAAAGTTATGTGCAAAAACTAAATAAAACTTCGTTGACAAAAGTTAAAAAAAAAGTTATGTGGTAAAAAGTTAAGAAGATAAAACTTCGTTGACAAAAGTTAAAAAAAAAAGTTATGTGGTAAAAAGTAAGAAAAAAACTTCGTTGAAAAGTTAAAAAAAAGTTATGAAGTTATGTGGTGAAAAATGTAAGTCCCCTGGTACGGATCGTTAATAGCTTGCTCCAGTTATCTTGAGGTGCAGAATCCCTCACTATAACTTGGTGATCAACAATAAGCCTTCAGATCATCTGCTGCCTCGCAGATCTTCTCTAGGCTAGCGGAACAAGCTTTGACGACTTAACCTGCACAAATATGCTCGAAATTTCGACAAATGTTCAACCCTAAACTCTGTTAGGGTTCGGTTTATATAGGGATCAACACGACTGGGCTTCAGCATACTGGCCTCGTATTTCAGGCCCAGCTCGACCTATTTACGAGGTCGTATTTATGCTCTAGCCTCGTATTTGTCCCTGCAAATACGGTGTCGTATTCCTATAGTGAAATGCGAGGTCGCATTTCACACTTAGCAGATTTATTACACATTCAATACTTAACTTAATCTAGTATTCTATGCATAATACTAAGTTCATTAATGACAATCACATTACAAAGACATATAAGACAAAAGTTAAAAATTCAAAAGTTATGTGGTGAAAAGTAAGGAAAATGAAACTTTCGTGTCGAAAGTTAGAAAAGGAAAAGCATAAAAAGCAACGAAAAGAATACTTTCGTGCCAAAAGTTATAAAATTGAAAGTTATGTGGCGAAAACTCAAAGTTATATGGTAAAAAGTAAAGAAAATGAAACTTTGGTGGCTGAACTTGAAAAACTTAAAGCTATGTGGTAAAAAGTTAAGAAGATGAAACTTCGTTGACAAAAGTTAGAAATCCAAAAGTTATGTGGTAAAAAGTATAGAAAATGAAACTTTCGTGTCGAAAGTTAGAAAAGAAAAAGTATAAAAAGTAACGAAAACAAAACTTTCGTGCGAAAAGTTAAAAAAATTGAAAGTTATGTGGCGAAAACTCAAAGTTATGTGCAAAAACTAAATAAAATAACTTCGTTGCGAAAAGTTAAAAAAATTGAAAGTTATGTGGCGAAAACTCAAAGTTATGTGCAAAAACTAAATAAAATAAAGCTTTCGTGACAAAAGTTAAAAAATCAAAAATTATGTGGTAAAGATTGTTGACAAAAAGTTAAAAAAGGAAGTTATGTGGTGAAAAATGTAAGTCCCCTGGTACGGATCGTTAATAGCTTGCTCCAGTTATCTTGAGGTGCAGAATCCCTCACTATAACTTGGTGATCAACAATAAGCCTTCAGATCATCTGCTGCCTCGCAGATCTTCTCTAGGCTAGCGGAACAAGCTTTGACGACTTAACCTGCACAAATATGCTCGAAATTTCGACAAATGTTCAACCCTAAACTCTGTTAGGGTTCGGTTTATATAGGGATCAACACGACTGGGCTTCAGCATACTGGCCTCGTATTTCAGGCCCAGCTCGACCTATTTACGAGGTCGTATTTATGCTCTAGCCTCGTATTTGTCCCTGCAAATACGGTGTCGTATTCCTATAGTGAAATGCGAGGTCGCATTTCACACTTAGCAGATTTATTACACATTCAATACTTTAACTTAATCTAGTATTCTATGCATAATACTAAGTTCATTAATAACAATCACATTACAAAGACATATAACAATATAAGCCCAAACAATCTAGACTGCTATTGACATAGATGTGCACTTACAGACTCCCCCTTGGCAATAGCTTCTAGACGTTAACATACATATGTCTTCGTCTTGTCTTTGTCATTAATCTACTTCCTCTGCTTTTTCTTATCAGCCTTCTTCTTCTTCTGAACTTCCTCTGAATCATCTGTAGCCTTATAGAAATCACAGTCTGAATGTAAGCCGATCTTCAAGCACAGACTCACTGTATTTCTATATCGCAACGCTGGACCCTGAAAATCTTTTGGAAACCAAATATTAACATTGTTCAGCTTCAGCAGATCTTTCCTACAGAAGTTCACTAGATGCAAAGGCTCATAAATTCTCACAATCTCATAGTAATGATCACCATACATCACAGCTTCATACGTCTTACTATCAAAGTACCAGCCTATCATATTATCCAATAAGTCCTTCTTGAATTTCTTCAAAGGCACTTCTTTGGCAAACTTGGTCGGCTCATACTTCAAAGTAATAACAGGCTTCTTTGTCTTCGGATCTATCTTCGATTTATCCTTGACCATCTTGCCTTTCTGTGGATGATACTTTCTCTGAGATGGATCCTTGATCTTCATATCCTTTGCCATAGACCTAGCAATATAATTTCCGAACTCAGATCCACTAGGATTGATTAGTTCTAGCCTAGATAAACACCAAAAATCAACATCAGTAAGTGAGTTGATGGCTTCTTCGTTATAGTCCAAATACTGCACTCCGTCTGTTCTCCTGATAATGAGAAGTCTCAACTCATCATCCCAATGAAAACTCACGATTCTTGAGCATGCAGTAGTGGCATTTCAACCTTCTCTCCTTGAATCTTGTCTTTATATTTGATAGGTTTATGCGATGCCTCATACCTAGCCATGTTTTTCTTCCAAGTAATAACCCAATCTGGTCTAGTATCAACAGGCTCTGTATGTTGCACATCAGGATCTTCAGCAATTGGTTCTTGCATGACTGGAGCTTCAGGATCTTGGACTTGTTCAGACCTGTCCATTCTATCAAGCTTAGCTCTGAAGTCATCAATACTAAACCCTTTGCGCTCAACATCTTTATCCACAAGCCTTGAAGCTGTAACTGGCATATCGACCTCTGCGATATCCATCCAGCTCTCATCACCATAGATTATCTCACCTTCTTCTCTCACAGCATCAGTTGTCTTAGAAGACCCTACCATACCAGTTGCAATCTCATTCAGAGACTCTATTGCCTTGGTCAGATCCTCTTGATGCTTATTGCCTTTATCTCTTGCTGCATCCGGGTCTTGATTTGAATCATCATCTTTCTTTTTCGAAAGCTCATCACCCTTACAGCCTAGATCTGGCAACAATTTCTTCTCAATCAAAAATTTCTCAATCAACTTATTCAAATCAGATTGCATCACACAATCCAGCATGACATCAGCAATCTTAGTCATCTGTTCAGCTACTCTAACTACTCCTTTATTCGCTCTAGTAGCTGAACTTTCTGCCTTAGTAGCTTCACAACGAACCATGTCAAAGTTGGACATGAGAGTATTAATAAAGTCTTGATGATTCTTTCTTTCATCATTAAGAACTTTCTTTAATGTCTCAACTTCCTTTTGCTTTTTCTGCATCTCTTTCTCATGGTTCTTCTTTTGTTTTTCCAACTCATCAAACAAACCATTAACTTTAGCCTCTAACACCGTCATCTTTCCTTTCATGTCAGCCATACCAAACACTGGTGGTAATATAGGAACTTGACGTGTAGTTGCTTCAGTTCTTGGTTCAGGATTAGGCACTGAATCCTTCATTCTATGAGTTGTAGATGGCCTTTCAAGATTTACAGTTGTCTTCTGAGATCTTCTTGGTATCACTGTCTCTGCATGTGATTCAACTGATCTCCTAGACCTCTGTTCAGGAACTCTGCTTGATGCTTCTGGAGCTTTGACATTCTTATCTACTCCACTAGCAGCAGCTTTCTCCTTAATCTTCAACTTAACAACAGTTTTCTTCTTTGTAACAGGTACCTCTTCAACTTCCGGCACCTCAGATTCCCCAGAAGACTCTGTTCGTTTCCTTTTCAGACTTGAATCAGATGAAACTTTCTTTGAAGCACCTTCAGAAGTACTAGCAGCATGATCAACAATATCTTCATGTGCTTCTGCTTCTTTTTCAAGAACCACATCTTTCTCAACTATCACCTCTTCTGTGCCTTGAACCTGTGGTTGTGCTATGTCGCCCATTGGCACATCTGGCATCACCATCTGTAGAGGAACTGGATTAGCAACTGGCTCATGTGGAATAATCTCAGTCCTGAATCTGGCAAACTCCTCAGCTGTAGGTGGATTGAAGTTAATATCCACTAGAGCTCCAAACAAAGGAATATCTTGAGCACCTGGATCACCATCAAAGCGACTCTTGAGCTCATCATATGCCCTTTTTACAATAGATGTCACTTTCAGGACCGACTTAGTAGCAGGCAGATTAGGAATATGATGATTGATGATCATCATAACGAATCTAGGATAGACCATAAACCTATGCCCTAGTCTGGCAGTTGTTTGCTTCCTTAATTCGTTGAAGAAATACTTAGAGAAACTATATGGTTTGTTGTATACCAGACCAACCATCTGAGCTTGAGATTCTTGATTAAGCGTATCCCATCCGGTTCTTCTACTACACAAACTAACCAACAATACGTGCGCTAAGTATCTCCACCTTCCAAAGAATCCGCGCTTCTTCAATGTTCCTACATTCAAGTCATCAGCATATCCCATCCTAGTAAATCCTCCAATAATGACCTCTCTACTAAAATAGTAGGTCCATTCTCTCCTCCTTCTTGATCTAATGTACCTAAACTCAAGATATCAATAAGATCCTGAGCAGAGAACTTAATGGTCTTGCCAGCAACCACTGTTTCAATCACCTCCTGAGTAGCAGTCTTCTTATGCCTTGCATTTTCCCAAAACTCTACCAGGTATGACTCATAAAGCACTGGTGAATGAGTAAGAATATGGTGAATTCTTGACCGCTTCAAAAACCTGAAAATGTCATGATAATACTCCGTTCCATCTTGATTCTCATCCAAATTGATCACAAAATTATGACCTGATACAAATTCTCTTGCCATCTCTGTAATCAATAACAAATAATTAATTACCTAAATATGACATCAAAATTCATATGCAGTCATACAATTAACTTTAATTATCCCTGTAATAAAGTTAAAAATAACATAAATTATCCCTGTAATTTAGTTATAGATTGATTAACTCATTTTCAAATCTTTATTAACATAAACTTTTGAAAATCTGTTAAATTGACTTAAATTATCCCTGTAATTAAGTTAAAGATAAATTAACTCATTTTCAAATCTTTATAAGAATAAACTTTTGAAAATCTGTTAGGTCAAATACGAGGTCGTATCCCTGTACGAGGTCGTATTTCAAGGTCAAAATACAAGTCAACCAAACTCTAAAATACTAGGTCGTATTTTCCAATTTGGCCACGTATTTGATCCTGGTCGTAAATCGGCATCGTATTTCGAAAGTCAAACCGGTCAAAATAAATTGACATTTACGAGGTCGCAAATCTGGGCTAGCAAAACCCAAATGCGAGTCTGTCGCACTGTTCATCTTCCCCAACACGAAATCGTGATTTACCCAACCAAAACTTGTAAAAATCGTTTCTATACACTTGTATTCAAACGATAAACATACCCCAACCCTTATTTTTAACCAAAAACATCAAAATCGAATGAAAATTGAAAAACCTAGTTCGAAAATTTCGAACTCTATTTTCTTGATTTTCTTGTTGCATGGTTAACTATAGGACGATTAGATAGTATACCTAGATTCAGTATTTCACGAGGATCACAAATATATCACTCAAAAACACTCGATCTAATTGTATATATCAAATCTCAAACGGGGTAGCAAAGTCGTATTTTCGGGTTCGTAAAGCTCTGAAATTGATTTTAATTTTGTGAGGTCGTATTAGGGTTAAATTGGGTTATATACCCACTCGACCTGAATGGGCTTGGGTCAACCCGGCCCACCAAAATACGAGGTCGTATTGAACTTGGCCCAATTGACCAATTGCGAGGTCGTATTCTGCCATATTCAATTACGAGGTCGTAAATACCTCCTGCACACTTTAAAATCAATTTTTTATCAAAGTTTCTAAATAATTGATCAACGAACTTCCTGGAAATATGAAATATTTAAATGACCAAACCTGTAGGCATCAAATTTTCATCTTTTCCCTGATCTTCGTCTTAAACCTGAAAAGTTAATAAACTTACCGAAATTCTTTAACTTTTCCACGATCAATCTTTCCAAAACTTTCAAATTTAGCTTTCCCGAATCTGAACCACTTGTAAACACTTACTTGTAAAAAGTTATAAAATTGATTCGTCATTCTTATACCTCCCCCTCAATTTTATGACTAGGATGTATAACTATGATTAATCAATATAACCACTATCATTCTTATGTACTCCCCTCAATTTATGACTGGGATACATAACTATGATCATATAATCAGAGCAAGAAACATTCTAAATTTTACACATAGTATTGATTAACTACGTCATATTTATCTGAAAACCTTTCAAAACTATATGATCTAGATAATCAATATAACAACTTCTTTCACATTCATATAAACATTTCTATTTCTAAGATTTCAAAATATATTTGACAATCTTTCAAATTTAAACGATATATCTATGTCTAAGGCATAAAAATATTAACTACGTAACCTTTTACATCCAAACATTACATTTCTATGTCTAAGGTATTACATAGTCAATAACCTTTCACATTCACCTAATGTCTATGTTTAAGGTTTTTCATAACCTCCTACATTCACATTATGTCTATGTCTAAGGTTTTACAAGTATGAAGTTGATAGTCTTTCATATTCTATATCTAAGATCTTCAACTAATAAAAATACATCTATCATCATCTGTAATTACTATATAAATATATATTATAAAAACCTGATGATCTTAGCTTTTGTCTTGAACACTTCAGTCTTTTGCTTAGAAATCCTTCCTTGAGATTGACTTCTCTGCAAATACACTGAAAAAGATAATTTCGAGACAACAACATTTTAATTGCTATACCCGAAACTCGATCTTCTGAAACTTCAGATTTGAAAGACAAACTTCAAACTCTCTGTATCGTCATAATAATCAACTAATGCACCATAGCTTATTGTAGTTCTCCCCCTCAACAATAAATCCCTCCGAATTAAGCATATGCAATCTTCCTTCTTGGATATATTGCTCGAGTCCCTGCTCGCATTGCATAACCGGCATATAATAGAGAAGTAGAATTTCCAACAATCAATACTGAACTAGTTGACTCCCATGAAAACCAGAAACTTTGATACTTGAATCACAACCTTTAGGAACATGGAACCTGTTTCAAAAGCAATCTAAATCATGTCTCCATATCTTCATAACTTTAAATGTTTCTTCTGATTACTTGCAAAGTCTTCAGACAAAACATGTAAAATACAACTTCTTGTGCTTACACCTGCACATACAAGCTTAAAAACACACAAACACAATAAAAATGATAATGTTATTCTTCATTATTTCATCACTATTACATTTGATAGTAATGACTTAATCTAGAACTACATTCTACATTTTCTTCTCCAAATTTGTTATTCTTCACTATCATAAGTCATAAACATATGACATTATCTTAGTCTAGAACTACAAATCTTCAAGAACCTTAAACTTCTTATTGTTCAAAAATCTAAACCGTAAGATCTCTGTCTTATTGTTCAAAATCATTGACCTATAAACTCCTTGTTTATCCGTCAACTTATCAGAAAAATTCTAGAATCTTAAGATCCCTGTCTTATCATTCTACACATACTTGTCAAGATCTAGAATCTTAAGATCTCTGTCTTATCATTCTACACATACTTGTCAAGATCTAGAATCTTAAGATCTCTGTCTTATCATTCTACACATACTTGTCAAGATCTAGAATCTTAAGATCTCTGTCTTATCATTCTAAAAATCTAAACTAAGATCCTGTCTTATCATTCTACACATACTTGTCAAGATCTAGAATCTTAAGATCCCTGTCTTATCATTCTACACATACTTGTCAAGATCTAGAATCTTAAGATCTCTGTCTTATCATTCTACACATACTTGTCAAGATCTAGAATCTTAAGATCTCTGTCTTATCATTCCACACATACTTGTCAAGATCTAGAATCTTAAGATCTCTGTCTTATTTTCAAAAATTCTAGAATCTTAAGATCCCTGTCTTATCATTCTACACATACTTGTCAAGATCTAGAATCTTAAGATCTCTGTCTTATCATTCTATAACCTAAACTAAGGTCTCTGTCTTATCATTCTACACATACTTGTCAAGATCTAGAATCTTAAGATCTCTGTCTTATTGTTCAAAAATCTAAACCTAAGATCTCTGTCTTATCTCAACTTATCAGAAAAATTCTAGAATCTTAAGATCCCTGTCTTATCATTCTACACATACTTGTCAAGATCTAGAATCTTAAGATCTCTGTCTTATCATTCTACACATACTTGTCAAGATCTAGAATCTTAAGATCCCTGTCTTATCATTCTACACATACTTGTCAAGATCTAGAATCTTAAGATCTCTGTCTTATCATTCTACACATACTTGTCAAGATCTAGAATCTTAAGATCTCTGTCTTATCATTCTACACATACTTGTCAAGATCTAGAATCTTAAGATCTCTGTCTTATCATTCCACACATACTTGTCAAGATCTAGAATCTTAAGATCTCTGTCTTATCATTCTACACATACTTGTCAAGATCTAGAATCTTAAGATCTCTGTCTTATCATTCTACACATACTTGTCAAGATCTAGAATCTTAAGATCTCTGTCTTATCATTCCACACATACTTGTCAAAATTCTAGAATCTTAAGATCCCTGTCTTATCATTCTACACATACTTGTCAAGATCTAGAATCTTAAGATCTCTGTCTTATCATTCTACACATACTTGTCAAGATCTAGAATCTTAAGATCTCTGTCTTATCATTCCACATACTTGTCAAATTAGAATCTTAAGATCCCTGTCTTATCATTACACGATACTTTCAAATCTAGAATCTTAAGATCTCTGTTCCAAATCTTTTTGATTCAAACAAAAATCTTTTAAAGATCAATTTCAAAACTATGAACATCTCGGTGTTCATTCTAATGAAAATCTTCTTTCTAAGAATAATATAAAAATAGTCATTAACTCAATATCTGTTTATTGAAATCAACAACTTTGTGTTCTTTTCCTTAAACCTATATTCTGTTAATGTGACATACTTTCTTTTAGCTTTTGATCACAACACTATCGCTTAACTACCCTACTCGTTTATTCAGTGTTCCATAGAACGTAGTTGAGTCCTCTTGGAAACTAGATTCTATTCTGACTCTGTCTCTCATGCAATAGGAACTTTTATTTAAACAATACAATACAAATAAAAATTTAAACATTTCACGAAAAACACAAACACACACACACACACACATACACTGAACATAAACGAATAACATAGTTACAAGAGCTAAAGATACTGCAGATTAGATCAGATTAGCATGTTACATAAGCCTACTAGCGAGAAATAATTCTCTTATTATTAGTTATGAACAACGATCCAAAAACGATTACCAATATGTTTGTCCTCTTAAACACTAGGTACTTCCAGTCTCCTTTTTGGTTGACACTTTCGACATACCCTGGCCAAGGACAGTCACCATGCAACCCGAGTAGCCTAATATGTCACTTAATCACGTTTGCGAACTTATGTGCCCCATATTCAGATACACTCTCACAATCGACACAAGCACTAAGATTAAGACATTTGGTGAGTAAAGTGAGAAAGTCTTTAAGAATCAAGTCAGCGGTGACAGGTCGGTGATTCCTCACGCGCAAAGTGACTTAACTTGACTCACGTACGGAAATATACTCAACATTGCATAATGCTAAGTACTTGCATATTTGTGACATTATTTTAAGCACTTATGAAAACCCGTGACTTTCGATGAGACCCGTGTAGCGAACTTTCTGACAACCTATCCCAAGTTGGAAGCTTTAGGTAGGCTAGGTATACAAAGACACCCCAAGGACTTACTTCGAATCTCAAAGGCCACATTAGCTTCATATTTTCAACAGATTTATTAGATATTTGCATATCTTGTCACAAATATACATCCGAAAAAGAAATACATACACATATATGTACCCGAGACCTTCTATATAAAGACCAAATATACATAATTACAATGCAAGATCTTTCATAAGATTTAAAGGACTTGTCTATTTTAAGAACAAGCATTCTCAGCCATATATCTGAATACGTTTCCCATAAGAACATTGTATATATTAAGTTCAGATTATAAGGAAACCTTGGTACTTTGTGCCTACCGATACATCATATAATGGTATCACTGAACTGAGTAATTTAAAGTACAATTAAGTAGGCTTAAAAGCTAAAGTATCGTCACGTCTAATCGTCTTGATGCAGTGACCTTACTCTTTTTATTATATTTCTTTTTCTTTTCTGATTTTTCTGATTTTTCTGATTTTTCTGATTTTTATTTTGTTTTTCTGACACTATATGACACACATACATTACGACACAAACACTGACTCATTTTACAAAGTTCCTTTTGAGAGACAATGTCACTATAGATTTCTCATTCCAATAAATTGGACTAACAACTCGAAACGAGTTCGGTCGAAAGCCTTAGTGAACAGATCAGCTAAATTAAAGTCACTCGGCACCTTTTCTAGGACTATTAATTTCTTTTCAGCACAATCACGTATAAAATGAAACCTTATGTCTATGTGCTTAGTCCTACTGTGCTTAACAGGATTATTGGTAATGGATATAGTGGATTCATTGTCTATCTTTATGGGAGTACAAAGGAATTCTGACCGTAATCACGCAGTTGTTGCTGAATCCATAGAACCTGTGAACAACATCCACCAGCTGCCATGTATTCCGCCTCGCAAGACGAGATTGCAACAGAAGTCTGCTTCTTACATTGCCATGAAACCAATTTCCCCCTAAGAACTGACATCCACCTGAAGTCGATTTCCTATCAAAATTGCAGCCTCCATAGTCAGCATCTGTATAAGCCACGAACTCAAAGTCTCCCCCAATTGAATACCAGAGACCCAGTACTGGTTGCCCTTTGAGGTAGCGAAGAATTCGCTTAACACTTTCATGTGACTTTCCCTGGGACAAGACTAATAACGAGCACACAAACAAACCGCAAACATGATATCTGGTCTTGATGCTGTAAGATACATCAATGAACCTATCATGGCCCTATAATGAGTAGGATCAACTCCTGGATCATTGAGAGAAAAAATCCCAAGTTGATGGTTCTTTTGTATAGGAGTATCCATAGGTGAAGTATCTTCCATGCCAAATCGTTTCAAGATATCTTGTGCATATTTCGTCTGATGAATGAAGAATCCGTCCTTTTCTGTTCAACCTGCAAACCTAAAAAGAAGTTCATCTCTCCCATAGCGCTCATCTCAAAAGTCCCTTTCATAATCAGCTCAAATTCCTTGCACATCTTTTCGTCTGATGACCCGAAAATAATATCATCCACGTAAACTTGTACAAGTAGGAAATCCTCTCCCTTCCATTTTGTAAACAACGTACTATCGATCAATCCTCTTTCAAAACCATTCTCGAGAAGATGCTTCGACAGTTTGTCGTACCATGCCCTTGGAGCTTGATGTAATCCATACAAAGCCTTATTCAGTCGATAGACTCTATCAGGATGATCTGGATCTTCAAACCCTGGTGGTTGAGTAACATACACTAATTCCTGGACAGTATCGTATAAGAATGCGCTCTTGACATCCAACTGATATACCTTAATGTCCTTGAAAGCAGCAAATGCTAGAAACAAGCGAATAGCTTCTAGCCTAGCAACCGGTGCAAACACCTCAGTGTAGTCCAACCCATCCTGTTGAGCAAAACCTTGAACAACTAGCCGAGCTTTATTACGTGTCACAATGCCTTTTTCATCCTTTTTGCACCTAAAAACCCATCTGGTGCCGAAAGGATACTCTCCCGAAGGTAGATCAACAAGCTCCCAGACCTGGAGTTTATCAAACTGAAACAGTTCTTGCTGCATTGCTTCAACCCAAGATGGATCTTTTAAAGCCATTTGAATATTACTTGGCTCTTCTTGAGATACAAAGCAGCTGAACTTACATTCATCAACTATACCGGTTTCTTTCATCTCTGCGAATAAACCAGACAGCTTATTAATTTGAGCTCTTGTCTTAATCCTTGCACTTGGTTCACCAATAATGTCCTCAACTGGATGATACTTGTTGACTCTATGTTGTGTAGCTTTATCAACTTGAAGATTTACACCCAAATTTGAACCTATTTCTCCATGAGGAAGTGGAGTAACTGGTTCCGATTCCTGTGTACTTGTATCTTCAGTATCCTTTGATGAACCATCTGCATTGGTGTTGTGTGAAGTTGACACAAGCTCTGTATCTTGATCTTTTCTTGATTCCTCATTATTCTTTGATGCTGTAGCAGTCGCGGATTCTGAAGGAGTAGTAGACCTTGCTCCGATGTTCTGATCACGTAGCAATACTACATCATCCACCTCTGAACTACTTGTAATATAATTCATCTTTCTGAAATGGATATGACCCATCCTTCTATGCCATAGCAGAGACTCATCTTCAGAAGCTTTGGTGAGCAGACAAACTGGCTCCACTGAATCAATTACACCTAATTCAAGACCATAGATGTCCTTCTTTCTTGGAGCCTTCAGTAATATCCATTCTTCTGGAATAACATAACCTGGTTTCAAGATAAGAGCTTCCCTTTCTGTAAAGTGAACTGGATTCCCTTTGTCGCATATTTGAGACACGCTCATCAGATTATGCTCCAGCTGTTCAACAAAGTTCACATTATCCATTTTAATCTTCCCATTGACGACTTTTCCAATACCAGAAATACTTCCGCCCTTGGGACCAGCAAAACTAACATAAGACCCTTTAACAGGTGTAAACTCCGTTAACAGTCTCTTGTCACCAGTCATATGTCGTGAACATCCACTATCGACAAACCATATCCCAGTAGTTTTCCTTAGTGGTTCCTTCTGTTCAAGAACTTCAAGATGTGCCATGAAGCCAGCTTCGGCTTCTGTAATCATACTTTTACTTACAGCTCTTACTGGTTCTGATGGTTCAGGTTCCTCTTCTACCTTCTGATGAAAACAATCAAGATCATCCGTGCTGGCATACAGTGTATAGTCGAATGAATTATCAACATGATCGTTCATTTCTTCATCAAGGTCGTGAATTATTGCCATGAATGCATGATTCTGATCATCGGTACTAGTCGAACCCCAATTATATGTACCATCAGATTGAACAACTAATGCTCTCGAGTTGTCCGTATCTCCTGAGCTTCTGTTCCCAGTATTAGCATATTGATGTCCAGAATTTTGACTCACTATAGAACCACTCTGATTGAAGTTCTGACGGCCTGTAGCTGAATTGTTGTCCCGTCTTGGCCTCTGACACTCTCTTGCAAAATGATGTGTCTCAATATATACATATTTCCCACATCTTATTTGGACGTTTTAGACACGTTTGTTAGCCATTTATACATGTTTTGTGGTGCTTTATGGTATTTGCTAGTGATTTCAGGTCTACAGCAGGTACATCGCTCATAATTGGTAGAAAATAGCTTAAGAATGGTCCATATGCACTAACGATGAAGAACGAAGCTGAAATGCCAAATTCTGGAAATTATCGCGGCACGACCAGATTACCTCGTGACGCGAGTCAGCACAAATTCCACTTCACGGCGCGACTCCGGTATCTCGCGACGCGACAAAAACAAATGTATTGAAATGCTCCAGTTTTTGCACTCCTCGCAGCACGATGATAGGGACTCGCGGTGCGATGCGCTGATGGTCTGACTGATTTTCTCTCTCCTGGGTATAAATACAAGCCCCCACTCAACCTTAAACCTAATCTTGGATACTCCAGCCTCCATACTTTCTCTCTAGCCGATTTTGAAGGGTTTTTCAAGGGTTTTTCATCATCCAAACTATTTTGAAGACTTGAAGATTAATTTTGGCTCTTGATTGGTGATTGTAGCTCGGTTGTAACCTCGATTTGGATTATTACTTCACATTTGGTACACTATGTTCTCCTTTTTATTTGAATCTCTAGCTATTTTCATTATGAGTAGCTAAATCTTTATACATCTATGAAGATGAAGTGAAACAATTAGTTATGGTTGCATAATATTTTGAATTCAAGTTGGTTTTACTTAACATTTTGTCAAGATCTTAATGAAGTGATTTCTTCTACTAACTTGTGTTCTTGGTGATATTTGTGTTCTTCGATAGTGGTACTAGTTGAATGCAAGTATTATTTTAGTTGTTTGTCTATGAATAACTCTTGCTAGGTCATGGTATGATAGTAAAGAATACAAGTCGAATAGAAATAACTTTGTTAAGTGGATTTAACGGATGGTGGTACCACGTTTCTTTCACAAAGATAAAATTGTTATTTAAATAATCAAACAAACTAGTTAGTTCAAGGTATTGTAATAGGGTTGGTGGTACCACTTGTTGCAAGAAATTGGATTGAATAGGTGATCGAGTCGATTTTACAAACGGAGTGCACCCGGTTGTGTTTTTGTCTTATCACGATTATTATCACCAACATATATGAATTTTGAGCTTAACCCATATGCAACCTAGACTTTTTGTGTAGCGGATTCGACATAGATGGCCTTTTAATTATTTGTTTACAACTCAAACTCTTTTCGCGTGCTCTCGATTAATACCGGTTGAGTACTTTATTTTACTTGTTGATTACATAGTTTTCAGAATCGCAAAGTGACAATTCGGTCACACCAAAACTTTTTACTTGTTTCACATTTTTACAACCTTTAGTACAACAATCAGTCCTTGTGTTCGATCCTGGTCTTGCCAGTTAGTTATATTACATACGAACGGGTACACTGCCCGTAAGTGTGTGGTAGTCAGGTGCTATTAAGGTTTTTGTTTGTTGTGTTGTGTTCGCAGGTTATTCACAGGTAGTGGATGAACACTCGTACTTCTGGGAAACCATTAGTGAGAGCCACATCTAACCCCGAAAAACTCAAAAAGCGCACCAAAACACAAACTTCACAACCATCAACTTCCGACCCATTTTTCATAGACACCACTCCTAGACCCAAATCCGACCACATACTTCACGAGACTTATTACGAGTCGGGAAGTAACGAGTGGGGTTACCACTCCGAAAAAGAAGAACCACTCTCCGATAAAACACCTACTCCACCCGAATCACCGAAAACAACCGTCAACATGGCCGGTCAACAAAACCCTCCTGATCTCTTCAACATGAAGATCGAGGACCTTCCTCGAACTATACCAACATCTCGCCAATCGGCCATCCGAGCCCCCAAAATTGACACTTTCACATTGAAGGGCAATCACTTGCAAATGGTTAAAGATTTGTGCTTTGACGAAAGGCACAAAAGAGACCCTCATGAGCATCTTGACAAGTTCGAGATGATTTGCAATCTATTCAATTATGGGGAAAATCAGGCCAACAACGTCAAGATGAAGCTTTTTCCATGTCTCTCACGGGAGAGGCTCATAAATGGTTGAAGGGTTTGGCACCGGATAGCTTGACTACTTGGGGTGCGGTTAGGGAAGCTTTGATTGAGAGATTCTTCCCGGCTAATCGGGAAAGAGAGCTTATACTTGTAATTAGATCTTTTAGGCAAGATGAGGATGAGTCTATTGTTGAAGCTTGGTTAAGAATGAAAGATCTCTTGTGGGAATGTCCCGGGCATGGGTGAGTGACACCGAGATTGTGGGGATATTCATGGATGGGATGAATAGGGAGAGTTATGAGAAGATGGTGATGACGTGCGGAGGTAGCATTAGTTACAAGACCTCAAGTGAGATTTGGAAGATGTTTAAGGATATGGCGAAAGCTCAAGTTTCTAGGACTTCAAATAGAGATAGGAGGTCGCGTAAGGTAGTAGCTAGAGTTGATGAGGGTGAAACATCCGAGGTAATTTCTGAAATTCGGGCACTTTCAAATCGAATGGATGAAAGGTTCTCTATGGTGGAAAACAATTTTGGTGGACTTGAGCGTGATGTGAAGATTATGGCCGGGGGTTGTACTAATTGTGGCGGACCACACCATCCCGATGAGTGTGAGTCGGTAGTTAATGAAGATGTAAATTTCGTTCAAAACCAACGTCAAGGCCAATATCAACCTCTTTTCCAACGTGGCGGAAATTTCCAAGGACGATATCAAGGTAACCCTTCTAACTCTTCTAATTTTTATTCTAACAATCGTGGTGGAAATTTTCATAATAGGTGGCAAAAGGATGATTATCATGGAGCACCTCAACAACAACAAGCACCACCCTCACCTCCAAGGCGAGAAGAAGACGAGGGCGAAGGATCACCTCTCATGGCCATGATGTCCAAGTTCCTTGACAAACAAGACAAACGAGAGGAGGCCCAAGAGAAAAGGAATATCTCAATGGAGAATTATTCCAAGCTTTTGAATGACAAGATCGGGGGCTTGCATGACAAAGATTGACATAAGCAATCGCAACACCCATGCCTTGATTTCCAACTTGGAAAAGAGAATTGATAGAATGGGCACTCAACAAAGGCAACCGGGTACTCTTCCAAGCAATACCCAACAAAACCCGAATCAAGACAAAGGCTCATGGAGGAGTGGGGATGACAAATACAAAGGTCCCCAACACCGGAACGAAACCGTCAATGCCATAACTACGCGATCCGGCAAGGTAATTGTTCCTCCTAGTGATCACTCTTGTGCTTCTAACGTTTCTCCGCAGGTTGAGCAGTTTGATGAAAGATTGGATGACGAATTAGAGTTGGAGTCACCACCGATGGAGAGCATCTCGGTTCCTAAAGCCACACCGATCAAGGAAACCGTGTTGAAACCCTACCAACCGAAGATTCCTTTTCCACAGAGATTGATGAAGGAAAAGATGAAGGAGCGAATGGATAAGTTCGTAAGTGATCTAAGGAAGTTGCATATCAATATTCCGTTTTTAGATGCAATTGTGCAGATGCCAGGATATGCAAAATGTTTGAAGCAAATTTTGATGAACAAGAAAAAGTTGGCTGAGGTGGAGACTAAAATTTTGGAAAATGTTTGCTCGGCGGCAGTGGCGGTTAAGTTACCCGAAAAGCGTAAGGATCCAGGTAGTTTTACTGTTCTTGCAAGATTGGTGATTTGACTGTGAGTAAGGCATTGACAGATTCAGGTGCTAGTATTGATTTAATGCCTTCATCTATTTATGCTAAACTGAACTTAGGAAAACCTAAACCCATCAACATGAAAATTCAATTGGCCGATAAATCCGTTATAAGACCTATGGGAATTTTAGAAGACGTGTTGGTCAAAGTGGGTGGTTTGGTCTTTCCGGTGGATTTTATCATTATTGATGTGGGTGAAGCATTAAACGTACCCCTTATTCTAGGAAGACCATTTCTTGCTACGGCCGATACTACCATTGAGGTCGGGCGTGGTAAGCTTACATTGAGAACGGGGGATGAATCGGTAGAATTCTTGAACACTACTTCTTTTTCTTCACCTAACGTTGTTAATTCTATCGAGACTGTTTGTGTTAGTTCTAGTGATTCTCAGAATGATGAATGGTCGGAAGATGAAGTGGAGAAAAAGGGAAATGAGGGGAAGATAACACTAGTGATTAATTCTCGACTGACAAGTAGCCGAAGTGCCAAGATCCGTAAATTGTACGATCGTGTCAAGTCCGCGGTTTCTCATTGCAATGTGAAGTTGTCAAAAGAACTATGTTCGAATTTGTCAACCAAAGAGAAAGAGGAGTTGATGTTGGAGGTGGATGCTTTTGGTAGAGCAAATGATTGGATTCGGACGAAGATGAAAGATGATTGCTTCCCACCTATTAAGGATGGAACTCCCAACAACTTAAGTGTGGGGAGGGGGGATAAAGGCCCCAACTTGGTTAATCTTTGAGGTTTGATCGAGTCAAGCTAATGACTCGTTAATAAAAATAGCGCTTCTCGGGAGGCAACCCGTGTGTTTTTATCATTTTTAGTTGTTTTCAGTAGTTTTGTTCTATTTTTATGTTTTTCGTTGAGATTCACAGGTGAGAAATGATTTTGGGTGAACCGGTATGTGCAAAAGTGGTTGAAAAGCCAAAAATCTGTAAAAATTGCAGCTGGTCGCGGCGCGAGTGACCCTCTCGCGGCGCGAGATTGGGTGGATTTGGAGCCATTTTGGACAGAGGATTTTTTCGCGGCGCGACCCAGGTATCTCGCGACGCGAATAGCAATTTCAACGTGATCGCGCCGCGACCCAGGTAACTCGCGACGCGATATAGCGCGTCCAGGTAAGTATTCCTTTCTTTTAATATAAAAATCGAAAAATAAAAAAGGCACTTAAAAGAAACAGCTGCACGATCTATCTATCTTTCTCTCACTCTCACCTTCTTTTTCTTTTCTCTCAAAACACACACACACACACACACTAGTTTTGTGTTTCTTCTTCTTCCTCTCTTCAAGCCTTCATCTTCTTCTCCATTTCATCATCATCATCATGTCAAGAGGGGTATGTGATTCTCAACTCTTTCTCTTTTCTTTTCAATTTTATTTCAATTTAATTAGGATTTATTTATTTTCTTGAATTTTCTTTCAATTAATGTTTGTTAATTACTTAGATAAGTTAGTATTGTTGTTTATTGTCCTTAGAGGTGATTAATTTTGGAAGAATCTTAGAAAAACCTAATTAGGGTTCTTAATTTTTAATTTGGGGGTTTTTAAGATTTAGTCATCCTTAATTTATTTTAATTCAAATTAATTAAAGCACTGTTAATTAGACATAAAACCCATTCAGAAAATCCAAAAAAAAAAAAAACTGGAAATTGCAGAATCGCGGCGCGAGTGGGGCACCTCGCGGCGCGAGATTTTGATCTGTTTACCCACTTGTGCCGTTGTTTTGTCCTAGCCTTTCGTGATTGCTTACATTTGCTTCTTCTTACTTACTTGGCATCGTTTGGTTTGTTTTTACAGAAACAACCGGTTGGCCAAAAATACGAGGGATGGGTGTGGCCAAATAACTATCAATTTGATTATGTAGATGATAGCTACACTCCACCAACCGCTCCTGCTAGTAAAACATTCAGGTTACTCAAGACACACACACATCCTTGGCTGCAATTCAAGGATGTCCCAAAGGCGGAACATCAAGTGTTCTTGAACAGGTTGGCGGAAATTCAAGACTATGAGTTGATTCCCCCTCGTACAATGGACTGGCAGATAATTCGCGATGCGCTCCTTGATGACTACTTTGCAGACAGGTTCAGGACAGAATATACTGATGATGAAACGGGTTGGGTAGCGAACATCGATATGTGGAAAAGGGTCTTTGAGCTGAACAAACCGGCTAAACTGGAATGGTGCCAGGAATTCTACTCATCTCTTAGAGTGGGATTACTACCTGTTGAGGACATTAGTGAGGATCGGGTGATCCACTTTCGATTAGGTGGAAAGCAGCGCCACTGCACGATTCCTGAGTTTGGCTATTTATGTGGGATGTTTGAGAAAAACGAGTTTAATGATGGTTTGGTTCAATCTTTCTTAGAGAATAGCATTCTGGACACTTCACATTTTGATGACGGGGTTGGGGAACCAAGCTTGATGAGATCCTGGGTAATCAGCGAGAGCTCAGGGACACTCAGGACATGATGATGGATGGATAGAGGACGATGTGGAGCCAAGTGAACCGCCTGGGCTTCCAAAACGAGTACTGGTCTCCCTACATCAACCATTGGATCCGACCGGAGTCTCCACCTCCACCACTTCCCACTCAGGCATTTAGTCCTCCTCCCATTTTCATGCCGGCCAGCACCACTTATGGATTTTTTTGTCCACATCCTGATCAGCAGCAGCAGCCCGGTTGGGCAGGCCCGAGTTCGAGCGCAGCAGGCACTAGCGGGACCACAGGGGGCGCTCAGGATATGCCCCAATTTGGGACATATAGACATACCACTGGAGAGCGCTATTCGGGGCCTGGTTTTGATTTCTACCGAGGCATATTTGGTGAGCTGGCAGATCCTGATGCTGGTGACGGTGTTCCCTCTTCTCATGACATGGATGAGAATTGATTTATTCTATCTTCCTTCTATTTTCTGAAACTCTTGAAACTTTGAACTTTATTTCTTTTCGATTTGGTTGTAATTCCGTCGTTTAGGCGATGAGACATTTGTAGTATTTTCCGTATTTCCTTTATTATGAACTATGTAGTTGTTTTGGTATTTTGCTTTTGGTGATTGTCAGGTGATTATTTCAAGTTTGCAAGTTGAATTGTGAGAGAATGCCTTGGGAATTTTTTGGAACAAACAAGCGGGTTTATGCTGGCAGTCAGTTCAGCACCCACTTAAATTTTGGCTTCAACTTTGCATTGGTGAATTCTTGCTTTCACCTGGAGGTTTTTCATTGTTCCTTTCTACATTTTGCATTTTCCCCTTTTCCCATTGTTTGCCTTAGTTATTCGTCCATTGAGGACAATGTACAACTTAAGTGTGGGGAGGGGGATGGTAAATTGGAAAAATGAAAAATTTTGAAGTTTCTTTCCTTAACTAGCATTTTGGTTATGTTTTTAAATTTTTGAGGCTATAGGTTTTGTGCAAAGACGAGAAATGAGGACTTTGAATTTTGCTAATCTAGGATAAAACTTGAGATTGTTTACCTTTAGCTTTCCTTTCCTAGTGCTTGTAGCATTTCATCGTTCCAAGGGGTCATAGGCTTGTTCCGAACTTCAAATAATCTAGGTTGCTTGCGAATTGTACCTTAATGATGAACCTAATATGAATAATAGCTTCACTAGATGATGTATTGGTAGGCACCGCTTGAGGTTTTCCATTTGAATTTTGCAACTTGTGTGCATGAAAGCTCGAAATGTATTAAATATGCTTGTGGTAATTTGACTTAACATATGGTTTGCACACCGGATGTCCGGTCCTTAATTCTTATGTTATAGGTTGTAGCTCTAGTCATTATGTTTGGTCTTTATATCGGGGTGTCTGGGGTGCTTCGCATCAAACGGGTGGCACATGTGGGAATGCGCATAATCTTTTTCTAATAGTCTAATGCTAATGTGGTCTTTGAGACTCGAACAAGTAAGTCCTTGGGGTAACTTCGTTTTACCTAGCTCACCTAAAGCTTCCAACTTGGGATGGGTTGTCAGAAAGTTCATTACACGGGTCTCATCGAAAATCACGGGTGTTAAATTATAAAACTTTTTATTCTCACATGTGTTTGTGTTTAGAGCATGGTCTCTGGATATGCAACCCAACCTTGAGTTCTGGCGTATGTCTCTTAACGATACTCACGTATCCGTAGCGAACCGCTGGCCGGACGCTTAAAGTACACTTTCGTATGATCACCTGATGTGTGGATAGAGTTGCAATTCTAGACCGTAGGAGTATGTTTTGTCAAGGGACTCATAAGTATAACGCAATGAAAACCTTATGGAAAACCAATGGCGTGAGTGTTTAAGTGGACAATTATGCCGATAATCATTGTGGAATATTGCTTATGTTGCCAATAATAATGTTGATGCTTGCTAGTAGATTATAGCTTAGTAAGAACGAGCCTAAGGTCAATTGGAATGATAGAAATGTTCAAGAGGTGTTAACACAAGCATAGGGAGGATTCTAATTATAACCGAAAGATGGTTTTACCCTAGATTAGTCAAAATTTTCTGATTTCGTCTTAAACTTTGCTCATTAGTTTTTAAATGCATTTGCTTTTGGTATTCGACACCGCTTGGTAGGAAACTTCACTTATAACCATGTTTTGTTTTATGAAATCGTGAATTGTTGGGTTATTGAGAATTGATTAAAGTGCATACTTGCTTGAGGGCAAGCAAGGTTTAAGTGTGGGGAGGTTTGATGTGTCTCAATATATACATATTTCCCACATCTTATTTGGACATTTTAGACACGTTTGTTAGCCATTTATACATGTTTTGTGGTGCTTTATGGTATTTGCTAGTGATTTCAGGTCTACAGCAGGTACATCGCTCATAATTGGTAGAAAATAGCTTAAGAATGGTCCATATGCACTAACGATGAAGAACGAAGCTGAAATGCCAAATTCTGGCAATTATCGCGGCGCGACCAGATTACCTCGCGACGCGAGTCAGCACAAATTCCCCTTCGCGGCGCGACTCTGGTATCTCGCGACGCGACAAAAACCCCTGTATTGAAATGCTCCAGTTTTTGCACTCCTCGCGGCGCGATGATAGGGACTCGCGGCGCGATGCGCTGATGGTCTGACGGATTTTCTCTCTCCTGGGTATAAATACAAGCCCCCACTCAACCCTAAACCTAATCTTGGACACTCCAGCCTCCATACTTTCTCTCTAGCCGATTTTGAAGGGTTTTTCAAGGGTTTTTCATCATCCAAACTATTTTGAAGACTTGAAGATTAATTTTGGCTATTGATTGGTGATTGTAGCTCGGTTGTAACCTCGATTTGGATTATTACTTCACATTTGGTACACTATGTTCTCCTTTTTATTTGAATCTCTAGCTATTTTCATTATGAGTAGCTAAATCTTTATACATCTATGAAGATGAAGTGAAACAATTAGTTATGGTTGCATAATATTTTGAATTCAAGTTGGTTTTACTTAACATTTTGTCAAGATCTTAATGAAGTGATTTCTTCTACTTAACTTGTGTTCTTGGTGATATTTGTGTTCTTCGATAGTGGTACTAGTTGAATGCAAGTATTATTTTAGTTGTTTGTCTATGAATAACTCTTGCTAGGTCATGGTATGATAGTAAAGAATACAAGTCGAATAGAAATAACTTTGTTAAGTGGATTTAACGGATGGTGGTACCACGTTTCTTTCACAAAGATAAAATTGTTATTTAAATAATCAAACAAACTAGTTGAGTTCAAGGTATTGTAATAGGGTTGGTGGTACCACTTGTTGCAAGAAATTGGATTGAATAGGTGATCGAGTCGATTTTACAAACGGAGTGCACCCGGTTGTGTTTTTGTCTTATCACGATTATTATCACCAACATATATGAATTTTGAGCTTAACCCATATGCAACCTAGACTTTTTGTGTAGCGGATTCGACATAGATGGCTTTTTAATTATTTGTTTACAACTCAAACTCTTTTCGCGTGCTCTCGATTAATACCGGTTGAGTACTTTATTTTACTTGTCGATTACATAGTTTTCAGAATCGCAAAGTGACAATTCGGTCACACCAAACTTTTTACTTGTTTCACATTTTTACAACCTTTAGTACAACAATCAGTCCTTGTGTTCAATCCTGGTCTTGCCAGTTAGCTATATTACATACGAACGGGTACACTGCCCGTAAGTGTGTGGTAGTCAGTTAGCGGTAGATCTTGTTATAATTTTTAAACTAGATTTCACACATCACAAAATGTCCAAAACCATCACAGTTATAACACTTCACCTTGGTCTTGTCAAACCCTACTTTGCCATTCACAACCTTCCTTCCGGTTCTATCTGTGAAACGCTGAACTCTCAATGTTAACATAGCTAATTGCCAGTTTAGATCCATTTCTTCCAAGTCATCTGGATCAACTTGCTTGTAATCCTCCTTAACCAAATCAGGATCAGTCAGTTTTCCTCCAATTAACTTCTCATGAGCAGAAACAAATGAAGCGAGCATGCCCAAATGTCCCTCAGCAGATCTTATGCTCATCGGCATCCCTGTGTAACCCGAGCTTGGAGAACTACCATTCTGAATCCCATTATGCACTACCATGGCCGATTCTGGAGAAGTTACATACATCAAGTTGCTATCAGAATCCGTTGACATCTTCATCTTGTCATCATCTCCACTATAGAAGGCAGTAATCCCTTCACTTGAAGATTTTGCAGAAGGAACGCTTGATTTGCTATGATAAAGTTCAGGACGCTGAACAAAATCACTGCTACCTGCTTCCTTCGACTTTCGTTTCATATCTTGACCTCTCAGATTTCGAATGATCTGATCCAGAGTCCATGTGCTAAATTCGGGATTTTGTTGGATTGAAGTCACAAACCCTTCCCACTTAACTGGAAGAGCTTCCAACAACTTCTCGATGACATCTTCTGGATCAGGTTTGTACCCAAAATATGCAAGCTCAACCAGCAGATGACTGTAACGAATCAAGGTCTCATCAAGAGATTCATCTTTGAAGCTAGTAAAAACATAATACTGCTTCTTTAGCAAATCCTTCCTTCTCTTCTTGAGATCATCATCACCTTCACAATGCTCTTTAAGTGCATCCCATAAGCCTTTTGCACTGTCATACATTTCAAACAAGTGCAAGAATTCCCCTTGGAGAGCCATTCAGAGTGATCCTAAAGCTTTACTTTCTGCTTCGTAGTCTTTCTTTTGATCGACAGTCATTTGCTCATACGAAGCCGCTTTTCCACCACCAGAACCAGTAGGTTCTTTGTCACCTTGCACAGTGGGATGAACATAACCATTAACAATACATATCCACATCCTCACATCCATTAACCTGCAATATGACTCGAATCTTCCCTTCCAACTGAAATATCTATCAAGGCTTATCAACTTGGGCGGTGAATTGGCCTTTCCGGTTTCGTGATCCATCAGAATTAATTGATTCAGCAAAGATTGATAATTTGCGGGTAATTGAGACGTCATTTTCTCCGAGCTAGCAAAATTCACGAACTGTTTACAAAAATAAACGAGGTCATAAAAGTTCACGAGGTCGTAAAGAAATGCGATGTCGCAATTAAACACTCGAGGTCGTAATTGAACTGGCGAGGTCTTAAAGAGCTCATGAGGTCGCAAACGAAATACGAGGTCGCAATTGAACTGGCGAGGTCGTAATTAGCTACCCAGGTCGCAATACGAGATGGATGAGGTAATACGAGCCCGCGAGGTCGCAAACGATGCTGGAATCCTTAGATCTCTTAAATTCGAAACCCTAAAAACCAACAACAACACCTTCGACTGCTGCAAATACAAATAGAGGTCACAAACAAGATTTCCGGTCGTAAACTCGTGAAAGAATCACGTCTAAACGACCCTAAATCGATATTGTCTATCACCAACAAGCTATAACCTTCCGGTATTAAACCAAGAGCTCTGATACCAATTGTAAGTCCCCTGGTACGGATCGTTAATAGCTTGCTCCAGTTATCTTAAGGTGCGGAATCCCTCACTATAACTTGGTGATCAACAATAAGCCTTCAGATCATCTGCTGCCTTGCAGATCTTCTCTAGGCTAGCGGAACAAGCTTTGACGACTTAACCTGCACAAATATGCTCAAAATTTCGACAAATGTTCAACCCTAAACTCTGTTAGGGTTCGGTTTATATAGGGATCAACACGACTGGGCTTCAGCATACTGGCCTCGTATTTCAGGCCCAGCTCGACCTATTTACGAGGTCGTATTTATGCTCTAGCCTCGTATTTGTCCCTGCAAATACGGTGTCGTATTCCTATAGTGAAATGCGAGGTCGCATTTCACACTTAGCAGATTTATTACACATTCAATACTTCAACTTAATCTAGTATTCTATGCATAATACTAAGTTCATTAATAACAATCACATTACAAAGACATATAACAATATAAGCCCAAACAATCTAGACTGCTATTGACATAGATGTGCACTTACAGAAAGTAAGATAATGAAACTTTCGTGGCAAAAGTTAAAAAAATAAAAGTATAAAAAGTAAATAAAACAAAAGTTTCGTGCGCAAAGTAAAAGAAACGAAAGTGATGTGGCAAAAAGTAAAAGGGCGAAAACTTTAGTAAATTTATGTGATAAAAAGTAAAGAGATTGAAACTTTCGTGGCAAAAGTTAAAAGAACGAAAGTTTAAAAACTAAACAAAACAAAACTTTCGTGCCAAAAGTAAAAGAAATTAAGTTATGTGACAAAAAGTAAAAAGGTTAAAAGTTTCGTGGCAGAAATGTGAAACAATCCAAGTTTCGTGTATCTAAGGAAACTTGGATTGTTATATATATAATACTTCTAAAGAAAGAGGGGCAGATATAAGAAAAATAAAAGTTTGGGGCAAAAATCAAAATAAAAATATAAAAGTATAAAAAGTAAATAAAACAAAAGTTTCGTGCGCAAAGTAAAAGAAACGAAAGTGATGTGGTAAAAAGTAAAAGGGCGAAAACTTTAGTAAATTTATGTGATAAAAAGTAAAGAGATTGAAACTTTCGTGGCAAAAGTTAAAAGAACGAAAGTTTAAAAACTAAACAAAACAAAACTTTCGTGCCAAAAGTAAAAGAAATTAAGTTATGTGACAAAAAGTAAAAAGGTTAAAAGTTTCGTAAATTTATGTGATAAAAAGTAAAAGGGCGAAAACTTTAGAAATTATGTGAAAAAAGTAAAAGGGCGAAAACTTTAGTAAATTTATGTGATAAAAAGTAAAAGGACAAAAGTTTACTGTAGAAATCTCAACTTAAATTGTTATATATATATTATATATATAATACTCCTAAAGAAAGAGGGGCAGATATAAGAAAAATAAAAGTTTGGGGCAAAAATCAAAACAAAAATGTGTGATAAAAAGTAAAAGGACAAAAGTTTACTGTAGAAATCTCAACTTAAATTGTTATATATAATAATAAGTATCCTATTTGAGTAATATACCTTATACTCCATGAATTATCGTGCATTAATTTTATCATGATCCAATGGTCAAATCTTATCTATTTGTTTTACTTTAATACTTGTTTTACAATAAAACCTATATATATATATTTTTCAATAATAGATATATATATATTCAATAATATATATATATTATATATATATATATATGTGTGTGTGTGTGTGTGTTGTGTGTGTGTGTGTGTGTGTGTGTGTGTGTGTGTGTTGTTAGGATTAATACAATTTGTCACATACAAATAACACGAGTACGCAGCGGAAATAATTATGCAATATATAAATTAACAAAGTTGTGAATGTGTACCTTTTAGCTAAGCTCCAATAAACAATATAATTATTGTTAGGGTTTAAAGTAAAACCCCTCTACGATCGCACACACGACACCACTATGTATGTATGCTAGTACCCGATCACGAATCCCACAACCCTTTGTGCTTCCTTGATGTAGTCGAAACCCAAAACCGAAAACCCTTTGGGTTTGTTTTCGGCCAAAAAAGAGAGAGGAAAAGATATTTTGTTAGGGTTTTTACCTTTCAATTGTCATACAAATCAATAACCCTTAACCCCTTTATATAGGGTTAATAATTAGGGTTATTTAACTTGGTGAACAAGTTTGTGTTGGGTTACAAAACCCACCCCAAAACCGGCCCCCTATTAGGATTAGGAAACATCCCTAATTCCTAATTTTCACTTAAGTCCATCTCTTTTCTAAACCTTTAATTAATAAACGTATATTTAACATTTAACAAACGTTTATTTAATTATTTCGTGAACATATTAATTAATATACTACATTAACATATTAATTAATTACATAGTGTATTTGTGTCAATACGTGTGACCCCGTAGGCTTAAACATTTCCGGACATGCGTTTATTTAACGTGATCATATTACAACAGCTCCCACTTGAGCATGTTATTACAAAGGCAATAACATTAGTTAGCAACACGCCAATGCTCCCGGAAATATTTAAGTATAGTTTCTTAAAATATATTTGAAATGGTTCCAGTGTTTACTATCCCTTTGTTTCAGATACCCTTGTTAAATATGGATATGGATCAAAGTCATTCCATACTTTAACGATTTTGTTTCTCATTTCTATAACTAATTAAGATTACCAAATAAATCGAGACACATCTAGATTTCATTTGGGTACGGCCATACACACATCTTAATTAATTAATGAGGGGCCCAATGGTATCATTCTTCAATAACTAGTTGAAGGAACAAATCCTATTTTGACTACATGTGTCAGTCATGTACTTCACTACACTTCTGAAAATACCCTTTGTTACTACCTTATTCAGGATAGCTAGAACTATATCAAGAAAATGCAATCCATACATGCATAACCTACTTGTATCTCAAGTCTAAGGATAAGTAAAGCAACCATTTACGAATTTCACTTAATGACGCCGATCCATAAAGTGATAACTCGTTAGTGGGGTAGTCCAATATGCATCTTATGAATATCATGTGAGTTTGGTGGGACCATCCTTAATATTCTAAGAATATTACCAATCACTCAGATTTGTCTTAGTTTAACTATATTCCCATATAGTTAATCGACAATGAACAATTTAGAATATAAATTATTCATGGATTTAAACATGCAAATATAGGATACAATTATATATTAAATGAAAACAAACATACCAAGTACTTTAATTCATTTATTAAATAATAATTGTTTATCATCCTTTATCCAAATACTAAACACAGATTTTACATGAAATAACTAGCTAATTTAAGTCCTATGCCCTCGGCATGCTTATCGAGCTTTCCTTTTGACAAAGCCTTTGTAAAAGGATCACCTAAGTTATAATCTGTGTGAACTTTGAGTAACTTGATTTCTCCTAGTGCGATCTGTTCACGAACATAGTGATATCGTCTAGGATAATGTCTGGCACCTTTCTGAACTCCGGGTTCGTTGGCTATGATTATTGCACCAGAATTGTCGCAATACATATCTATAGGTGTGTTATTTGAGGGAATCACGTCAAGCCCAGAAATAAACTTCCTAATCCAGACTGCTTCCATGGCGGCTTCTGAGGCGGCAATGTACTCAGACTCTGTCGCAGACATAGCAACTGTGGTTTGCTTCTTGCTCTTCCAATCAACCGCGCCTCCATTTAAAACGAAGACGTATCTCGACTGAGATTTTGTATCATCTCTATCAGTCTGAAATCCAGCATCACAGTATCCAGTCACTTTGAGCTCTGCATCAGGATTTCCTCCATACACCAGAAATAAGTCTTTAGTAGCTCGCAGATACTTAAGAATGTTCTTCACAGCAGTCCAGTGACCTTTACCTGGATTCTGTTGATATCGGCTAACGATATTTTGCACGAATGCTATATCAGGTCTAGTGCATCTTACCGCATACATAATAGATCCCACAACCGAAGCATAAGGAACCCTTTGCATACGCTCCACCTCATCAGGTGTAGAGGCACCTTGTTTGCTAGATAAGCCAAGTCCTTCCTGCATGGGTACGAAACCACGCTTGGAATTCTCCATCTTGAATCTCTTCAAGATCTTATCAATATAAGCACTTTGACTTAGTCCAATCAACCGCTTAGTTCTATCTCTGTAGATCTTGATTCCAAGAATGAGAACCGCTTCACCCAAGTCTTTCATAGCAAAACACTTTCCAAGATGGGATTTTACATCTTGCAACATTGGAATGTGATTTCCTATGATCAATATGTCGTCTACATATAAGACAAGGAAAGTAACATTACTCTCACTAGCTTTGCGATATACACATGGCATCAGGATTTTGAGCGAAACCAAACTTTTTGATTTCCTCAAACCTTTTATTCCAACTTCTTGATGCTTGCTTTAGTCCATAAATGGGCCTCTGAAGCTTGCATACTTTGTTGGGATATTTTGGATCAACAAAACCCTCAGGTTGTACCATATAGACTTCCTCGTCTAGGTACCATTCAAGAAAGCGGTCTTGACATCCATTTGCCATATCTCATAGTCATAGTACACTGCTATGGCTAAGATAATCCTAATAGCTCTAATGTCTGCTACTGGAGAGAAGGTCTCATCATAGTCAACTCCATAGAGCTGAGTATAACCTTTCGCCACGAGACGAGCTTTATAGGTGTGTACATTTCCATCCATGTCGGTCTTCTTTTTAAAGATCCATTTACACCCAACGGTTCTACCATTAGGTGGAAGATCAACCAAGCTCTAGACTTGATTGTCTTTCATGGATTTCATTTCCACATTCGCAGCTTCAAGCCATTTGTCAGATTCTGGATCTGATAATGCATCTTTGAAGTTTGGAGGTTCATCTAGATCTCCTAATACGTGTTCCTCAGATTCTATATTTAGATTCAACTTTTCACGAGCACGTATTGTCCTTGAGGACCTACGAATTTGGAATTTCATCAACTTGAGGTTCATCACTTTGAACATGTCCCCCCTCCCCCCAAGTTGATGATCGCTAGTGTTTTCAGAAGTTGACGCATCTTCCTCTTGAGTCTCATCAAGTTCTACAATCCTCCCACTGTTTTCTTGAGCGATGAGATTCTTTTCAAAGAACTCAGCGTATCTAGCAACTTTAACAGTGTTTTCGGTAGGAAAGTAGAAGTAGTAACCCATCGTTTCCTTTGGGTATCCTACAAAGATGCACTTAACTGATCTGGGTTGAAGTTTGTCAGGCGTATCTCGCTTCACAAGTGCCTCACATCCCCAGACTCTTAAGTAAGTGATGTGCAAAATCGAGTCTTAAATTTATAAACAAGAAATACCGATTTTACTACCTAATGCACACTCTCGGGTAGTGGACCCGTTCGTGTATAGTATAGATAAATGGTAAGTCAGGATCGAACACAGGGACTATTTATTCAGAAAAATGTGAGTTTAATGTAATTCTAGAAGATGGGGGGTTGGTTTAATGACCCAATGTCACTTTGTTTTAAAAGCAGTTAGTAAATTGAGCAAGTTAGTAATTCCGAAGAATTAATCTGAAAGAGTTTGTTATAAACAAGAATATTAAAAGGTCATCTACCTCGAATCCATGACACTACAAATTCAGGTTGCACTTAATTGAAGAACCAATTCAAATATGTTGATTAATAACCGAGAACTAAACAAAGACTCACCCCGTACCCGTCAAGTTCGTTACTTTATTCAATCCCCTTAATTAACTAGTTCCATTACTAAGACCGGTACCCCGAGACGCCTTTCATAACTTTCCTAATCAATTATTTGTTTTGGTTATTTAGATAACAATTGTGTCTATTGATTGTACCCAACCATTAACTCGTTAACTCTTATTATCTATCAATTGCTTTCTACCGTACCCGTCATAGAACCAATCACTTATACCTAAGCAATTAAAATCATTCATACACAACTCTAGCTACCACTAAAATCATGCATAAACAACCAACAATTGAAAGATAAATCATAAAGAGTTAATAAATTAAGATCACGACACAACGTTAAATTAAATCGACTTGAATTATAAAAATAGTGCAACCATCATTATTTCGTATCACTTCATCTCAATAGATGATAAAAGACTTAGCTACTCATATTTAGACTAACACCAACACAAACAATAAATTTGGAAATTGAAGAAAACATAATTCTACCAAACAATGAATCCAAACCAAAACTCCAAAAGTAATTGCTCGTAACAATGAATTAATCTTTAACAATATGCTTAACCAAATGTTCGAAATAAATAAAGAAAGAAATCGACCAGTAGGAAGTTGCCTGCTTGACTTGATTGAATTGCGGCTCCTTATGTCTCACGCACGAAAACAAAAGCCAAAGGCTTTGTCTCTGCGGCTCCAACCTTCTGCCGACTCTCCCCCTCCAATTCGTAACTTTTTTGTGAGGATCTAAATTGGCGGCTGCCCTCACCTCCAAAACTCTCCATGGTAGATATTATAACATATATAATATAATACCTTTGCTTGTTGCCTACGTGAAACAAAGATGCTGCAGGCCTGTTTTTGTGTTGTAACTTCATTTAGCCCATTTATTGTTGTTGAAGTCATGGTCTAAAAAGCCTGAGAATGGGAATCCAGTAATCCAGCCCATCTTCATAATTAATTCCAACTTCCAAATCACTTGATAGTTGATATCAATCTATCTTTTGTACAACTTCAGTTAAAATAACAGTTTTTTTCTCATTCCTCAACTTATGGACCTATAATTCAAATAAATTACTTGTTAAGTATCAAAAGTCCATGAAACAATCATAATTTAAACATAAAAGAAACGATATCGCGTAAAATAAATATGTATAAAATAGACGATATCAAATTCCCCCACACTTAAACTTTGCTTGTCCTCAAGCAATTCTGCACTTTATCAATCTTAATAACCCAATCAAAATGTGACAAAACAATATAAGGTTATTCGGGAAGTTTCCAACCAGGCGGTCTTGAATACCAAAAGCAAATGCATTTAAAAATTAATGAGCAAAGTTTAAGACGAAATCAGGAAAATCCTACCAATCTAGCATAGAACCATCTTTCAGTTACAATCAGAATCCTTCCTATGTCTGTGTTTACCTCTTTAACATTTCTATCCCTCCAATTAAACTTAAACACGTTCCTACTAAACATACAATTTAATTTACAAGCATCAAAAATTTTCCTTGAGCAACATAAGTAATATTCCACGATGATTATTGGTATGTTTGTCCTCTTAAACACTCGCGCCATCAGTTTCCATTTGGTCTATAACTGGCCTACTTATGTGTCCCATGACAAAATATACTCCCATGGTCTAGAATTACAGCTCTAACCACACATCAGGTGATTATACGAAAGTGTACTTTAAGCGCCTAGCCAGCGGTTCGCTACAGATACGTGAGTATCGTTAAGAGACTTACACTTAGACTCAGGGTTGGGATGCATATCCAAAGACCATGCTCTAAATACAAACACATACGAGAACAAAAAGTTTATAATTTAATACCCGTGAGTTTCTATGAGACCCGTGTAGCGGACTTTCTGCCAACCTAGCCCAAGTTGGAAGCTTTCTGTAACATCCCAAACTTTTCAAGTTTGACTATTTGACTTTTCCATTAATTAACGTTAGGCCCGTTAAGTTTATGTGCCCTATATGGGATTATGTGATTAAATGCTTATGTGTTTAATATGGAATGATTAATATGAGTTGAATGAAAGAAATTAAAAGTAAAGTATAAAAGTTAAGTGCTTGCTAGGTTGTTAAGTCTCCCGGTAAGTGATTTAAGCTAAGAAAGTCATGTTTGGAAGTTAAGGGGTCCAAAGTGTAAGATTAGGAGTTGATGGCCAGGGGTTAAGTGGCAATTAGGCATCCCTAATTGTCACAAATCAGTTCCATACGTGAGATAACCCCAGAGCCGATCCTCTCTCCCTCCCAAAAGCAATTCTTCATCAAATCTCTTCGTTCATTGGTGTTTCGGGCAAGTTTTGTTAAGAATTCTTATCCTCTTGATCACCTACAGGTAATATAGATGATTTCCCTTTGATTTTTGATGATATGAGTCAATCAATTAGATTCAAATCTGGTCTTAGGGTTTGGGTTGGTTTAATTGCAATCCGTTAATCGATTTCGAGTCATTCACGTGATTAATCGATTGTATTATAATGGTAAATGATTCAAGGATCAATTGGTGTTTTCAATGAGTGATTTTGGCCTTATTTTAAGTGTATTTGATGTTCATAAGGCCTGGAGTTGTGTTAAAGTCGAATGGGAGTCGAATTAGGTTAAAGGAAAATTGCTGATCTGGTCATCAGTCTCGCGAGGGCACTTTTCCCCCTCGGCGAGATCAGTATGGCTAGTATGGGTCTGGAGTTCAATCTCGACGAGGTCACTATTTCCCCTCGACGAGATCAAACATCAGAAAGGTTTAGGGTACTTTTAATTGTCTAGTTGACTTATACTTCAATCGTTCTTGTACCTTAGGTTATCGGGAACACTTGTCAAGCACGGTAACCCTATTTGTGATTGTTGTTCACTCTATTGAGGTAAGATAACATCTTTTGTCACCTGATGGTACAACAAAACACATTTTTATAAGTTAAACTTCCCAAATGATTATGTATGCATGTTTATATGATTATGGGTGATTATGGGAGGTTAATAAGGGATACGATGCTTACCATTAATGATGTATGACATGCTTATGCAGGTTGCAAAGGCATGAGGTAAGTGCATATGTTATGAAATGATGAAATGTTTATGTTATGTGATTATGAAAAGATGAAATGATTATGTTATATGTTCGTATGCATGGCTTGAACACCTAGTCACTAGACTTATGATTAGGATTGCCATGTCACATGCACGTTTAAGGGCCTTAAAGTAAAGAAAGAAATACGTGAAAGTATTGTGTTAAGGTGAAAGTGTAGCCTAATCTAATATAAAGTTAAGAAGTCTCGAGCAATATGTAAAGTCTTGTGTTAAGCTTAACCCGTGCTAGTTCCTCGGAGCTAGGGCGTACGTGGTCACGTGGTTAGGGAATCATGATACCTCCTGTGGCATAGTTATGTTTGAGTATTCCGGGTGGAGTAACTAACCACCATTGCATAAAGGCATAAACGGTTTATTTAGTTGGAAAGACTTTGCCATTCCTTAACGACACCGATGGACCACCTTATGGTTTACCCATCATGTCGGGTGTGAGGAATCCATGTATGATCTACGACCGCCTGCACATAAACCCCACATCCCTATGTAAGTGGCACAAGTCACTTAGCCTACGTCTAGGCAAAGAAACAAAGAAAAGTAAAGAAAGATAAAGAAAGAAAAGTTAGGCACATTAGGTACATGATGATCCTATTGTGTTACGTTAAGTTATGTGTGCGATGATATGATATGTATGTGATATTAACATTTATGATACGTTTTGTTAATATATTATGAAATGGCAAATGTTTTCAAATTCATGTTATCTTACTTAGCTAATTTATTAGCTAACACTTGCTCTTTTGAAAATGTTGTGCCTTCAGGATAAGCAAGCTTGAGCTAGGAAAAGATTAGCTCGGTGAGATGGGTAGAAGTAATAAAGAAGATTAGCATTAGACATTGAATGCTTAGACTTCACCTTTTGCCTTATGTATTGGCTACTTCATTTATGTTTTAAGACATTGTAATAATGTGGGCATTTATGTTGGTGCCAAGACTTGGATTTCATTTTATTATTTTGATGATGCACATTAGTAACACCATTTATGAAAGGTACCATCCGTTACGGATGGGGCAGTTTTTAAAGTGATCTTTTCCGCTACGTTTTAAACGCCGTTTGGCAAAGCTTTTGAAAATCCAGGTTTTTAAATGACGGGTGTTACATGGTGGTATCAGAGAAATGGTTTAAGTGAACCAAAAACCGACCAAAGCCATAGGATTTTGGACTTAAACCGCATGAGAAATGATAGGCTTAAGTAGTAATGCTTTAGCTTTATGATGAAATGTTTTAGGACGGGTTGGGATGAGTGAGAGTGTAGGTTAAGGCTTATGCTATGTTTTATGCTTATGTATGTTCATGTAAATTAGCCTTATTCCTCGATTTCTCGCTTCCTCTGTCGATGAATGTCCTTATTGCTACGATAGACGACCTCTTAATGTAATGTTCAAATTCCCCGGTCAGAACTTGACAAATTTGTACAATTGATTTGTGTGCGTGTGTTGTCAATGAATTTTATCCACTACGCCTTATTATGCGATATATGCTAAGAGTTGTGACTGAAAACGAAGTGTTATGAGAGAAGAAATTCGCTAAATTGAGTCCAACCCATTGGGTTAGAGACAAGGACCATAAAGAAAAATAGGTATGAGGTGTCATGTTTGTGATGGAAGTTGTAGTAGTTCAAGTTGAGAAAGTGTTTGTAAAAGTGACGAAACGAAGTTTGAGTTTAAAAGGAAGAACACGGAAGTTCCAGATGGGAGTAAGAAGTTCAAGGTTGATAGAAAGCTGAATGGTCGATGTTTTGGTTGCAAGCTGGCTCATATTGGTCCATGTTTAGATAAGACTCGTAGGTGTGATACTTGTGGTGGTACGGGTCACCCTACTTCAGAATGCAAGGACAAGCCTAAGTGTTACAAGTGTCACCAAAGCGGTCATTTCATCAAGGATTGCCCGCAAGGAAAAGATGATGGAAAGAAGACGGCTGCACCAAAGCCAAAGGTTCGAGCTCTTCAGATGATAGTAGATGCTGCCAATGATAAAAATGAGGTAGTAAGTGGTACTTTTCTTGTTAATTCAAAGCTTGCTTCTGTTCTTTTTGATTCGGGTGCAAATAGGTCTTTCGTGTCTACATTGTTTGCCCCTAAGCTTGATAAAGTTACTACTCCCCTAGATTGTTCTATAGAAGTTGAAATTGCTAACGGTACTATTAGTGACATTCAAGAGGGTTATGATGATTGCTCAATTGAGATAGAGGGTCGTTCCTTTCCGGTTCAGCTATTGCCTACAACTCTTGCAGGGTTTGATGTGGTGATTGGCATGGACTAGTTGTCTCAAAATGATGCTACTATTTTATGTTCCAAAAAGATCGTGCGTTTCACCACTCCGGATGGTAAAGTTATTTCAGTTTATGGAGATAAGAAGAAAGGGAGCTTAAAGATCATTAATATGATGAAAGCTCTCAAATGCATACGACAGAATAAGGACCACTTCCTTTCTTATGTTATTGATACACGAAAAGAGAAACCTTCTGTTTCGAATGTTGATGTGGTTTCTGAATTTCCTGATGTCTTTCCTGATGATCTTCCCGGTATTCCTCCCGACCGTGAGGTCACTTTTCGGATTGATCTTGTACCCGGTGCTACTACTGTTGCAAAGGCACCATATCGTTAAACTCCTACAGAAATGATAGAGCTAATGTCTCAGCTCCAAGAGCTGCTTGATAAAGGTTTCATACGTCCAAGTTCCTCGCCTTGGGGAGCTCCTGTTCTCTTTGTCAAAAAGAAAGATGGTTCTATGCGTATGTGCATAGACTACCGTGAGCTTAATAAGCGAACGGTTAAGAATAAGTATCCTCTCCCGCGTATTGATGATCTCTTTGATCAGCTCCATGGTGCTTCTTACTTCTCAAAGATCGATTTGCGGTCCGACTATCATCAATTAAAAGTCAAAAAGGAATATGTGGCTAAGACAGCTTTTCGTACACGTTATGGGCACTATGAGTTTCTTGTCATGCCGTTTGGGTTGACAAATGCTCCTGCCGCTTTTATGGATTTAATGAATCGGGTATGTCGCCCGTTCTTAGATCATTATGTGATTGTCTTCATTGACGATATTCCTATCTACTCTAAGTCTGAAGCTGAGCACCGTGAGCACTTAAGAGCCGTTCTTGAGGTTCTTAGGGAGAAAAAGTTATATGCAAAGTTCTCAAAGTGTGAATTCTGGCTTCAAGAAGTTCAATTTCTCGGGCATGTTATCTCTTCCGAAGGTATAAAAGTTGATCCTGCAAAGATTGAAGCTGTCTCCAAATGGGAACAGCCTAAGACACCTACGGAAATCAAAAGTTTTCTTGGTTTAGCGGGCTATTATCGAAGGTTTATTCAAGATTTCTCTCGTATAGCTAAGCCTATGACTGAATTGACAAAGAAAGGAGTGAAGTATGTGTAGACTGAAGCACAAGAAACAACCTTCCAAACGTTAAATAAAAAGTTATGTGAAGCTCCTGTCCTCGCCTTACCCGAAGGTACTAATGATCTAGTTGTTTATAGTGATGCTTCTACTTCAAGTTTGGGTTGTGTTCTTATGAAAAGGGACAAAGTCATTGCATATGCTTCACGTCAGTTGAAGCCTCATGAAAAGAACTACCCGACTCATGATCTAGAGTTAGCTGCTGTGGTGTTTGCTTTGAAGCTATGGAGGCACTACTTATATGGCACTAAGTGTACATTGTACACCGATCATAAAAGTTTGCAATATGTGTTCACTCAAAAGGATATGAATGTAAGACAACGAAGATGGATGGAACTTCTGAAAGATTATGATTGTGAGATAAAGTATCATCCCGGTAAAGCTAATGTGGTGGCGGATGCATTGAGCCGAAAGGTGCAGAATTATTCTTGTAGATTAATGAGTATGGTTGTCCAAGCCAAGTCTGGATTACTTGAACGTATCAAGGAAGCCCAAGCTAAGGCTCTTTTGAAAGAAAATGTTGACAAAGAAGGTATCGGTAAGAAGAAGCGTCTTGATATGGAAATGAACAGCCGTGGATTCCAGACCTATAAAGGCCGAATTTGGGTACCATTGCTTGATGGTAACCGAGAGTTGATTCTTGAAGAAGCTCATAGGTCTAGATATTCAATACATCCCGGTACTACAAAGATGTATGCAGATTTGAAGCCTCTTTATTGGTGGCCGAATATTAAGGGAGAAGTTGCACATTTTGTTGAAAGATGTTTGACTTGTGCTCGTGTCAAAGCTGATCACAAAAAGCCATATGGAAGTTGCAACAGTTGGAGATTCCGGAATGGAAATGGGACCATATAACTATGGATTTTGTAACTAAGCTACCTAGGACACCAAGTGGAAATGACATGGTATGGGTTATTGTGGATAGGTTGACGAAAAGTGCTCATTTCATAGCGACACGTCAAGATGTACCATTGACCAAGATGGCGCAGTTGTACATAAAAGAAATCGTCTCAAAGCATGGAGTTCCTTTGTCTATAGTGTCAGATCGAGACACGAGGTATGTATCTAGCTTTTGGAAGAGTCTTCAACGAGAGTTAGGTACTAGAGTAAACTTGAGCACTGCTTATCATCCTCAAACTAATGGGCAAAGTAAAGAATGATTCAAACCTTGGAAGATATGTTAAGGGCTTGTGTTTTAGAAGTATGGTGGTGCATGGGATGATCATTTGCGTTTGATTGAGTTTACTTATAATAACAGCTATCATGCAAGTATTGGCATGCCACCGTTTGAAATGCTCTATCGAAGAAGGTGTCGGACTCCAAGTTGTTGGTTGGAGCCCGGTGAAAAGCAGTTTACGGGACCCGAAATTATTGAAATCACAGCTGAAAAAGTCAACATTGCTAAAGAAGCCCTTCGAGTAGCTAGAGAACGTCAGAAAACTTATGCCGACAAGAAAAGAAGACCGGTTGAGTTTAAAGTTGGTGACATGGTGATGCTGAAAGTTTCTCCATGGAAATGTGTCATACGTTTTAGAAAGAAAGGAAAGTTAAGTCCTCGTTTCATTGGACCTTTCAAGATATTGAAGCGTATCAAAGATCTAGCTTATCAGTTGGAATTACCTCCAGAGTTGGATGGAATTCACAACACATTTCATGTTTCTTATTTGAGGAAATGCTTGGTGGAAGAGTCTAGTGTCATTCCTATTGAAGATGTGAGTATTGATCCTAAGAAGAGAATGGTTGATGAACCAGTAGCAATACTTGGAAGGAAGCAAAAGAAACTTCGCCGGAAGGTGATTGACCTTGTGTTGATCAAATGGAAGCATAACCATGGTGAAAGTTTAACATGGGAGACCGAGTCCGTGATGAAAGAGAAGTATCCTCATTTGTTCATTTCTGATGAGATTCCGGGGACGGAATCCTCTTAAGGGGGAGGTAATTGTAACATCCCAAACTTTTCAAGTTTGACTATTTGACTTTCCGTTAGTTAACGTTAGGCTCGTTAAGTTTATGTGCCCTATATGGGATTATGTGATTAAATGCTTATGTGTTTAATATGGAATGATTAATATGAGTTGAATGAAAGAAATTAAAAGTAAAGTATAAAAGTTAAGTGCTTGCTAGGTTGTTAAGTCTCCCGGTAAGTGATTTAAGCTAAGAAAGTCATGTTTGGAAGTTAAGGGGTCCAAAGTGTAAGATTAGAAGTTGATGGCCAGGGGTTAAGTGGAAATTAGGCATCCCTAATTGTCACAAATCAGTTCCATACGTGAGATAAACCCCAGAGCCGATCCTCTCTCCCTCCCAAAAGCAATTCTTCATCAAATCTCTTCGTTCATTGGTGTTTCGGGCAAGTTTTGTTAAGAATTCTCATCCTCTTGATCACCTACAGGTAATATAGATGATTTCCTTTGATTTTTGATGATATGAGTCAATCAATTAGATTCAAATCTGGTCTTAGGGTTTGGGTTGGTTTAATTGCAATCCGTTAATCGATTTCGAGTCATTCACGTGATTAATCGATTGTATTATGATGGTAAATGATTCAAGGATCAATTGGTGTTTTCAATGAGTGATTTTGGTCTTATTTTAAGTGTATTTGATGTTCATAAGGCCTGGAGTTGTGTTAAAGTCGAATGGGAGTCGAATTAGGTTAAAGGTGAAAATTGCTGATCTGGTCATCAGTCTCGACGAGGGCACTTTTCCCCCTCGGCGAGATCAGTATGGCTAGTATGGGTCTGGAGTTCAATCTCGACGAGGTCACTATTTCCCCTCGACGAGATCAAACATCATAAAGGTTTAGGGTACTTTTAAGTGTCTAGTTGACTTATACTTCAATCGTTCTTGTACCTTAGGTTATCGGGAACACTTGTCAAGCACGGTAACCCTATTTGTGATTGTTGTTCACTCCATTGAGGTAAGATAACATCTTTTGTCACCTGATGGTACAACAAAACACGTTTTTATAAGTTAAACTTCCCAAATGATTATGTATGCATGTTTATATGATTATGGGTATTATGGGAGGTTAATAGGGGATACAATGCTTACCATTAACGATGTATGACATGCTTATGCAGGTTGCAAAGGCATGAGGTAAGTGCATATGTTATGAAATGATGAAATGTTTATGTTATGTGATTATGAAAAGATGAAATGATTATGTTATATGTTCGTATGCATGGCTTGAACACCTAGTCACTAGACTTATGATTAGGATTGCCATGTCACATGCACGTTTAAGGGCCCTAAAGTAAAGAAAGAAATACGTGATTAGTTTAGGTGAAAGTGTAGCCTAATCTAATATAAAGTTAAGAAGTCTCGAGCAATATGTAAAGTCTTGTGTTAAGCTTAACCCGTGCTAGTTCCTCGGAGCTAGGGCGTACGTGGTCACGTGGTTTGGGAATCATGATACTTCCCATGGCATAGTTATGTTTGAGTATTCCGGGTGGAGTAACTAACCACCATTGCATAAAGGCATAAACGGTTTATTCAGTTGGAAGGACTTGGTCATTCCTTAACGACGCCGATGGACCACCTTATGGTTTACCCATCATGTCGGGTGTGAGGACTCCATGTATGGTCTACGACCGCCTGCATACAAACCCCACATCCCTATGTAAGTGGCATAAGTCACTTAGCCTACGTCTAGGCAAAGAAATAAAGAAAAGTAACACCATTTTATTATTTTGATGATGCACTTAAGTAACACCATTTATGAAAGGTACCATCCGTTACGGATGGGACAGTTTTTAAAGTGATCTTTTCCGCTACGTTTTAAACGCCGTTTGGCAAAGTTTTTGAAAATCCAGGTTTTTAAATGACGGGTGTTACACTTTAGGTAGACTAGGTTAAACGAGGTTACCCCAAGGACTTACTTGTCCGAATCTCAAAGCCCACATTTTCATTAGACTATTGAAAAAGGTTTTGCACGCGTTCCCGCATGTGCCACCCGTTTGATGCCGAAGCAACCCAGACACCCCGATATAAAGACCAAACATAATGACTAGAGCCACAACCTATAACATGGGAATTAAGGAACCGGAATACACCGGTGTGCAGTCCATACATTAAGTCAAGTTACCCATAAGTATATTTATCACAAAGGGTGTAAATGGAAACTTTCAAGCGTAGTGCCTACCAATACATCATATAGTGAAGCTATTATTCATATTCCTTTTATCATTAAAGCACAATTTAGCAGGTAACTTAAATTATTTGAAGTTCAAGAACAAGCTTATGATCCCCTGGTATGATGAAATGCCACAAACACTAGAAAAGGATAGCTAAAGGTAACTAATCCAATGAACTAGATGTGTGAAATCGAGTCTTACAATTTATAAACATGAATCACCTAGCGACTGACTACAACACACTTACAGGCAGTGAACCCGTTCGTATGCAGTATAGTTAGCTTGGTAAATCCGAGGTCGATCACAAGGACTAAAGTATAGTAGTTATTCAAATTAAGCAATTCAAAGTAAAAATGGGGGTTTTGTGACCGAATTGTCACGTTACAAAAAGTTAGTTTGAAAGAAAATAAATGAGTTAGTAATCCCGCAGGATTAATCGCAAAGAGAATTTTTAATTAAAAACAATAATTTAAAAGGAATCCATCTCAAATCCGCTCAACATCATGCTCAGATTGCACATAAATGAAGTTCAAATCAAATTTTAGTTGATTAAATAACCGAGACTCAAACAAAGCACCAACCCCGTACCCGTCAAGTTAATAACTTTATTTGACCTTCTTGTTTAAACTAGTTTCATTACAAAGACCGGTACCCCAAGACATCTTTTATAACTTCCCTAATCAAACAATGGTTTTGGTTATTAAAATAACAATTATATCTACCGATTGTACCCAACCGTTAACACATTAATTCCTATTATCGTTGAATGATTATCTACCGTACCCATCATAGACCCAATCGTTTGTACCCAAACAATCAAAATGACATATATGTAATCAGTAATTACCATTAAAGACACACATATACCACCAATCAATTCAAGATAAATTATAAGGAAGAAATACGCTAAGATCACGATATAACGTTAAATGAAATCAACATTGAATTAATAAAATTGTGCAATCCTTACATGTTGTCTCACTTCATCAAGATGGATGATAAAGTGATTAGATACTCATTATTGAAATGAAATAACAAATCAAAATAGAAGAATTCATCGTTACCGAATACAAAATAATTGAAAGCGAATAACGGAAATCGTCCAATCTCGTTCTTAGATCTTCAAAGATGTTAAAACTGATGAAAAACCTCTCAAAAGATGCTCAAAAACGGCTGGGAAAAGTGAGATAGGGTTTTGGTTTAATAAGGCTAGCTATTTATACTTGCAACAAAAATATTGACTTTTCCGAACTCGCGTTGCGGTGCAATAAACCATCGCGGCGCAATGGATCTTCAGGTCTTTCCCTTATTGCGTTGCGATGAAGTGGTTGTGGCACAATGAAAACCTCGGCACCATTGGTTGCGACGCAACAGATGGTTGCGGCGCAATGACTCCAAGTCTCATCGGGTTGAACGCATTGAGGTACAATGCGACGCAATGAAAATCTCGGCATGCTTGGTTGCGACGCAACAGATGGTTGTGGCACAATGGACTGCTGTTCAGGCTCTTGACTCAATTTCATGCCATGTAAATCATCCGTAAGCACACTTTTCGCCTCTAAACGTCGTTTTCTTTAAAATTATGTCATAATACCTGTTAATATCCTGAAACACTAACAAATACCATAAACGCACCAAATGTATACGAAAACGACTCTAAAAATATTTAAAAACAACTAATATCGACGTGGGAAAATGGTACAAAATAAGACATATCAAATCCCCCCACACTTAAGCTTTGTTTGTCCTCAAGCAATTCCAAACTTCAAAACCTTAATTACCTTGGTACATCAACTCGGATAAACATGTCAGTAATCAAAAAGAAGCTAAACCATGAATGAAAATGATAAGAGATGGTTAAGCAGTTTTAATCTTAAATGAAAACTGGAATGTTTGACAATACCTGAATGATTCACAAGCCTCAATAACACGACTAAGCACTGATCAATCGAAACAATGATATCTCAACTATCCTACTCCAACTAACTTACTATTGGGGTTGAATATTTGAATAATCACTCAAGGCCTAGTCGTGATGCATAATCTTTTACCATAGGCTTGTATCAGAATCATTTCTCCACCGACGTGGCGTAAGCACCAGGACAACCATCAGAAGAGGTCTTTAAAGGGTTGTAATGAACTCTGAGGCTAAACAGGGTAATTACAAAGGGTATGGAAATTTGGGATATCAATTGGTGTTAAAAGGAAATAACACAACAATTAACAAAGTTTTCACAAAATAGTCTAATCCATAGAACCCATGTCATCAGTTGCCAACGGTCCAAAACCCGGAGAAGTTGTCCCGACAATACCCCCAATAGAACGATTAAAAACCGACACCATTGTGGTGTATGACATTCAAACTACTCAATCAACCATGACTAACCATGTTGGCTTTAACGAACATGCCAACTAAATATGATAGTTGAAGAATATAAGCATTATAAGATCCTTTTGTTGGTTTATAAAGATGTACCAACTTCAACTTGATAAATTGTAGAAACATGAAGCATATGTTGGTGTAATTGATGAACCAACTCAAAAATGATTTGACCAAAAGTGAGAAATACCAACTGACAGCCCAAGCTCTTTTTTCATTTTTCTTTTTTTTTTTTTTCTGTTTTTCAATTCTTTTATTCTTTTTTTTTATTCATTTTTTTTGTGAGCTACTTTTACTCTGACTAATTGGTATTCTCTATGAAAATCAAAACAGTGACAAATCATGTAGTAATGTGCTAATAAGAACAATCCAGACTTGATCCAAAAATCGTGACGAACTCAAACTATTCTCAGTAACCGAGAATATCCCAACCCGACACAATAGGACAACCCCAAACCATCCACTAGCATAGGCAACCAATGACCCACCAGGACTTCGACTATCAGCATGGCTAGGAAAGGTGTATATTTAGGGTGGATTTAATAACAAAGAACAGGCTAATGACAACATGTTTTCTATTGTTTCTTGCACTAAAAATGAGTGCAACATAAGGGTTTCACAGGGTGGTTCACTAACCAGTGTAGTTAGCTACTAAGCACATTAACAAAACATGCACATAACAAATGTTTACAAAACAAGGGGTGAACATACAAAGAACAAAGGTTTTAATCCTAAATTTGCCTCTTCGTCTTCTAGTCATCCTATATCACCGAAGTGATCTCACTGCGGTCTCGAAACGATCAACTAGGACAAGTTCTAGAATCAACGCAATCACCGGCACACTCATAGCAAAGAAGAAATGAGCATAGAAAATGTATGCTCCAACACCTATCAATCTAAAAGTGATCAAAATTCTCACACATTTGGGTGTTTTGGTGCTATAAGCGTGCTAGTCATGTTATTAATCCAGAAGGGATTGCCTAATTAATCATCAAGACACATTCCACCAATTAAATTTGTACCAAGGGTGTAGTCAAATTGCTCATTAACATCATTAAATTAGGTGACAAAAGCAATTAACTACAAGGACAAGCATGCAAAAGTTTAAAAATTCCACTAAAATACCCGACTTTTTCCTATTTACCACCCCCCACACTTGAGTTGGACAATGCCCTCAATGTCCAATGAACTAAGGCAAACTATGAGAAATAGGAGAAAGTAAACAAAAATCAAAATAAAGAACAAGAAAAACTTGTCGGGTTTGACGAGTGTTCTGTTTGGGGTAGAATTTTCACAACTAGGATCCTAATATTATTTATGTAACAACCCTACTTTTTAAATATTATATATGTGCTAGTTATGTTGCCTATGATCCCGCAAGCCATAGTTATACTAGAAGCTAGTAGATAATGCCCCTAAATTAGCAATCTAAAACTATTGTTCAATTCTAAATTTGATTTATGAAATACCATTGAACAAAAATTTCATTGATGATTAATCAAGTTATAAATGATAAAATGAGCCTCACAAGTTGAGATATCAATCAAAATTCTTATAAATGTCCAACAAATCAATCACCAAACCAATTTAAGTAAATATGACATGAGAATAAAGATTTCTACCTCAAAGTATATTTATAAATTAATATGTACATAAAAGTGTTTAAATAACAATAAGAATATATATATATGCTTAAAATAAATACAAGTTTATAAACAAAGGCTCATGTAACAAATTAAAAACACAAAAATATATACATACAAACATATATACACGACATATACATATGTATACACATACTAGAATGAAAATTAACTTACACTACAAACTAATACAATTAACCTTACAATACATACATAAATACATATACATACACCTAACACATATATACACCTTATATACACTAACTTTAAAAAAAAAAAAAGGAAAAACCCTCCAAATACCCCCTTAAGGCCGGCCTCCCTCCCCCCCTTTTTCACACTCCACTTTTCATTTCAAACAACACTTCAAGTCTTGGAACTCACACTCTTCACTCATTTCTCACACACAACCTCTTTTCTCTCAAAAACTCTCCCTCCCCCTTCTTCTCTTCTTCAAATCGGCCCAAGCAAAACAAGGCAAGAACAAGGCTAAATCTCATCTAAACTTATACTAATAATAAGGGTTTTAAGTTAGATTAATAAAGGTTAATCCAAGCAAGGTTCAAGGGTTGTTTTAGGCTTAGATTGAAGGTATTATAAGGGTTTGGAGGCCACGAAAATTCTGCCCCTTTTCACCATCAAAAACCAAGTTCAAGAGGGTATAATCTTCATCCTTTTTACTAGATCTAATCTTGTTTTTGTTTATATTCAAAGGTTTTATCAAAAACTCATACTTTCTTCTTGTTTTCTTTGTAATATACACTTAATGAGGGCAAAGTTGATAGGATCTTTCTTTCCATGCTCATGCATGTCGAATCTAAGAAGAAAGATCCAAGGATTCAACAAGTTTAAGACCAAAAGTGTTGTTATAGATTAGTAGCTTTTAAAGTGACTTACATGTTGATAGATCTATATGTTTTTGTATATTTTTGAAGAGTATATTCTGAGATTTTTCATTTAAAAGATGTTTTTATATTGTTGAATGTTAGATCTATAAAAGTTGATAGTAAAAAGTGTTGATTTGAATGCATGTATGCTAGATTTAAGAAAGTTGGATCTTTTGTTGGATTATGAGATGGATATGGACTTGTTATAAGGGAAAAATATGTTAATATTAATGTTAATATTCTGGAAAAATTGATAAAATAACAAAGAGACAAAGCTTGGACCAAAACATGATAAAATAAGCTAGAAATCATAAACCGAAAACACGCAAAAATGCATTTTGAGCACACACATGTACCATAATCTTATGACCAAGGAAATATGATAAACCTACTGGAAATAAGTTGAAATAAAAGTATAAAACTCAGATCTATTGGTTCATGACAACAATAAGCTCAAAAATCACCTTTTCGGGTCAAATAATCACTAACCGAAAGCATTAAATTGCACATATCACACCACCACCACTATCACGATTTTGGACACCAAAATATGATGAACTTTCTGGAAATAATGAAAAAAGAATGAAAACCCCTTTTGAAGCACTTTAATTGCCTAAGAAATGAGGCTAAAATCACTATTTCGGTAAACGATTTTTAATCATAAAACCCTCAAAATAAGCAAGACACAAGAGAGGTTGAATTGATATGATTTTGTATGGATAAAAGTTGCCTAAAAGGTCTGAGATTTTTGACCAAAATGTTTAGTGATGATTTCTAAGAATTTCCATGAATTATTGAATTTAAATGGTAATTAAAAGACATAAAAATAAATAAATAAATTATGTAAATCAAGAATGGGGTTAAATCATCTTAACCATTGATAAGAATAACTAAAACCTACTGGAGAAAAATAGTTAAAAGGAAAGAGACATGTGTTACATAATTTAAAGATAAATAATAGAGTAAAAACTAATTAAATATTATCATTAAAATAAATGGAAAATACATAAATAAAAGTATAAAAACATGGAATTATAAATTAAGGAGCATATATATCAGAAGATAATTCAAATGAAATTATTCATAATTTATAAAGGCAATTATGACACTTAAAAGTATTTTTAAGGATTTATTCAATAAATAATAAATGGAAAATACATAAATAAAAGTATAAAAACATGGAATTATAAATTAAGGAGCATATATATCAGAAGATAATTCAAATGAAATTATTCATAATTTATAAAGGCAATTATGACACTTAAAAGTATTTTTAAGGATTTATTTAGCAAATAAATCAATAAAGTGAATAAATAAATAATTAAATATTATTAAATTAAATATATAATTACAAATCAGAAAATATACATAAAATATTAATATTATAAGACCACTAATGTCAAATATTATTACTAAGCAAAGTGTACAATAGGAATCATATAAATCAAAGCCAAACTACCGAAATTCCAATAAATGTACAAAAACGTATAATGAGAAAACGACTCTTACCACCAAATCTCTTATACCCAAACAATGAGAACATCATAATGCACTTAAATTCCATAATCTAATAACAACCAAAGATGGGCAAGTCTACTAGTATACATCTCATGATCTAGCTCACTAGTTCATGTCACGCGAACTTACGTCGTGAATATATACGTTATGGTTTAGGCTTGCTTGAGGCGCAACAAATCTAAGCGAAGGAATCGCGTTTGATCAGCCCCTTTCACTCTCTAATCAATTGAGTCATAGCCCCTTTTCAAACTCTTTTATATGTTTTACTTACGGGGTGAAAAGCATGCTTAATTAAAATGACTTTATCTTATGAGATGATTCTTTGAAATAATGATAATGATATGGGAATTATATTGTATGTTCAACGTGTTATATGTTATATGATGAGCTTGAGTACTGTCAAACGGTGGTCCCCTGTACACTACTATTAACTCATTTGAGGCCTGTAGTTAGAGGTTGCGCAACTAGGATTTGTCCCCTCATCCACTATTATAGGTAACGGTGGATGTTTGGTCTGCCTTTGTGGCCACCTTCATCGCCAGTCTGGCCTCGCGGTGCTCTAACTACTATATATTTATGGGCGTCTCCATGGCACGACCCTTGGTTATCTTTATGCACGTGATTGACAGCATGTGCTTATCATTATCTTATCATTTGGGACATTATATCTAATTATTGGGACATAACCGGTCTTAGTAGTGGCTCAAGAACAATCTCATCAAATTATGTCATGGTAGTCTTACCATTGACCCAGAGGTATTGATATTATATTATGGATGGAAATTATTGGTTGAACATACGGTTTGGGTATGGACAGTATGATGGAATTCTTGGAAATTTTATGACATATTATTTCTTGACTTGGATTAAATATATGCGTGTTGTTAGCTTAAACCTATGAACTCACTCAACTCTCGTAGTTGACACTTTTTCTTCATGCTTTTCAGGTCTAGGGCAGTAAGTTAGCATTTTGGACCGCCTCACGGATGATGTGTCTATTTGTTGCGTGTTGGACTAGTAACGCAAACATTTGATCTTTCGATTATGAATTTGGTTATGTAATGTTTATTAAACGTCAACTTGAACTTGTAACCTTTTGAATTTGAATGGCATTTGAAACTTTATGTTGATGTTTTATACTTAAATCTTTTGTACCATGTCGTTCTGTGGCATCTCGTGTTTCCGCTATAGTCGGGGTGTTACAGAAAAATGGTATCAGAGATGCAAGGTTATAGAGAACTTTTGCTATAACCTACGTATTTTCAAAACGAGTCGAATATTTCTTAAACAATTGAGTCGATCATAAAGTATTCTTGTTTTACTTATGCATAGCCTGATCAACTATGCCTAACTAAAAATTTAATATGGAATGATCGAAATGATTGTCTAAGGGATATTCAAAATGAGTCTTTTGAAAATAAGCTTTAAAAACGATTCTTGGTGCAAAAGATACATAACCAAATCCAATGTTTGCATTATCTATTAGAACCCTTAGTTAATACCCCCACTTGGCTAGTATTACTTTGTCCATTTAGATATAATACATGAGAGCTATGCACAAGTTGAATCTTAGTCATTACTTTAATTATAAATGGTTATGTCGGTCGTGCGAGTCGAGTTGGTCGTCGGTTGTGGATGGTCATGTCGTTGTTAGTTGTTAAGCTTGTGAGTCGTTGGTCGAGTTGGTTGGTTGCTTGTCAAATGGTTAAGGTCGTCTCATGGTCCGTCGAGTCGTCTTGCTGTCCGTAAGTTGCCACATGGGTCGTCAATGGTCAAGTCAGTCGTCCATGGTCGTCTAAGCGTCGAGTCAAGTCGTCATCTCACGCCTTTGTGAAACTTGTGTAGGAACATCATGTCACAAGCAAGTGGAGCTTCCGGATCAGCCCCTAGACCAAGGAACTTGTATGGATTCGTGGACTACATGGAAGAGGAAGAAAGGAGACGCCTAGAGCAAGAGCAACCTCCCCAACCACTCCAAGAAGAAGAAGAGGAAGAGACCGAGCCAATGGAAGATCCATCGGAAGACGATAATGCTAGGAGCGTTGCCTCTAGCCAACCTGGACGCCGCTCACCCTCGCCACCACCATCACCACCAGCCCCTAGAGCACCCACTCCGCCAAGGCAAGATGCACCCATGAACCTAAGTGACGGGCGATTTCCAGCCCAAGACCCATACTTTCAGCCGCGTCTTCCTCGTGATCATCCCTGGTACCATCTCGGACATAGGCGTTAAGGAGAAGAACCACATCGCCCAGTCTATGGGGTACCCCCTCCACCTCCCATTGGTATGACTCGTGAAGAAAGGGAGAGGGTGTGGGGAATAGCAAACGGGTTAAGGGATGCTAGAGTAAGGGTAAGGACTCAAGAGGTGATGATGGAAAGGGCCTTAGGAGTTATGGATCGAACGGGGGATTATGCGAGTTTGGCGATATCAGAAGTTCGACGAGTTAATGAGGTGATATTTATTATGGGATGTGTGCTTACGGCTGTTTGCACTCTCGTGGTAGCTCTCATGCTTAGGAAGTAAACCTAAGAGCTTCTTTATTTATGAACTTATTCGATGTATGAACGTTTGTACTTTGTTTCACTTTCTTGAACTTTCTAGCTTTTGTGTGACGATGATCACATAGTATTTGGCATGTAGCAATTTTGTGAACTCATCTTGAATGATATATATGTATGCTTAATGCCTCTCTATGGTTACATGATGTGCTATCCTTGTTGTGATATAGTTATCTCTATTATAAACGTTGTAGTTACAGCAGGAAATCAGTTCTGACCACTTTTAGTAGAACGGCCATATCTGGAGTTCTATTTCGTCTTTTGACCTGATTCCAATTGGAGGTGAAACTTAACTCATAGGGCTACGTTTTATATTTTATCAGTTTTTCCCAGATCGTCCATCTTAAGCCACTTTTACGTGCTCCAAGTTCGTACTCAGATTCTGTAATCCTCCTGGCTAACCTAGAAAGCATGGTTGATAAATTTTAGAATTTACCTAACCATTTATTTACTCATAATGACAAGTGCGTCGTGATTATAAAAAGGAATATGAATCGGGGTATACATATACATATGTGTGCAAACGAGCCCTCTATGCACTAAATAACTTTAGATGTACTCGTGTGAGATCAAGAAGTCGTGAGTCGAGCTTATGTCATATGATTCAATACACGAATAACTAAACTATATTATCCTTTGTAGAGACATGGCACCACGAAGGACCAGCGGAGAAACAAGTGAAGAGGCCCAGCGAAGAGCCGAGTTAGCCGAGCTTATCTCCCAACAGATCAATGCCGCCATGCCAAACATTGCCACCCAAATTGCGGAGAATGTGACCGCTACACTCAACACGGCTAGAAGATAAGATGGAGAAGGAAATGCAATTGACAGGAATGCCTACAAGGCTTTCACGTCTTGCAACCCCAAGGAGTTTCATGGGACAGAAGGTCCTGTTGGGTTGCTTACTTGGTTCCAAAGCATGGAAGCCAACTTGAACATCATTGATTGTGCACCAGCTGACCGTGTTAAGTTTGCTGCTAGTAAGCTTCAAGGGAGAGCTCTTACTTGGTGGAATCTCCAAGCGACTACTAGAGGTCCTGCAGCAGTCAATGCTTTGACTTGGGAGCAGTTTAAGGAAGAGTTGAAGCGTGAGTATTGTCCACGAGAGGAGGTACAAAAACTGGAGATGGAATTCTGGAACCATGCCATGAGAGGACTGGAATTGGAGGCCTATGTGATCCGCTTCCACGAGTTGAGCGTGTTGGTGCCGGAGATGGTAACCCCTGTGGCTAAGAAGGTTGAGAGGTTCATCTATGGATTGGCACCTGAAGTTAGGTTGATGGTCACTGCTGCAAGTCCTACCACTCTTGAGCAGGCTATAAGCTTGGCAACCAGGCTAGTAAACGATTTGGTTAGGCGTGGGAAGTACACGAGAGGTAAATCAAGTTCGAGACAAGGTGGAGGAAATCGATTTGGCGATCGAAAAGGGAATGGGCCGGATAAGAGGCAAAAGATTGTGAGAAACTATGGGGTTGTGGATGCTAACCCTAATCCATATCGTGGCATGCCTCCAAGGTGCAACCGATGTGGTTATAGTCACTTGGGTGAATGCAAGCGTTGCACAACATGCAACCGCATGGGTCACCTTGCTACTCACTGCCGGAGCGGGCCAAGGAATGAAGGACCACGAGGGGGATGTCACGAATGTGGAAGCACGGATCATTGGAGAAATGCTTGTCCTAGGTTGAGAAGAGCACAAGGCAACCGTGGAAATGGAAATGGTAACCGTGGCAACTTTAGGAATGTTGGGAATCGCGGGAACCAAGCAAACCGAGGGAACAATGGAAATCAAGTTAACCGAGGAAATGTTGGGAATCAAGCTAATGTGGGGAATCAAGGCAACAACGTTAACCAAGGGAATCGTGGAAATCAAGGAGGTCAAGCCCGAGGAAGGGTGTATGCCATGGGAGCGAATGAGGCACGTGATGACCCTAATGTCATCGTAGGTACGTTTCCAATAAATAATGTTTATGCATCTATGTTGTTTGACTCTGGAGCTGAAAGAAGTTTTATTTCCTTTGAATTTAAGGAATTGATTGATAAGAAACCTAGTGAACTAGAGGAAACTTATTATGTTGAATATGCCAATGGAAACGAGTATGAAACTAAGGAAATTATCCCTGATTGCAAGCTGACTTTAGATGATAAGAACTATAGTATTGACTTGATTCCCATAGAAATAGGAAGCTTTGATGTGATAGTAGGAATGGATTGGTTGTCGAAAATGCGTGCTGAAATACTTTGCCATGAAAGGATCATTAAGATTCCCTTAGATAGCGGTGAGGTGCTAATAGTTCAAGGCCATAAGGCGGGAGTCCAACCTAAGTTGGTGTCGTCCATGAAGGTGAGGAAGTATTTACGCAAGGAATACCACACATACTTGGCACAAGTAGTGGATAAGCGAGTGAAAGATAAGGATCCTCTCAAGGTAACAGTGGTTAGAGATTTTCTAGATGTATTTCCGGACGAACTACCTGGACTTCCCCCAGCAAGACAAGTAAGTGAGTTTACTATCGATTTAGTTCCCGGGGCAGCCCCCGTAGCTAAAGCACCGTACAGACTAGCGCCCTCCGAAATGCAAGAACTCTCAGAGCAATTGCAAGAATTGCTTGATAAAGGTTTAATCCAACCTAGTTCTTCGCCATGGGGTGCGCCAATTCTCTTTGTCAAAAAGAAGGATGGATCTTTGAGAATGTGCATCGACTATAGAGAGTTGAATAAATTGACGATCAAGAATAGATACCCGTTGCCGCGAATAGACGATTTGTTCGACCAACTGCAAGGAGCGTCGCATTTCTCGAAAATTGACCTTAGGTCCGGCTATCATCAGTTGAGGGTACGAGAAGAAGATGTACCTAAAATGGCCTTTAGAACTCGCTATGGGCATTATGAGTTCCTAGTGATGCCATTTGGTCTCACAAATGCGCCAGCCGTTTTCATGGACCTAATGAATAGGATCTGCAGGCCATACTTGGATAAGTTCGTCATAGTGTTTATCGATGACATTTTGATATACTCTAGAAGTAAGGAGGAGCACGAGAAGCACCTAAGGATAATCTTGCAGCTACTTAGAGACGAGAAGCTATATGCTAAGTTTTCTAAGTGTGAATTTTGGTTACATCAAGTCCAATTTCTGGGACACGTTGTGAACGAAGAAGGAATCCATGTAGATCCGTCTAAGATAGAAGCAATCAAGAAATGGGAGACACCCAAGACACCAACGGAAGTGCGTAGCTTCCTAGGTTTGGCGGGTTATTATAGGAGGTTCATTCAAGGATTCTCTAAGATTGCGGTACCTTTAACCCAATTGACCCAAAAGTCAAGAGAGTTCGAATGGGGTGAAGAACAAGAGCAAGCGTTTCAAATGCTTAAGGACATGTTGTGTGAAGCACCAATACTAGCATTGCCGGATGGAATGGAAGGATTTGTAGTATATTGTGATGCGTCGAATAAAGGGCTAGGGTGCGTACTAATGCAAAGGGACAAAGTTATTGCGTACGCATCTAGGCAATTAAAGCCACATGAGAAGAATTATTCAACACACGATTTGGAGCTAGGAGCCGTAGTGTTTGCCTTGAAGATATGGCGACATTACCTTTATGGCACCAAGTGCACCATATTTACCGATCACAAGAGCTTACAACACATCTTTGATCAGAAGATGTTGAACATGAGGCAAAGAAGGTGGATGGAGCTGCTTAACGATTACGAGTGTGAAATTAAGTACCACCCAGGAAAGGCAAATGTTGTTGCTGACGCCCTTAGTAGGAAGGTGAGTACTAGGGTGTCGAGGACAAGAATTTATCACTTACAGGTGAAAATGTCTTTAAGGGACAAATTCTTAGAAGATCAAGCAAAGGATTTCGAAGGGAAAAACATTGAAGAGGAAGCATTGAGTGGGGTAGAAACCAGGTTCGATAGGGATGATGAAGGTATATTGTACTTCAAAGGAAGAGCTTGGGTCCCAAATATCAATGGGCTGAGAGAGGTGTTAATGAATGAAGCTCACAATTCAAAATACTCGATTCATCCAGGAGCGGATAAGATGTACCAAGGTCTAAAAAGGAACTTTTGGTGGCCTGGGATGAAAGGTGATGTAGCTCTATATGTGAGCCGATGCATGACTTGTGCGATGGTCAAAGCTGAGCACCAAAAGCCAGCTGGACTTTTAAAGCAGCCGGAAATCCCCGAGTGGAAGTGGGAGCAAATAGCAATGGACCTAGTGACGAAATTGCCTCGGACGAAGAAGGGTCATGATGCTATATGGGTGATTGTTGATCGTCTTACGAAATCAGCCCATTTCATCCCCATCAAATAAGATTGGAACACTGAGCGTTTAGCTCGTATGTACGTTGAGAAGATTGTGACATTACATGGTGTACCTCTGTCCATAATATCCGATAGGGATGGTAGGTTTACCTCACGTTTCTGGGGTCTTGTGCAAGAAGCAATGGGCACTACGTTAGCATTAAGCACGGCTTACCACCCACAAACGGATGGGCAAAGTGAGCGCACGATACAAACGCTGGAGGATATGCTAAGAGCTTGCGCACTAGAATTTAGTGGAAGTTGGGATGAACACTTGCCATACGCGGAATTTACTTACAACAATAGTTATCATTCTAGCATACAATGCGCGCCGTTTGAAGCTCTCTACGGGCGTAAATGTAGATCACCCATGTGTTGGGTAGAGGCGGGTGAGAGAAGCCTAGCTACCGTTGATTTTGTCCAAGAGACAACAGACAAGGTGGCGATCATTAAAGAAAAGCTTAAGGCCGCAAGAGATCGGCAAAAGAGTTATGCGGATCGAAGGAGGAAGCCCCTAGAATTTGAGGTCGGCGACAAGGTACTATTAAAGGTGTCGCCATGGAAAGGAACCGTAAGGTTCGGCAAAAGAGGAAAGTTGAGCCCCCGATACATTGGGCCAGTTGAAATTGTTGCTAGAATAGGCCCCGTAGCCTATAAGTTGAAATTACCCCAAGAATTGGGAGATGTTCATGACACATTCCATGTGTCAAACTTGAAGAAATGTGTGGCGGATGATTCGAAAGTAGTCCCACTCGAGGAACTACGTGTGGAAGATAAACTCCAATTCCGTGAGGAGCCAATAGAAGTTCTCGATCGCGATGAGAAACGCCTTAAGAGAAGCAAGATCCCTATCGTTAAAGTTCGATGGGATACGAAACGCGGACCAGAGTTTACATGGGAGCGCGAGGACTTTATACGCGAGAAATATCCGCACTTACTCCCTAAGCAAATTAAAATTCCGAGACGGAATTCTTCTAAGGGGGTAAGGATGTAACAACCCTACTTTTTAAATATTATATATGTGCTAGTTATGTTGCCTATGATCCCGCAAGCCATAGTTATACTAGAAGCTAGTAGATAATGCCCCTAAATTAGCAATCTAAAACTATTGTTCAATTCTAAATTTGATTTATGAAATACCATTGAACAAAAATTTCATTGATGATTAATCAAGTTATAAATGATAAAATGAGCCTCACAAGTTGAGATATCAATCAAAATTCTTATAAATGTCCAACAAATCAATCACCAAACCAATTTAAGTAAATATGACATGAGAATAAAGATTTCTACCTCAAAGTATATTTATAAATTAATATGTACATAAAAGTGTTTAAATAACAATAAGAATATATATATATGCTTAAAATAAATACAAGTTTATAAACAAAGGCTCATGTAACAAATTAAAAACACAAAAATATATACATACAAACATAGATACACGACATATACATATGTATACACATACTAGAATGAAAATTAACTTACACTACAAACTAATACAATTAACCTTACAATACATACATAAATACATATACATACACCTAACACATATATACACCTTATATACACTAACTTTAAAAAAAAAAAAAGGAAAAACCCTCCAAATACCCCCCTTAAGGCCGGCCTCCCTCCCCCCCTTTTTCACACTCCACTTTTCATTTCAAACAACACTTCAAGTCTTGGAACTCACACTCTTCTCACACTCTTCACTCATTTCTCACACACAACCTCTTTTCTCTCAAAAACCTCCCTCCCCCTTCTTCTCTTCTTCAAATCGGCCCAAGCAAAACAAGGCAAGAACAAGGCTAAATCTCATCTAAACTTATACTAATAATAAGGGTTTTAAGTTAGATTAATAAAGGGTTAATCCAAGCAAGGTTCAAGGGTTGTTTTAGGCTTAGATTGAAGGTATTATAAGGGTTTGGAGGCCATGAAAATTCTGCCCCTTTTCACCATCAAAAACCAAGTTCAAGAGGGTATAATCTTCATCCTTTTTACTAGATCTAATCTTGTTTTTGTTTATATTCAAAGGTTTTATCAAAAACTCATACTTTCTTCTTGTTTTCTTTGTAATATACACTTAATGAGGGCAAAGTTGATAGGATCTTTCTTTCCATGCTCATGCATGTCGAATCTAAGAAGAAAGATCCAAGGATTCAATAAGTTTAAGACCCAAAAGTGTTGTTATAGATTAGTAGCTTTTAAAGTGACTTACATGTTGATAGATCTATATGTTTTTGTATATTTTTGAAGAGTATATTCTGAGATTTTTCATTTAAAAGATGTTTTTATATTGTTGAATGTTAGATCTATAAAAGTTGATAGTAAAAAGTGTTGATTTGAATGCATGTATGCTAGATTTAAGAAAGTTGGATCTTTTGTTGGATTATGAGATGGATATGGACTTGTTATAAGGGAAAAATATGTTAATATTAATGTTAATATTCTGGAAAAATTGATAAAATAACAAAGAGACAAAGCTTGGACCAAAACATGTTAAAATAAGCTAGAAATCATAAACCGAAAACACGCAAAAATGCATTTTGAGCACACACATGCACCATAATCTTATGACCAAGGAAATATGATAAACCTACTGGAAATAAGTTGAAATAAAAGTATAAAACTCAGATCTATTGGTTCATGACAACAATAAGCTCAAAAATCACCTTTTCGGGTCAAATAATCATTAACCGAAAGCACTAAATTGCACATATCACACCACCACCACTATCACGATTTTGGATACCAAAATATGATGAACTTTCTGGAAATAATGAAACAAGAATGAAAACCCCTTTTGAAGCACTTTAATTTCTTAAGAAATGAGGCTAAAATCACTATTTTGGTAAACGATTTTTAATCATAAAACCCTCAAAATAAGCAAGACACAAGAGAGGTTGAATTGATATGATTTTGTATGGATAAAAGTTGCCTAAAAGGCCTGAGATTTTTGACCAAAATGTTTAGTGATGATTTCTAAGAATTTCCATGAATTATTGAATTTAAATGGTAATTAAAAGACATAAAAATAAATAAATAAATTATGTAAATCAAGAATGGGGTTAAATCATCTTAACCATTGATAAGAATAACTAAAACCTACTGGAGAAAAATAGTTAAAAGGCAAGAGACATGTGTTACATAATTTAAAGATAAATAATTAAGTAAAAATAACTAATTAAATATTATCATTAAAATAAATGGAAAATACATAAATAAAAGTATAAAAACATGGAATTATAAATTAAGGAGCATATATATCAGAAGATAATTCAAATGAAATTATTCATAATTTATAAAGGCAATTATGACACTTAAAAGTATTTTTAAGGATTTATTTAGCAAATAAATCAATAAAGTGAATAAATAAATAAATAAATATTATTAAATTAAATATATAATTACAAATCAGAAAATATACATAAATATTAATATTATAAGACCACTAATGTCAAATATTATTACTAAGCAAAGTGTACAATGGAAATCATATAAATCAAAGCCAAACTACCGAAATTCCAATAAATGTACAAAAACGTATAATGAGAAAACGACTCTTACCACCAAATCTCTCATAACCAAATAATGAGAACATCATAATGCACTTAAATACCATAATCTAATAACAACCAAAGATGGGCAAGTCTACTAGTATACATCTCATGATCTAGCTCACTAGTTCATGTCACGCGAACTTACGTCGTGAATATATACGTTATGGTTTAGGCTTGCTTGAGGCGCAACAAATATAAGCGAAGGAATCGCGTTTGATCAGCCCCTTTCACTCTCTAATCAATTGAGTCATAGCCCCTTTTCAAACTCTTTTATATGTTTTACTTACGGGGTGAAAAGCATGCTTAATTAAAATGACTTTATCTTATGAGATGATTCTTTGAAATAATGATAATGATATGGGAATTATATTGTATGTTCAACGTGTTATATGTTATATGATGAGCTTGAGTACTGTCAAACGGTGGTCCCCTGTACACTACTATTAACTCATTTGAGGCCTGTAGTTAGAGGGTTGCGCAACTAGGATTTATCCCCTCATCCACTATTATAGGTAACGGTGGGATTTGGTCTGCCTTTGTGGCCACCTTCATCGCCAGTCTGGCCTCGCGGTGCTCTAACTACTATATATTTATGGGCGTCTCCATGGCACGACCCTTGGTTATCTTTATGCACGTGATTGACAGCATGTGCTTATCATTATCTTATCATTTGGGACATTATATCTGATTATTGGGACATAACCGGTCTTAGTAGTGGCTCAAGAACAATCTCATCAAATTATGTCATGGTAGTCTTACCATTGACCCAGAGGTATTGATATTATATTATGGATGGAAATTATTGTTGAACATACGGTTTGGGTATGGACAGTATGATGGAATTCTTGGAAATTTTATGACATATTATTTCTTGACTTGGATTAAATATATGCGTGTTGTTAGCTTAAACCTATGAACTCACTCAACTCTCGTAGTTGACACTTTTTCTTCATGCTTTTCAGGTCTAGGGCAGTAAGTTAGCATTTTGGACCGCCTCACGGATGATGTGTCTATTTGTTGCGTGTTGGACTAGTAACGCAAACATTTGATCTTTCGATTATGAATTTGGTTATGTAATGTTTATTAAACGTCAACTTGAACTTGTAACCTTTTGAATTTGAATGGCATTTGAAACTTTATGTTGATGTTTTATACTTAAATCTTTTGTACCATGTCGTTCTGTGGCATCTCGTGTTTCCGCTATAGTCGGGGTGTTACAATTTATACTTTGGGCTGGTAAAAGTATTAATTAAAAGTCCGTTACTGTTTGTAGGATCCCTATCGTTATTAAGGATCTTAACTGTATTATCTTATAACAGGATCTTGAGATTGTCAAGATCAATGTAATCACTAATGAATGTATATCTAGTACGAAAAGATATTATATGCAGGAATGATTATGATTAAGAGAACATTTACAACGTGAAGAAACAAGCTTCAACGGATAGTTTACCATTTCAACCATAAGAATCGGGATTGATAACGGTTTTACCACATGTGGAAGATCTTTAAAACGATCATCTTCACCAAATCTTCAACGTAGCGAGCAAGTTCAGGAAAGATCCCAGATATTTCGGATAATTCTGTTCAACGATTAGTTCTATAAATACCAAGGCATCTTCAACAGAAGGAGAATTCAAGACATAACACTCAACACATAGCAACTTTACTTATTACGTTCATTACTTGTTAACCATTCACTTTTTTCTTTCAATCATTGTATTGTAATCCTAAACTAATAATAATAAAAGAACATAGGTAGGATCGATTGAATCCTCCCGGGGTTTTTTACCTAAGATTTCTTAATTGAATCAAGGGTTTTTCCCCGTCAACAAAATTCTGGTGTCGTTATTATCTTTGCTCTTATTTTCAGTTCAGGATCATAGCGCTAATCTTTAGTATCGTTATCCTTATCTTCAACTAATTTCTTGATTTATTGCTGTATTTATATCTCAAAGATTTTCATAAACTCTTTCTATTAAAAAACTCTTATTTCGCATTGTCTTCTTTAGCAAAAATCTTATTTTATTTGAAGATCCTAAACACCTAACCTCACTTACAAATCTTTGGTCAGAAAATTATCTTGAATCCTTTTACAAAATTATCTTAGGTAATTTTTGTCCGAAACAATTTGGCGCCCACCGTGGGGCAAAAAGGTGTTTTTGCAATTTAATTATTACTATAAAAACAAATTTGTTTGTTTATCAAAACTTTTTGTTTCACAAAAGATTTCATCAAAAATCATGTCTGAGCGTTCTCAAAGTCCTTGTTCTTCTGATTTGATTTATGATTATCCTTATGTAAAAGAAAATTTGAGAAATCCCCCTGAAAATGCAAGATTTTTGGCCGAACAAACTCTGAAAGGAAATACTGAAGGAATACCTTCAGTAGATCCGTATCTGGCTCTCCTCTGGAAGAAACATTTTGATCAATTTTATGAACCAACATCTGACGGAAAAACTGAAGAAATAATCCAAGGATCTGATGAGTCGGTGAAAGTTACTTGGAAAGATTCGAACGTGCTCAGCGATCAGTATCAAAAACCAAGGAAAACTTTTTGAAGATCAAATCACCGAGCAAGATTCGAAAGGATCAAGGTACAAATGGTAAAGGTAACAAAGATAGTAATAAAAAGCACCCCCCCCCCCACTTCCTCCCTTCTGTGCATCCACGCACCCTTGTCATCTTCCGTATTCCTCCCCCCCCATTCCGTCCCCCTCACCCAATAAATGCATTTGCAATTTTCTGATTATCATTTTACAACTGACATGTCTGGACTTCTTACTTTTATGAGAAGTCTGGGGGACAAAGCTAAATGGCCTGAAAGAGTCCCTCGAAAATTTTATGTTGATAGAACTAAATGGTGTGCTTATCATAGTGTTTTTGGTCACGAAACTGTGGGATGTGCATCATTTAATTGTGAAATTTGGCGATTAATAGATGAAGGTTTATTGGATGAAAAACTTCCTAATCAAAATTGGTTTTTGTCAAAAAAGTAATTGTTAAAATCGACATTACTAAATTTATAGTATTTTTGATGACAATAATACTGACTTGAGCGTCGGAGTGGTGTTAGCCAAAAGGGCTAACATCAATCTTTAGCCTCTGTTTTTTCTTATGATCTTTGCAGGATTTTCAACATCCAGGATCCTAATATTGATGGATGAAGATCACAAGCATATACTCAAGGTATCATCCTCAATAGAAACAATCTCTCCTAGTTTAGTCCTTAAACGAACTACAGAGGATTGAACTAAAACTTCAATCCTAGGTTGAAGGGATCACCTTCTCGAACGTCGAGGTTAACACTAACACCTCATTTTCGCCCGGGTCGCAAGTCATAAAAATTCCTGGTTGTGGGTAGACCCTCATGATTGGGAATGTTCAAATGGTTGTTGATTTTTCAATCAACTCAACTGGTTTGACAGTTACGCTGTCGTCAAAAAGAATAGAGATAATCTCTCTATTATTTCACAACCGATTAACAAATGAATTTTCCTTTTTAGTGACTCTTATGTTTAAACAGGGGATTAAGGTATCAAGCAGTCAAGAAGATCACCACAAAGGCACACCTGTTGGAATTATAAAGATTTACAAGGTTTGAATTTACGACAAAGGTATGCAGATCCATGAAACTACGCTTGATATTTATTTTATAGAAATTACAAAACGATAAAAAGACTAGTACTCAAAACTATTATTTAAGACTTATCCCCATTGGCATTCCCAATCTCTGGATGCTCTCTTTTAAATTTAGAAGCCACTGCCTTCAGTATAAGCACGTTACCCTTAGTCTTATGGAGTTCTTCTTGAACAGTGTCTAGGTCTTCATAGGCTTTAATTAGTTCTTCCTTTAGGCACAACAAATCTTTTCCCCACTTGCCAATGGTCTCAAGGGTCAGTCCTTGATGATCGTTGCCGATCTCGCTTGAAAGTGTTAAACACTTTCCGAGATTATCGAAAAGCTCGTCTTGTTTCTTAATTTGATTTTCATATAAACGACTGATTTCTTCAGAAAACTGTGCATATAAAGCAAAGAAGTTTGTAACTAAAATGGAATAATAAAAAGTACTATGAAAAATCAGAAATACTTACTTTGATCGGAGCCTTTGACATGTTTCTTTGATTAAGAAATTAATGAATTTTGAAAGGATGATTTGGTTCGAGATGTTGTTGGAGAATAAATAGGGGAGATAAGCGAATTGATGAGCGAATTAATTGCAAAGTGGTTGAGAGTCAAATCGGGGTAATTATAACTCTTCAACAGTGAATTGAAAAGACTTTTTTAGAAAAGTTAATATTTTGTGAAAAACGATTCGGGATCCCAAAAGGTTAACTTTAATAACATTCTACAATAACTATTGAACAAATATATCACATAAATAGTCTCCTGAACATTTCAAAGAAAATAAAATACAATGAACTAAAAGAAATAACAATACTAAAAACATAACCCATTGGGGGCATTATTATTGCCACATAACATACCAAACCGTTTATAAAAATTACATGACCAAACAAGCATTAAAGATCATCAACATGTAGTGTCCTCACTACTATTCAACTAAGATCCTGTCTTCATCATTCTTCAAGGATCCACTTCCTTCCCCTGACTTTCTTTTGCGCCTCTTGCTCACAGACTTTTCAGATTGAGTCAAAAGAATATCTTCACTCACCTCTTTAACAATTAACCCAGCCAAAGTATTTTCCCATGCTTTGATATCCCAACCTGCTGGTTCACAACCCATTTCCTTTGCAACCTTAGCCATCTCGATTATGTTTTGAAGAATTGTTATAGACGCACTTAGGATAGACTCCTCCTTCTGAACTTTGAGTTTCTTATCTTCTTCCTTTTTGAGTTCTCTAAGTTCGTAACCCATTTTAGCAATTCTTGTGTTTAAACCCTCAATCTCTGCCAACAAGTCATCCTTCTTACCTTTCTCATTAACAACTAATTCTTTTTGTACTTCGATCTCTAGTTCCATTTCATTCAATTCTCTTCCGAAGCTCAAAATCAGATGTTCGATACACTATATAATGAATTATATTATCAGACTGTAAACAAAGAAATTTACTTTTCCAATAAGAAAATAATTGGTACCTTCGAAATATCTTTAACTGAACTACCAAAAGTAACATGTTCAGGCAACCGGGAGACCAACTCGGTAAACGGAGCTTTGGCCGGAATTTCTAATAACTTAATGAGTCTTCTGACATTAGTTGTTCGTCTTTTCCTTTTTCCATTAACTTTCTTTTTTCCGTTATCCATGTCTAGAACATTCAAATAAGTTTAACTAATCAAATGAAATATGAATTTAAAGAAAATATGCCTGTGAAATAGCTAAGACCCCAAAAGTATGATAATCAATCGATTCAGACAGGGCAAATATTATTTCCTAAGTTAAAAATTAAAACTGAAATCCTAACCCTAAAATTATAGTAGGGTAGAAAAGAAAACTGACCTCTTATTCTCTGAGATAAATCTGGGCAAGAAAAGTAGATAAAAGGGAGCATAAGAACGAATACCTAAGAAAAAGCTTTGATTGCGGTTACCTTATATTTATCCCATAACTTTAGTGGCCGACCATGACTAATAAAACTTATATTTATTTTCAATGAAATATAAGTTTTGGGGACAATTGTTTGGGGTAGAATTTTCACAACTAGGATCCTAATATTATTTATACTTTGGGCTGGTAAAAGTATTATTTAAAAGTCCGTTACTGTTTGTAGGATCCCTATCGTTATTAAGGATCTTAACTGTATTATCTTATAACAGGATCTTGAGATTGTCAAGATCAATGTAATCACTAATGAATGTATATCTAGTACGAAAAGATATTATATGCAGGAATGATTATGATTAAGAGAACATTTACAACGTGAAGAAACAAGCTTCAACGAATAGTTTACCATTTCAACCATAAGAATCGGGATTGATAACGGTTTTACCACATGTGGAAGATCTTTAAAACGATCATCTTCACCAAATCTTCAACGTAGCGAGCAAGTTCAGGAAAGATCCCAGATATTTCGGATAATTCTGTTCAACGATTAGTTCTATAAATACCAAGGCATCTTCAACAGAAGGAGAATTCAAGACATAACACTCAACACATAGCAACTTTACTTATTACGTTCATTACTTGTTAACCATTCACTTTTTTCTTTCAATCATTGTATTGTAACCCTAAACTAATAATAATAAAAGAACATAGGTAGGATCGATTGAATCCTCCGGGGTTTTTTACCTAAGATTTCTTAATTGAATCAAGGGTTTTTCCCCGTCAACAAAATTCTGGTGTCGTTATTATCTTTGCTCTTATTTTCAGTTCAGGATCATAGCACTGATCTTTAGTATCGTTATTCTTATCTTCAACTAATTTCTTGATTTATTGTTGTATTTATATCTCAAAGGTTTTCATAAACTCTTTCTATTAAAAAACTCTTATTTCGCATTGTCTTCTTTAGCAAAAATCTTATTTTATTTGAAGATCCTAAACACCTGACCTCACTTACAAATCTTTGGTCAGAAAATTATCTTGAATCCTTTTACAAAATTATCTTAGGTAATTTTTGTCCGAAACATGTTCCATGCTTGAATGATGCCAACAAGAATATGTCGCTGAACTTATTGCCAGCATATGCATATGACAACCATTTGCTATTCAACATGAATACACGGATTAACGGATAACAGGATTACCAATCAAATAGTATAACCAAAACCTTCATCAAAGAGTTTATTCACGAGCACTAATTAACAAAAAGAAAATGCAAAATTAAAATTTAAATAACAAAATAAAAGACACGGGTTGCCTCCCGAGAAGCGCTTAATTTATTCACGAGTCGTTAGCTAGACTCCTCCCCCAAAGATTTACCATGGTGGGTCTCCGACGCCCCCACACTTAAAGTGTTAGGCGGTCTACCCTTAAACGGTGAAAAACAATTACCTTTCACCTTTGTCAGAATCCAATCATTTGCTCGTCCAGAAGTATCAACCACCATCATTAACTCCTCTTTCTCCTTTGTTGACAAATTCGAGCACAACTCTTCAGATAACCTCACATTACCATGAGACACAGCAGACTTCAAACGACTGTATAGTTTACGGATCTTAGCACATGGGTCATCCGTTGGTTTAGAAACAGGCACTGCTGTTGATTTCAACTCAACCTCTTTTTCCTCTAGCTTCTTGTCCAACCATTCATCAATCTGTACATCCAAAGAACTAACACAAGCAGTTTCAACAGAGTTAGCAACATTAGGTAAAGAAATAGAACAAGTGTTCGAAAATGTCACTGACTCATTCCCTGCTCTCAATGTAAGCTTGCCACGACCAACCTCAAGTTTAGCATCGGCCGTAGCAAGGAACGGTCTTCCTAGAATGAGTGGCACATTCAATGCTTCATCTGCATCAATAATTACAAAATCTACAGGATAAACCAAACCACCCACTTTGACTAACACATCTTCTAAGATCCCCATAGGTCTTATTTCAGATTTATCGGCCAAATGGATTTTCATGTTAATCGGTTTCGGTTCTCCTAAGTTCAGCTTAGAATAAATAGATGAAGGCATTAAGTTAATGCTTGCACCTGAATCTGTTAATGATCGTTTTACAGACAAATTACCAATTTTACACGGAATAGTAATGTTAGAATTATGGAAATATCTCAACGAAATTTATACGGCCGTTTATATATGATCCAAGAAGGGTCACACGCGAAGAACATTGAAAGGCTAGTTGAACTTGTGAAAATATGTAAAATATAAGAACTTTCCAAAAATAGATTTGGAAATGATTTTCGTGTCAAAACCGCGTATCGGGTAAAAATCGGATCGGGTACCTAAGCACCATGGACCAATCCATTTGATCATGGACCAAACGAATTTGGCCCATGGAGATACCCATAGGGCGGTGGACGATCAAAGGAGGGGGAGGGAGAAGGAAACTTGGTTTCCTTATCCCACATTGATTCAAAAAAGGAAACATAAGGGTTTTCTATGCCTATATATAGAACCCTTATTCCCTCTTGAATATTGCACCATATTCGTCCCTCTCTCTCTTGCTTGGTCGAATTCCCTAGCAATTTTGTTAGGGTTTTCGGTTTAAGCTTTCTAGTTATATTTTATATATATTAATATATATATATATATACTAAATAAGTAAATATCTATATCTATATCTATATATATATAATATATATATATATATTAAATAACAAGTTAAGGCTAGCAACTAACTAGTCTTGAAGATTTGTTCGTGTGTGTGCACCTCTTGAGGAGTTCTACACTTGGACTCTTAGTTCATGGCAAGGAGTTCCGTTCGTGGTTCGTGAGGTGGTGGTCGACTTTAGCTAAGTCGATTTAGGGTTTTGCGCGCTAAAAGGTTAGTGTTCTTTCGTTCTATTTTATTTATGTTTATCTATTTTTAGTTTGCTATATTTGCATGCATGTTAGGTCCTTGGCTTTGATTATATTTAGGGAATTAAATTAGATTTAATTGTTTCGTTAATTATTCCGCTTTAATTAATAGTATTAGTCTTTAGACGATTAAACTAGATTAATTGTCTAAATGAATTAATCGTATTAATTCATTTATGTTGAGACTAATGATTGTTAATTAAGAACGTTCATGGTTTTACAAAACATGCTTTTAATTAATATAAAATTATTTTTGAATTTAAATAATTAACCGTTTTAATTATTTACAAAAGATACCACACATGTTTTAATAATGACTCTGATAACCTTGCGGAAAAGGAACGTTCATTGTAGACCCAAACTAGTTGCGCGATTAACGGAAACCCAACAGTGGTATCAGAGCGTAGATCATGCATGGATATTTGTGGCTAAAATAGATAAATGATTTATAAGAGTTTATAAATCAATCGGTTAATTGAACCCGTATGTTTATACGTATCGGGTCGAATCGACCGTGTGACCATTTATATAGTTTTATTTGTCTTGGTCACAAAATTGTGTGTTTTAATATTTGCATATTGTTTATGTTATTCCATAGAGATGAATTGCGTCATGATTGGTTGTTTTCTCCCTTTTAAATTCATTCGATAAATTTAAATTAATTTTGAGTATAAAATTGTTTTGGAAATTAAAGGTTTAATTAATTAAGATTTTTGAAATATAAAATTTTATAAAATGATGCTCAAAATTTCAAAATTATGGAGAAAACATAAACCAATTTGGAGTCCCGTTTATTCGACAATAGATGTCTTGAATTGAGTGGGAGCTTAGACGAGTCATTAGGATAAAAGGAAGTCTTGTACTTACTTTTGTTTTAGGGTTCATATTAGTTGAACCGGCATATGGAATTATAAATTAGAAGATGCAAATCCTTTATTTGTCTTGTAAGTCCCCTTGAAACGGATCGTTAATAGTTTGCTCCAGTTATTTTGAGGTGCGGAATCCCTCACTATAACTTGGTGATTCACAACAAGCCTTCAGATTATCTGCTGTCTCGCAGATCTTCTCTAGGCCTAGCGGAACAACTATTGACGACTTAACCTGCAAATATGCTTGATATTCCGACAAATGTTCAACCCTAATCTCTGTTAGTGTTCGATATATATAGGATACAATACGACTTGGGCTACAGCGAGTCGGCCTCGCATTTCTGGCCCAGCTCGACACTATTACGAGGTCGTAATCTGTGTCCTGCCTCGTATTTGAGCCTCCAATTACGAGGTCGTAATTGTCCCTGTGAATTGCGAGGTCGCAATTCACACTTAGCAGATATTACACATTCAATACTTAAACTTAATCTAGTATTCTATGCATAATATGAAGTTCATTAATGACAATTACATTACAAAGACATATTACAATATAAGCCCAAACAATCTAGACTACTATTGACATAGACGTGCACTTACAGACTCCCGCTTGGCAATAGCTTCTAGACGTTAAAATAAATTATGTCTTTGTCTTGTATTTGTCATCAATCTACTTCTTCTGCTTCTTATTCTTGCTCTTGATCTGATTTTTCTCAGTCTCAGTCTCGAAATCAGAATCTGACTCTGACTCTGAAGGAGTATGAGTAATACCTAACCGCCTCTTCTCTTGATCCCACATAGATCCTGGATCATAATAATAATCCGCAATCTCTGCCCTAGCTCTCATATGAGCTTGTGGATCATAACCAAATCTCTTCTCCAGTCTCTGAACAATTACAGGATGCAAATCTGACTCGGTAGAAGTATTATTGGTAGAGTCGGTCTTGGTAGACTCACTATCCTGAGCACTAGCATTATCAGCATCAGGAGCAACAGCAACAGATTGCCCTACCAAACCCTTACCCTTTTCCAATCGATCAACGTCAACATCTTCTGTAAGGGTTTGGTTGGCGGTGTATCAGACTCAACTACCATGTTCAACTCTGTGACGATCAGTTCTTGAGTCTGAGGAGCTTCTGAGGTTACCTTGCCAGCAACACCAGCCTGGCTAGACTCACCTTGAGTCTCTGTTCTCAAAATAGAACCACCTCCTAGCTCCTGAGTAGCTCTGGCAGCATCTGGATCTTCATTCTAATCATTGTCATGCCTTACCTTAGCTAACTCATCACCCTTACAACCTGAGCTATCTCTCTCAGCTCTCAACTTCATATAGTTGTCGATGAGCTCATGCATCTTTTCTTCAGGGATCTGTACTCCCTTCTTCATTGCATCTGCCATCTTGACAACTTTCCCATCAACTTCCAAAAACTTATTATACATTTTGGACACTACCACCTCGGCCTTGCCCAACTTGTCTTCAAGAAACTTGTTCTTGTCACTCACAACCTTCAAATCTTCAACCAAACGAGTGATCAGGCCTCTCATTTCAGTCATAGTCTTTTCATGCTGTTCCCTCTGCTCAGACATCTGTCTCTGCAGATCAGCAAGGCTCAAAGTAGTCTCTGACACATTTAATGATGCACCAGCAGCAGCAGAAGTCTCTTGTTCCCTGACAAGTCTTGTTCTCTTAAGTAACGGCTGCTCTGGCACCCAATCTTCATCAGACTCTCTCCCTTTTCTTCTTCCTTGAGATGCAGCAGGAGATTTAGGAACCATTCTGGATCCAACTCTGACGAATGCATGAGATCTGTACGGATCCTCATCACCATCACTGCTGGAATCATCATCAGAATGTACTGAAGGCTCTCTTTCTGCTTCAACATCAGCAATAGCCTTTCCTCTACCTCCAGCATCCAAACCTGACCCACTAGCCTGCCCAGCTCCTGACCCACTAGCTTCTCCAGCACCTGACCCACTAGCTCTAGCTGTTTCAGAACCAACTACAGCTTCAGCTACATAATCATCTATATCCCGGTCCAGGTCTGCATCTTCTGGGTCTTCAGCATTGGCATTGTACCGCTGCACTTGAGCAATATCACCCTCTGGATCGGCCATTTCCTCCAATAAATCATCAACAATCTCAGGATTGGCACCAGGTTGATTAATCACATCATCTGCAACCTGTACAACAACTCCAGGGTCATTCGGTGCTTCACCTTCAACTACGACATCATGAAGCAGCTCTGGAATCACAATATCCTCAACAGCTTCACCATCCTCTGGCTGAGGTCCTTCATAAGCTGATATGACCTCATCAGCAAGTGCCACATAATTGGCATTGGAGATGGCACCGAATAATGCTACATCTTGAGCATTAGGATCATTCGGATACCTGCGGCGAAACTCTTCATAGCCATGTCTGATAATCGAACTCACTTGCTCCACTCCTACCACACCTGGAAAATTTGGTAGGCGAGCATTGATGATCATCATCACAATCCTAGGATACATCAAAAATCTCCTAGTACCCGCAGCTCTGATCTGTTTCCTCATCTCATCGAAGAAGAATTTCAAGAAACTGTACGGCTTATTAAATACTAAGCCCACCATCTGTGCTTGGACTTCCTGGTTCAAAGTATCGAAACCAGACTTCTTGTTGCTCAAACCAACTAGCAACACATGAGCTAGATACCTCCACCTACCATAGAAACCCTTCTTAAATAGAGTTCTGCTTGTCAAATCACCGACAAACCCCATTCTCCTAAAAGCACCTTGAATTAACTCATGACGGAACTTGGTGAGACCAGTAGCACCACCTTCCTGCTCAACTGTGCCTAAACGAAGAATACCAATAAGATCTGCAGCCGTGAACTGTATCTGCTGCCCAGCAACGATGGTATAAAAGATATGTTCGTTCCCGGCACGAACAGTGTTGGAATTTGCCCAAAAATCTCTCAAATACTCTAGATAAATAATCGGAGAGTGCGTCAAAACATGATGAATCCTTGATCTTCTGAAGAAAGCGAATATCTCGTGATAATATTCGGTTCCTTGCTGATTATCATCGAAGTTCATCAAGTAATTATGACCAGCAATGAAGTTTCTTGCCATTTCTGTAATCAATAACAAATAATTAATTACTCAATATGACACAAAAATTCATATGCACATCATATACAATTAACTTAAATTATCTCTGTAATTAAGTTAAAACACAATTAACATAAATTATCCCTGTAATTTAGTTAAAATGTAATAAATTATCCCTGTAATTTAATTAAAAATAATTAACTCATTTTCAAATTTTTATTATTAAAAATAAACTTTTGAAAATCTGTTAAGTCATTTACGAGGTCGTATCCCTGTACGAGGTCGTATTTCAAGGTCAAAATTAAGTCAACCAAATTCTAAATACGAGGTCGTATTTTCAATTTAGCCACGTATTTGGTCCAGGTCGTAAATCGGCATCGTATTTCGAAAGTCAAAAAGTCAAAATTAATTGACATTTGCGAGGTCGCAAATCTGGGCTAGCAAACCCCCAAATGCGAGTCCGTCGCACTGTTCATCTTCTTCATCGCGATTTTACGATTTACCCAACCAAAATTCATGAAAGTTGTTTCTATACACTCGTATTCAAACAACAAAAGTACCCCAACCCTTATTTTTACCCAGAAAACATCAAAATCGAAGAAACTTAGAAAACCTAATTCGAAAATTTCGAAGTCTATTTTCTTGATTTTCTTGTTGCATGGATAACTATATTACGATCAGATAGTATACCTAGATTCAGTTTTTCAAGATGAACACAAAGATATCAACCAAAAACTCTGGATCTAATCGTATATATCGAATCTAAATCGGGGTAGCAAAGTCGTATTTTCGGGGTCGTAAAGCTCTCAAATTGATTTTTAATATGTGAGGTCGTATTAGGGTAATTTGGTATATATACCCACTTGACCCGAATGGGTCTGGGTCAACCCAGCCCAATACGAGGTCGTAATTACACTAGGCCCAATCGACCAATTGTGAGGTCGTATTTTCCTTCTGCCTAATTACGAGGTCGTAATTACCTGCACACTTTAAAATCAAACTTTCGTCAAAGTTTCTGAATAATTGATCAACATTTATTACGAACTTCCTGGAAATATGAAAAATTAAATGACTAAACCTGTAGACATCAAATTTTCATCTTTTCCCTGATCTTCGTCTTAAACCTGAAAAGTTAATAAACTTACAAAAATTCTTTAATTTTTCACGATCAATCTTTCCAAAACTTTCTCGAAACGAGCTTTTCCGAACTATACACACTTAAAAAATAAAAAGTTATAAAATTGATTCATCATTCTTATACCTCCCCCTCAAATTTATGACTAGGGTGTATAACTATGACTAATCACTATAGACATTCTTATGTACTCCCCCTCAATTTATGACTGGGATACATAACTATGATTTAACAAAGATATTGAAATTCTTATAATATAAAACCTCATTATATCATATAAATTTCAAACATAATATTGATTAAATACTTCATACTCTTATGAAAACATTTCATAACTATATGATCTAAATAATCAATATTTTAATACGAACACCTTTCACATACATATACATGTTTCTATATCTAAAGTTTCAAAAACACATTTGAAAACTTTTCATATTCAAACAAGATACTTATGTCTAAGCTTACAAAAACACAATAACCTTTCACATTCATATAAACGTTTCTATTTCTAAGGTTTCAAAACACATATTTGACAACCTTTCAAATTCAAACGATATATCTATGTCTAAGGCTTTTACACAATCAATAACCTTATACATTCACATTATATCTATGTCTAAGGTTTTATATACTACAAAGTTGATAATCTTCCATATTCTATATCTAAGATCTTCAACTAGCAGAAATCTAGCTATCATCATCTGTAATTACTATATAAATAATATTATAAAAACCTGATGATCTTAGCCTTGTCTTGAACACTTCAGTCTTTTGCTTAGAAATCCTTCCTTTAGATTGACTTCTCTGCAAATACACTGAAAAAGATAACTTCGAGACAACACATTTTATTGCTATACCTGAAACTTGATTTTCTGAAACTGCAAATTGATCAGCAAACTTCAAACTCTCTGTATCGTCATGATAATCAACTAATTCACCATATCTCATTGTAGTTCTCCCCCTCAACGATAAATCCCTCTGAATTAAGCATATGCAATCTTCCTTCTTGGATCTATTGCTCGAGTCCCTGCTCGCCTTGCATAACCGACATATAATAGAGAAGTAGAATTTCCAACGATCAACACTGAACTAGTTAACTTCCATGAAAACCAGAAACTTTGTAGTTTGAATCACAAACTGTAGAAGCATAAATCCTGTTTCAACAGCAATACTACCCATGTCTCCATATCTTCATAACTCTGAATGTTTCTTCTGATTACTTTCTTCATGAACCATGATCAAAGTCTTACGGTTTGATCTGAAGACTTTCCATTATGCTTCCTTGTGCTAAAACCTGCACATACAAGCTTACAACAAAACAAGATAAAAATGATAATGTTATTCTTCATTATTTCATCACTATAAAGCATAATAGCAATGACTTAATCTAGAACTACATTTTTCATTTTCTTCTCCATTTTGTTATTCTTCACTATTATAAGTCATAAAAATTCATATGACATTATCTTAGTCTAGAACTACAAAACAATAACAAACCTTGAGAACATTGTCTCATTGTTTAATATGCGACCTAAACTTACTGTTTTCGTCGACTTTACGAACAAGAACCTTAAAATCCCTGTTTTATTGTTCTATGGATAACCTAACCTAAGGTCTTCCAATCATGTATGCCTTATCATGCAAATCTATACAGATTTCGTTTCCATTAACAAAGCTTTATCTCTGTAAGGCATATGAACAGAAAACCTAATCTCTTATACTTTCGCATGATCAGATCTATCTTGCTTCCGTTGTGAGATCTTGCTTGATAACCTACAAAATCAATCATCTTTTCGTTGTCCTGCACAATCTCAACACACACATCAAATCTTCTCAAAGTAATAACATACAATCTGAAGAATTGAATAAATTTGCAAAGTAAAATGAATATACTTAACAGTCTATTATACCCTAAGTCACATTAAGGTCAAATAATTCACTGTAAGCACTTTCAAATCAGCAAATTATTTAGAATCTCTGTTCCAAATCTTTTTTATTCAAACAAAAATCTTTTAAAGATCAAATTCAAACTATGAACAACTCTGTGTTCATTTTATGAAAATCTTCTTTCTAAAGATCAACAAAATAGGCATTAACTCAATATCTGTTTATTGAAATCAACAACTCTGTGTTTTTTCCTTAAACTCATATTCTGTTAAATGACACACTTTCTTTTAGCTTTTAATCATAACACTATCGCTTAACTACCCTACTCGTTTATTCAATGTTCCATAGAACGTAGTTGAGTCCTCTTGGAAACTAGATTCTATTCTGACTCTGTCTCTCGTGCAATAGGAACTTTTATTTAAATAATACAATACAAATAAAAATTAAACATTTCACGAAAAACACACACACACACACATACACTGAACATAAACGAATAACATAGTTACAAGAGCTAAAGTTACTGCAGATTAGATCAGCTTAGCATGTTACATAAGCCCACAAGTGAGAAATAATTCTCTTATTATTAGTTATGAACAGTGATCCATCAATGATTACCAATATGTTTGTCCTCTTAAACACTCGGTACTTCCAGTTTCCTTTTGGTTGTAACACTTTTAGCATACCCTGGCCAAGGACAGTCACCATGTAACCCGAGTAGCCTAATATACCACTTAATCAAGTTTGCGAACTTAAGTGACCCACATTCAGATATACTCCCACAATCGACACAAGCACTAAGATTAAGACATTTGGTGAGTATAGGGAGACGGCCTTTAAGAATCAAGTCAGCGGTGACAGGTCGGTGATTCCTCACACGCAAAGCGACATAACTTGACTCACGTACAGAAATATACCCAACATTGCATAATGCTAAGTACTTGCATATTTGTGACATCATTTAAAGCGCTTATGAAAACCCGTGACTTTCGATGAGACCCATGTAACGAACTTTCTGACAACCTATCCCAAGTTGGAAGCTTTAGGTAGGCTAGGTATACAAAGACACCCCAAGGACTTACTTGTCCGAATCTCAAAGGCCACATTAGCTCCATAATTTCAAAAGATTAATAAGATATTTGCATATCTTGTCACAAATATACATCCGAAAAGCAATACATACACATATATGTACCCGAGACCTTCTATATAAAGACCAAATATACATAATTACAATGCAAGATCTATCATAAGATTTAAAGGACTTGTCTATTTTAAGAACAAGCATTCTCAGCCATATATCTGAATATGTTTCCCATAAGAACATTGTATACATTAAGTTTAGATTATAAGGAAACCTTGGTACTTTGTGCCTACCGATACATCATATAATGGTATCACTGAACTGAGCATTTTAAAGTACAATTAAGTAGGCTTAAAAGCTAAAGTATCGTCACGTCTAATCGTCTTGATGCAGTGACCTTACTCTATTTATTATTTCTTTTTCTTTTCTGGTTTTTTCTCATTTTTATTTTGTTTTTCTGACACTATATGACACACATAAACGACACATTTTACAAAGTTCCTTTTGAGAGACACTGTCACTATAGATTTCTCATTCCAATCAATTGGACTAACAACTCGAAATGAGTTCGGTCGAAAGCCTTAGTGAACAGATCAGCTAAATTAAAGTCACTCGACACCTTTTCTAGGACTATTAATTTCTTTTCAGCACAATCACGTATAAAATGAAACCTTATGTCTATGTGCTTAGTCCTACTGTGCTTAACAGGATTATTGGTAATGGAAATAGTGGATTCATTGTCTATCTTTATGGGAGTACAAAGGAAATTCTGACCGTAATCACGCAGTTGTTGCTGAATCCATAGAACCTGTGAGCAACACCCACCAGCTGCCATGTATCCCGCCTCGCAAGACGAGATTGCAATAGAATTCTGCTTTTTACATTGCCATGACACCAATCTCTCCCCTAAGAACTGACATCCACCTGAAGCCGATTTCCTATCAAAATTGCAGCCGCCATAGTCAGCATCTGTATAAGCCACAAACTCAAAGCTCCCCCCAATCGAATACCAAAGACCCAACACTGGTTGCCCTTTGAGGTAGCGAAGAATTCGCTTAACAGCTTTCATATGGCTTTCCCTGGGACAAGACTGATAACGAGCACACAAACAAACCGCAAACATGATATCAGGTCTTGATGCTGTAAGATACATCAATGAACCTATCATGGCCCTGTAACGAGTAGGATCAACTTCTGGATCATTAAGAGAAAACATCCCAAGTTGATGGTTCTTTTGTATAGGAGTGTCCATCGGTGAAGTATCTTCCATTCCAAATCGCTTCAGAATATCTTGAACGTACTTCGTCTGATGAATGAAGAATCCGTCCTTTTTCTGTTCAACCTGCAAACCCAAAAAGAAGTTCATCTCTCCCATAGCACTCATCTCAAATGTCCCTTTCATAATCTGCTCAAACTCTTTGCACATCTTTTCGTCTGATGACCCAAAAATGATGTCATCCACGTAAACTTGTACAATTAGGAAATCCTCTCCTTTCCATTTTGTAAACAACGTACTATCGATCAATCCTCTTTCAAATCCATTTTCCAGAAGATGCTTCGATAGCTTGTCGTACCATGCCCTGGGTGCTTGATGCAATCCATATAATGCCTTATTCAGTCGATAGACTCTATCAGGATAATCTGGATCTTCAAACCCTGGCGGTTGAGTAACATACACTAATTCCTGGACAGTACCGTATAAGAATGCGCTCTTGACATCCAACTGATATACCTTAATGTCCTTGAAGGCAGCAAATGCTAGAAACAACCGAATAGCTTCTAACCTAGCAACCGGTGCAAACACCTCAGTGTAGTCCAACCCTTCCTGTTGAGCAAAACCTTGAACAACTAGCCGAGCTTTATTTCGTGTCACAAACAGCCCTTTTCATCCTTTTTGCACCTAAAAACCCATCTGGTGCCGAAAGGATAATCTCCCAAAGGTAGATCTACCAACTCCCAAACCTGGAGTTTATCAAACTGAAGAAGTTCCTGTTGCATGGCTTCAACCCAAGATGGATCTTTTAAAGCCATTTGAATATTACTTGGTTCTTCTTGAGAAACAAAGCAGCTGAACTTACATTCATCAACAATACCGGTTTCTTTCATCTCTGCGAATAAACCAGCAAGCTTGTTAATCTGAGCTCTTGTCTTAACCCTTGCACTTGGTTCACCAATGATATCCTCAACTGGATGATACTTGTTGACTCTGTGTTGTGTCACTTTGTCAACTTGAAGATTAACACCTAAATTTGAACCTATTTCTCCCTCTGGGAAGTGGAGTAACTGGTTTCGATTCTTGTGTACTTGCGTCTTCAGTATCCTTTGATAAACCATCTGCACCTGCATTAGACATAAGCTCTGGTGACTTATTCACGTCACTAACATCCTTTCTAATATCTTCACTGTCCTTTGATGCTGTAGCAGTAGAAGACTCTGGAGTTGTAACTGCATTAACACCAGTGATTTTCATCACGAAGCAGCACAACATCATCTACCTCTGAACTACCTGCACCAAAAGAAATAGGACCATTAAAGGACGTAAAAACATCATCATAATTAAACAGGATAGCAGACCCTTGGTGTGTAGAGGGATTATAGCTAGAAATTACGACATTGTAACCAACATCGACGATTTCAGCCTTAATATTATACACCCTCCTATTTGGAGATCCCGGAATGTAACCAAGAAAAATTCCCTCATCAGCCTTTTCAGCAAATTTGGGTTGGTCATGGACTTTTAAAACGTACATGGGACTCTAAAAGGTTCTAAGCCAGTTAAATTGGTTTTCTATTGTTTAAAAGTTCATAAGGTGTTTTATTAAATCTTTAACAATTAAAACCCTATTTAACACATGACAAGCAGTGTTCACTGCCTCCCCCCAAAACATAGTGGGAAGCTTTGAATCAGCAAGCATTGTCCTGGCGGTCTCTATCAATGTCTTGTTCTTCCTTTCTGCTACTCCATTTTGTTGAGGTTCATTGGGTGCACTGATTGATGCTCAATAATAGACTTCCATGATCTGATTCTTGAACTCTGTCCCGTTATCACTCCTGATTCTCTTTACTCTTGTGTTGTACTGATTTTCAATTCTTTCAAAGAACTCCATTAGGATCTGAGCAGTCTCATTCTTGGTCTTCAAGAAAAATACCCACGAGAATCTAGAATAATCATCAGTGACTACCAGACAGTAGTACATAAACCCTATGCTTCGAACATTCACTGGTCCAAATAAATCCATATGAAGCAAGTGAAATGGAGCGGCAATAGAATTCTGAGTCTTCGGCTTGTGCGGCTTCTTGGTTTGTTTTCCTTTTAAGCATGGCACACATTTGTCTTCCACCATAAATCTCTTATTTGAACGCCGAGAACCAATCCATTACTTGTAATATAATTCATTTTTCTGAAATGGATATGACCCATCCTTCTATGCCATAGCAGAGACTCATCTTCTGAAGCTTTTAAGTAGACAAATTGGCTCCACTGAATCAAGCACACCTAATTCCAGGCCATAGATGTCCTTCTTTCTTGGAGCTTTCAGCAAGATCCATTCTTCTGGTATCACATAACCTGGTTTCAAGATCAAGGCTTCCTTTTCTGTAAAGTGAACTGGATTCCCTTTGTCACATATTTGAGATACACTCATCAGATTATGCTCCAGCTGCTCAACAAAGTTCACATTGTCCATTTTAATTTTCCCATTGACGACTTTTCCAATTCCAGAAATACTTCCGCCCTTGGGACCAGCAAAACTAACATAAGACCCTTTAACAGGAGTAAACTCCGTTAACAGTCTCTTGTCACCAGTCATATGTCTTGAACATCCACTATCGACAAACCATAATCCTTTAGTTCTCCTTAGTGGTTCCTTTTGTTCGATGACCTCAAGATGTGCCATAAAGCTTGTCTCAGCTTCAGTGAACACTTCTTCATTTTCAGCTCTTACTGGTTCTGATGGTTCAGGTTCCTCTTCTACCCTCTGATGAAAACTATCATGATCATCCGTGCTGGCATACAATGTACAGTCGAATGAATTATCAACAAGATCGTTCATTCCTCCAACAAAGTCTTGAAATTCTGCCATAAATGCATGATTCTGATCATCGGTACTAGTCGAACCCCAATTATAAGTACCATCATCTTGAACAACCAAAGTTCTTGAGTTGTCCGTTTCTCCTGAGTTTCGGTTCCCAGTATTAGCATATTGACGACCTAAATTCTGACCTGCAATAAACCACTCTGATTGAAGTTCTGACGGCCTGTAGCTGAACTGTTGTCCCGTCTTGGCCTCTGACATTCACGTGCAAAATGTCCAAAACCATCACAGTTGAAACACTTCACTTTAGTCTTATCAAATCCCACTTTGCCGTCTATGACCTTTCTTCCGGTTCTATCAGTGAATCGTTGAACTCTCAAAGTAAGCATTGCTAATTGCCAGTTCAGATCCATTTCTTCAGATCATCTGGATCAACTTGCTTGTAATCCTCCCTAACCAGATCAGGATCAGTCAGTTTTCCTCCAATTAACTTCTCATGAGCAGACAAAAACGAAGCCAGCATGCCCAAATGCCCCTCAGCAGATCTTATGCTCTTTGGTATTCCTGATAAAACCGAGCTTGGAGAACTACTTTTCTGATTCCCATTATGAACAACCATAGCTGATTCCGGAGAAGTTACATACATCAAGTTGTTATCAGAATCCATCGTCATCTTCAATTTCTCATCATCCCCACTGTAGAAGGCAGTGATCCCTCCACTTGGAGATTTTCCAGAAGCAACATTTGGCTTGCTATGAAAAGTTCTGGACGTTGAACAAAATCACTGCTACCTGCTTCCTTTGACTTTCTCTTCATATCTTGACCTCTTAGCTTTCGGATAATCTGATCCAGAGTCCAAGTACTAAATTCGGGATTTTGCTGGATAGAAGTAACAAACCCTTCCCACTTAGCTGGAAGAGAATCCAACAACTTCTCGATCACTTCATCTGAATCAGGCTTGTACCCAAAATATGCAAGCTCAACTAGCAGATGACTGTAACGAATCAACGTCTCATCAAGAGATTCAGCCTTGAAGCTTGTGAATACATAAAACTGTTTCTTCAATAAGTCCTTCCTTCTCTTCTTAAGATCTTCATCACCTTCACAATGCTCTTTGAGTGCATCCCATAAGCCTTTTGCACTGTCATACATTTCAAACAAGTGCAAGAATTCCCCTTGGAGAGCCATTCGTAGTGATCCTAAAGCTTTACTTTCAGCCTCGTAGTCTTTCTTTTGATCAACATTCATTTGCTCATACGTAGCTGCTTTTCCACCACTCGAACCAGAAACTTCCTTGTCATTTTGCACGGTAGGATGAACATAGCCATTGACAATACAAATCCACATCCTGACATCCATAAGCCGGCAATATGACTCGAATTTGCCCTTCCAATTGAAATATCTATCTAGGCTTATCAACTTGGGCGGTGAATTGGCCTTTCCGGTTTCATGATCCATCAGAATTAATTGATTCAGCAAAGCTTGATAGTTTGCGGGTAACTGAGACGTCATTTTCGAGCTAGCAAAATTATACGAACTGTTCAAAATAAAACAAGGTCGCAAATTTATACGAGGTCGCAAATTACAAACTCGAGGTCGTAATTGAACTGGCGAGGTCTTAAAGAGCTCACGAGGTCGCAAACTGTTGATGCACGTTGATGTGACAACAGCAACTTAGATTTGATTATGTCTTATTCATTTATATGTAATTGATAGATTATGGACTTCGTGTTTTAGTAATGATTGATTACATGTTTTGGTGTTTTATATATGTTTATATATGATGGTTGTTATGTATGTCATACAAGTACAATCATAATATATGTTAGGTTCTTGTACATAAAGTACTAGGAAAATAACTAAGCTTAAGATGTTGATGGTTTTTAGTACTAACGAAGATGATCTTCGTTAGGAACGAACGAAGATTATATTCGTTCTAAGGGCTGGGCTGCTAAGTTCGTAAGAACAAAGCCCAGCAGGCCCAATATCGATTATAAACATATATAAACGATTGGAAACCCTAAATTGAGGATGCCAGTCGATATATCACACACACCTAAAGCATCTAAGTTCGTTTGAACAACACCATGTACATCCCTCTCCATCATTCTCTTTACTGCTTCAACAGCTCTTTTCTTTCCCTCATCACTTGCTTTCTTCCTCAATGCTGCCAAAGTTTGTTGTTTCTTAGCAAGTTCTTCACTAGCACTTGGTATGGGCACATCTTTCGGCCATATTGGCACAGGGATACCATCTGCTCCACCTATAAAGGATTCATTAGTGACAGGATCAATACATAGCCCTGCACCCCACCAACTTGGAAACCTATATGGACCTATAATTATATAGACAATTAGTTTGAGTTACTAATCAAATGACATTCTTGACATTT
>CM067167.1:120499842-120519315 GCA_034093135.1 Erigeron breviscapus
ATACACGAGCAACCCACTTCTAAGTTGGATCTATCTGATTGTAATCATCATCAATCAATGCAGGATCAGTAACCTTTCCACCAATATAAGCTTCATGAGCCGAACAGAAGGCTGAGTAGAGATTCATTCTTCCCTCTGCAGAGCTCATACTCATTGGCATGGAATGATATAACTGAGTATTGCTCTTAACATTAGTTGTGGAATTGTCATAAGCAACATAACCTGCAATTCCATCTGCATCAACTATTGGTGTAGCTTCAACACCACTTAGAAATGCATTGGTTCCTGAGCTAGTACTTGCCAAATGAACTGAAGAAGCATGATATAAAGATGGATCTTGAGTAAAATCCGCATGAGTATCCTTGATTCTTCTTTTCATTTCTCTATTCTTTAGTTTGGAAACTACTGTTTCAAAATCCCATGAACTGTATTCCTTGTCATCTTGAAGGTGATGAACATATTCAGTCCATATTTTTGGTAGTGAATCCAAAAACTTATCTACTAACTCAGTCTGGGGGTATACAACCTCAAAATATGATAACTCAGTTGTCAAATGACTGAATCGAGCAATTATCTCATCAAGAGATTCTCCTTTCAGTCCATTAAAGGCTTCATAATGATGTTTAAGAAGTTTAATACGATTTCTCTTCAAAGTAGCATCGCCCTCACAGTACTTTCCTAGAGCGTCCCACAAATCCTTTGAAGTAGTGTACTTTTTAAACAAATGTACACTTTCTTGAGGTAAGGCCATAGTATGAGTTGAAAGAGCCTTTCCTTCCACAACGTATTTCTTCTTTTCATCACCTGGCATATCAGTATAAGTATATCTACCAATTACGCCATTTTTCTCATACGTTGGCCAATCAAAACCTTGAGTTATCACCACCCACATATCAATATCATTCAGACGAATATAATCTTCAAATCGTCTTTTCCACATCCAATAATTCTCCATACGGAAAAGCTTTGGAGGTGTGTTTCCACGACCAACCTCATGATCGTGCATGATAAGTTGATTGATAAGTGTGGCATTAGGAGAGTTTCCGGCAGCAGGTACAGTAGTCATTTTGAGTCTCGTATAGTGAAAATCAACAAAAAATGTTACTGTAGCACTTGAGTTCGTGTAGACGTGCCACGAAGTACGTCACACGAAGATACTGAGTTCGTGTAGATGTGGCACGAAATCACACGAAAAGCACGTGACATGAAGTGACACACGAAGGACACTTGTCACAAATCTGAATACGAAGATCACCTCGTGCTGATGTAAGCAGGAGGTCACGCGAAGACGACTACGAATTTGATGAAAAACTCGAATTTCGAATTGATTTTTCAATCAATAGCTAATCACACGATCTTACACCTTCTGGTAATCAACCTTAGGGCTCTGATACCACTTGTGAGTCCCTACCGTTGAATGGATCGTAAATAAGATGTGGTTCGTTATGTCAAGAGTGCGGAATCCTCTTGAGATAACTAGATTGCTACTGCCTTTCATCAATTAATCAGTAATTAATCAACCTAAGGTCACACACGAAGTGCTAGTTCGTGTAGGAGGTCACACGAGCAACAATTCGACTTTCAAGTCTTTAATTCGTTACTAATTGTGTAAATTAGCATGTATTTATACTAGTAGGGTTTTAGTTCGTGTGGGCTTGGGCCTTAATCGAAGTCCATAAGCCTAATTAATCAATAACCAACCGGTCTCGTGCTGACGTCAGCACGAGGGCAATCCTGCATGTTGATGATGTCAGCACGAGGTTCGTCCCTTTGGTCCTTTGTTTGACTTATACATAACGTCCATCCATCGTTTAAGTGTTCTATGACACTTATAAACCTTGGCTCTACATTCTTGTACCTGCAAAACAATTATATAACACACAAACATAACAATAACCATAACTTGATTTCACATTGAAGTTCAAACGTAATCATTAAATACAAACGTAAGTCCTAGCGACTTATTATTTAAACGATTACACAGATATTCCTAAGAACAAAAACGTTAATCAAATCTATGTTGCTACTGTCACACAAATCTGCATCTACACTACTCCTGGATTGGCTTGCCATTCCTTAACGACATTGATGTACTGCCGTAAGGTTTGTCCATCTAGTCGGGTGTGACTTATGTCACACTTACAAAGATGTTTAGATGTTAAATGTGAAGACGCAAAAGATAAACAGGCACATTTAGGATGACCCATCCTATATGAATGATGTTTAATGCTAGATGTAATGATTTGTAATGATATGTGCCTTAAAGATGAAATGTGACTTTTCTATAATGTTAAAATGGACAAATGTTTTATTAATGAAGTGTTATCTTACTTAGCTAATTCGTTAGCTAACACTTTATTGTGCCATGAACCCATTTCTCTTCAGTTGTTGCAATCATGCATTTATTATTTTCTATTTGTTGTGCCATGAGAGCAATTTGAGCCTTAAGCTTTTTATATTTAGATTTATAGCTATCATCAGGCTTTTTATTAGAAGAAAATGGACCAGGCTGGGATACAAACTGACTGGACTTACAATCTTTCATGAAATGACCTTTTCTGCCACACTTAAAGCATGTCAGATTGGTCTTATCAGTAGAAGAACTGGATGCAAATTGTCCAGATGGCCTATTTGCTCTTGCTTTGAAACGGTTAAACGTTTAGCAATCATTGCAACCAGGTCATCATTTTCAGATTCATCACAGTCTGGAGAGATAAGACTAGATTCTCCAGATTCCATGAATTCAGACACCATCTTCTTCATAGAAAATACATTCTCAGAAGATATGAGTGCTGTACCTTGTGGTTCAGTATGACTAACCACATTAGAACTACTGGAGGCATGGTTATAGGCATCTTGTTCTGCCACAACTCTCTGAGCTTGATTTTCCTCAGTGTATCTGAAAGCTCCATATAGAGTTGAAAGAGTGTGAGTGTGCAGAGTTTTACCTTGTCTTAAGACCAGGATCATGTGAGACCATTTGGTGGGTAAAATATCACAAAATTTCTCCAGAAGTATATCCTTGTCTTTCTCAACCCCCAGTCCTCTCAACTGGTTAATGATGCTCATAAATCTGGTGTAAGTACCAGTGAGTGACTCATTGGGCTGAGCAAAAAATGACTCATACCTCTTATTTAAGGAGACCTTTCTGGTGACAATGGTGTCATCTTCTCCTTCATACTGGTTCACTAGTTCATCCCACATGGTTTTAGCACTGGGAAAAAGAACTAGTGTGGGAATTAGGGTTTCTGGAACAGCCCTGATGATCATGTTTTTAAGGATGGTATCAAGATTTACCAATCTCCTCTCCTCTTCAGACCAATGTTCCTCCCTCTTTTCCCTGCCTCTTCGAGATCCAGTTGGATCAAGAAGAGCATTGAGAGGTGATGTGGGGACGTAAGGTCCTTCATTTAAGATTTTCATCATATTTCTCTCAATTCCAGTGATATGCAATATCATCCTAGCTTTCCACGTACCAAATTCATCACTATTCCCACTGAATTTAGGAACAGGATTGTTTGAATAGTGCACATGCACATGTGGAGAAGCAGGAGTAGGAGGAGGTGGAGGATTATTATTTTGAACGGGTGGTGGTTCATTAAAAATAGGTTCGGAATTACCTTGTGTATTTTCTGGGTCGGCCATCGTGAAACAGATCTAGGCAAGTATATTAGCCTTCTGCTCTGATACCAAATGTGAAGTCCCTCACTTGATGGTTTAACCCAATAGTGTAAAATACAACAATTCTAATATGCACTAGATTGGACTAGTATTACTTGAATATAAATGCAAGTATATAAACAAAGTAATACAAGACTTAAAGCAATAAATAAAGGTGGAACACAATGTAATTTTTCAAGTGTATTTTATTTATGATGTTAAATAAAATACAAGGTTGTGCGGAATCAAGATAATACAAATATGTAAGTATCCTAACAACCTATGAATTACAAATGATCTATATTTGCTAAATAAACTCTTTAGATCGAAATACTTAAAGTTGTGAAGTATTCCTGTTACGATCGAGAGTATTTAGACAAATTCACCTAATTGCTAAAAAGTAATTTTAACAAGGAAATGACTTTGTATTTATAGGCAAACAAATTCACCAGTGAATTTGTGCCGTACAAATATGGTTGCATGCATTTAATGAGCCGACAAGGTCATTAAATGCATTGGTTAAGGTACAAGGATAAAGTCACATCAATATGACAATTTTCCTTTTAACCAACCACCTTTACACACGTAAGTACTTTTGTAAAGACAAGTGGAATGTTCTTTGAAAAGTGTGTAAAGGCAAAAAGTTAATTCCTCGTAATCAGTGTTCAGACTTGTAAGGTCTAGAACACTGACAAATCTCCAGTCGTAGATCTGGTAAGACTTCCAATGGACTCCGCCATTTGTCAGTCTTCTTTATTCTAACTTCAGTCTTTGACTTCAGTGAGAATGTCTTCAGTAGAATAGATCTGGAATGGGGTGAAGTCCAGTGAGCAAATCTGGAAGACTCCAGATTTCCTATACAAGTATTTTGCTCACTGGTCTTCCATTATTTCTGAACAAATCTTCAGTGTCGCTCCAGTCTTCAAGTCTGGAGTGGGTCCAGTAAATATTATTTCTGGACAAGTCTTCAGAGACTCTCCAGTCTTCAAGTCTGGAGCGAGTCCAGTAAATCTGGACCTAACAAATTCCCCCTATTTGTTTAGAAATAATGCAAGGTTTTTCAAGCTTCTATCTATACAATTTTGTATGCTTGAAAAACACTTGTTTTGATTTAGTCTAAAAATTTTAAGTTACTGGAAAACACTTTATAGATCATCAGTGTTCCAGTTTCATCTTTTAATTCTAACTTAGACTAAATCTGATCACTTACTTTGTGAATTAAAATATGCAACTATATTTACAGCCATCAACAGAAAATAAGTTACAATTTTGGGAAATAAATACAAGTACAAGTAAATGATAAAAGAGTCAGGCCCTTCTTTTTGACGTATATCCTTGAGCATCTTCAGTAGCCTTTCTCTTTGGAGATGGAGAGGATGGTACAGAAACTGGTGGTCGCATACCCAGAGCAGCTTCCATCTGTTGTATTCTTTTCCAGACCTTTTCAATCCTCTTCATAAATGCTTTGACATCAGGAGATAAATCAGTTTTCCCCCTGAAAGTCAAGTCTATCTCCTTCAGTTCAGTCCATCCAAAAGCTTGGACTGAAGCATTCTTCCTTTCATCAGTAAAGTTACCTTCTCTGGCCAACTTTACTTCAAACCTGGTCATGCCTTCATGATTTTCAGCAAGCTTAATCTCTGCACCAATGATCCTTCTGGCATCAGCCCTGAACGTCATCAGTTCATTATACTTATCTTTCAATTTGGCAGCCTGGATCAATGCTTCAGTTTGCCTGGATACCTTCTCTTGTTCCAAGGCAGTCTGGATTTCTTCACGATTTATTCTTTGTGAAGTATCCAAGGGAATGAAAGTGCTCAGATCTGCATCCCTGATTTCCTTTAGCTGTTTGGCAGTGAGTTTGGGCAAGCCTTTTATCTTCCTTCTATACTCTATCTCCAGAGCACCAGCATTCTTTCTGATCTTCTTCTGGAGGTTTACCAGTTCCTCCTTCCTTTGTCTGATTAGTTCAACTATACTGACACCATAAGTTACAGCATCATAAGTTTGTTCTTCTTCAGAGTACCTGGAGCGAATGTAGACGTCATCCAATGCATCCAGACATTGATGAACTCTGGGGTCTTCCTTCATCTTTTTGTATACATCAATATGAATGCCCAACCTGCCAGCATTATACGAATCAAGAGTCCCCATCTTTGCCATTTCCATCTTGTGAGCCTGAAGTTCATCTTTTTGTCTTTTCTTAAAAAATTCTATCATAATGCACTCTTGCTCCAGTCTCTTTGAAGTGTCATCATCAACAGTTGGAAATTCTGCTGAACTCCCAGCAATTTCACTTTCTTCTCCAGATACCACATGTTGCTTTCTTTTTACTGACTTTAGAGTGGTTGTGATATCTGGGAATGATTCAAACTGGGGCTCACTAGCATCAGTACCAGTAGCCTCTTCAACCTGTACATTGGCTTCAGTACCAACTACTTCTTGTGCACTGGCATCAGTACCAGTCACTTTTTCTTGTTGCACAATGGCTTCAGTGCCAAAGGCCTTTTCGATAGCACTGACAACTACTTCTTTCTTTTTCATCACCAACTCTTCTGGAACAGACTCAGTGGCAGCAGACTTTTCCCCCTTGGAATGTCCACCAGTTTGAGACTTGTGGGCATTCCATAATTGTTCAAGCATGTATCTGTCTGTAGCACCAAATGTTCTTCCTGCCACTGGAGTTGTGATATTCACAGTCTTCCTTAGCTCAGTCACTTCCTTCTTGATTATTTGAATTTTTGAAGACAAGTGCTTTGGCATTTCATTTTCAATCATCTTTACCACCTGTGGCAACAACCCATCTTGAATGGTTCTAAGAACTGACCCAGAAATCTCTTCAGTGATTTCTTTCAACATACTGTGTCTGAACTTTTTAGCACACTCATCACTGATTGAACTGACAACAGAGTTCTGGTCAAGGGTTGGCCTACTTTCTAAATTACTAATCCTGGTGATCAATTTCTGAACCTCATCTGTCAGACCTGCCAGTGGTTGAACAACTTCAGCTTTCACTGCAGTCTGAACAGAATTCACTAGCCTTGCCTCCAAGCCCTGGACTGCTACTTTGATATTTTCAGAATGTTTATTTGTGGCCAGTACCAGTTCATTCATCTTCTCAAACACCAGCTTCTCATTCCCAACAAAAACATTCATTTCTGATGCAAGGTTATTCGATAATAAAGACTTAAAATCAGAAACAACATGGGATGAAGACTGGAGTGATCTCTCCAGGTCCGCCACCTTACTTAAAAGGCCTTGGACCTCGGCTGAAGAAGAAGAAGTGAAGAGACTACTAGGAGGTGTCAGTTCAGAAGCCAACCTGGTCACCAAAGGTACTTGTGCCTGGACCCCTTTAGTGGAAGTTTCAGATGTTATAACAGTGGAGTCCAGCACACGGTGTTTAGAAAAATAATTGGAGTTTCAAGTGGTGGTGGTTGATTTTATGGAATGAAATAAGGAGTGTTTTGTGGAATTGAAAGTGGTGGTGGTGGTGGTGCAATAATGGATTCTGGTGGTGGTGGCATTTCTGTAGAGATAAGTGGTTGGGTGACTGAAGCAATAACTGAAGTAACCACATTTTCTACTTCATCACCCAGAAAATTCATATTCACATCAAACATATTTCCTTCAGACATTGGGGAATCTACCTCATCCCAATCTGGAGCCGTCCCAACTGTCTGATCATCCACTTCTCTATTTAAATCTAACTGAGCATCTTGCTCACCAGTCACCTGCTCATCAATCTGTACAACATTTTCTACTTGCTCAACAATCAGAGACCCATCTTCATTCATTATATCACCTGGATGGCTCGATTCAGCTCTATTCGGATTGACCTGAACTCCACCCTTCCTAAGACGTCTGGAAGTTCTTGGTCGAGTAGGATCCACCTGGGATACTGGTTGTACAATTTCAGCACTGAGGACTCCAGAGGGTCCTTCACCAATCTGGTTCCCACCTGGAGCCTCTTCTTGCTCATCTGATGATGATGCATCAAGTGCATCATTTCTAAAGTGGTTCAGCATATTTACAGGAATTTCAACCTCACCAGCTCTTGATTTTAATGAACTCAACTCCCTCAGATAATCACACACAGAAAAATGATTTGTGTCGTAATCATACTCATCACCCAGAGCTCTAAGAAAAACAAGTGACAGAAAACGAATATATGGAATATGAGGTTTTCTACCTTTCACTTTTAGACGCTCTACCAGATCATCAAAGAAAATCAGAGCAAAATCTACTCTATATCCAAACCATAGGCAGTAAGCAATCTGGAGTTGCATTCGATTTATCTGGTCCAACCCTCCAGAACTGCCACCCAAATACTCAACAAGATGAGTGAAAAAGTATCTCCATGAGTCTGTAAGCTTGCTCATGTAGATGGTGCCTTTCCTTGATAACTGGCCATGCTCATCCAGTATATCAGTGTGTCCCATCAATCTACACACATCCCTGTAATTAAGACCAGTAGGGAGAGTAATGGCCATCTCATTTTCAGCCAAATAATTCAAATGAAGAACATCTCTAAGAGAGTCAGCAGTGAGAGTAAAGGCCCTGGTGCCTTGTTGTAATGTGTAGTTGATGGATTGAGTATTTTCAACATACACAGCAGTGTACCAAAATTCACATAAGTAATCATGATATAATTTACCGAGATTGAGAGTAAGAGCACCATAAAGTGGACAACTGAGGAAAAAGGCATTCAGTCGTCCGATGAGAGAGGTTGGAGCATGAGTGGTGCTAGTGAGTCTAGCCATCCAATTATTCATGTTTATTCTGATTGCCTTTGCCTCTAAAGAAATATGAGGTGCCTTTACAACATTGTCAATGGGAGCATATTCAGCAGCGAGCAGATTTTTGGGTGAGTTTGATTGTCTTGGTGCCATTGTATTTGGTAGATAGATGAGAATGAAATTGAATTTAGGGGTTTTGATAAAGATATGATGAATTAAATATGAGAGAGATTGATGATTGGAAATTGAATGAAAAATGAAGTAAATGAAGGAATTTGAAGAATTTTGGGAGTAAATATGTTCGAAGTAAATGCAAATGAAAGTGAAAGTGGGTATTTATAGGAGAGAGAGTGTGGAACTCAAACGGTTAATTTTGAAATTATCAAATATAATTTTGATCGGGTTTTGAGATCCGCATTAAGTACATCACATCACACATAAATGTGTGACGGTTTACAGCCCATAAACAGTTCCCAAGGTAAAAATACCATCATTAGGTTTGAAAAAGTACATGCCACGTAGGATAATAAGATAAATATCTTTTCAAAAAGTTTGCATACGTGGCACGCACAATGACCAAGTATTAAAATATTATGACTGACAAACCATGACTCATTTCAGTACATCTGGAGGTTGACTGGACACTCCAGTATCACTGATGGATTAGGCCAGTGATGCATGCACTGATGGTACACTGGAGGGACACTCCAGTAAAGTACCAATGATAACCATTTTGAAAGAGACTGGTGACCTCAAACATGCACATCAACTAATACAGACAAGTGAGATGGACACATTTACAAGGAGACAAAAGTTACCTCAAACATGCACTTCAACCTATCTAATTACCAGTGAGAGGGACACATTTACAAGGTACCAGTAATATTTTCTAGAAAATTTTGTCCAGTGAGAAAATAAATTAATAAATTCCCCCTGAAATTAAAACATTTTAAGGACAAAAATATATCTTTCAGTCTTCCCCCTGGAATGTTGATTCAGAAATCTATTAATGCAGAGATAGTACACAAAGGCGTTCAATATCTAAGCAATTATAGATTTATAAATCTTTTAAATCAAGGATCCCTGGTAAACACAAAGGCATTCAATACCAAGGTTCCAGATTTAAGGGTTTAACATTCCCAACTCACCAACAAGATATTCAAATGTTTTAACATCCAGTGGTTTAGTAAAAATGTCAGCGAGTTGTTTGTCAGTGGGAATAAAATGGAGTTCAATGTTATTTTTCACAATATTGTCACGAATGAAGTGATACCTGAGATCAATGTGCTTCGTTTTTTAGTGCATGACTGGATTGTTCGAGATAGCAATGGCACTGGTATTATCACAAAAGATTGGGGTCTTTGAATACTTAATACCATAATCAAGCAACTGGTTCTTCATCCAGAATATCTGAGCACAACAACTGGCTGCAGACACATATTCAGCTTCAGCACTGGACAATGAAACTGAAGTTTGCTTCTTACTGGTCCAGCTGACCAGTTTGCCACCAAGGAAATGACATCCACCAGTAGTGGATTTCCTGTCTATCTTACAACCTGCATGATCTGAATCTGAATAACCCATTAGATCCATGCCTGAGCCTTTGGGATACCAAAGACCCAAACTGGGGACACCCTTAAGGTTTTTCAGTATGCGCTTTACAGCAAGCATATGAGATTCTTTTGGATTAGACTGATATCTGGCACATAAACATGTTGAAAACATAATATCTGGTCTACTGGCAGTTAAATACATCAGTGAACAACCATGCCTCTATAGACAGTGGTGTTCACTGGTTTACCATCTGGATCTGAGTCCAGTGTCAGTGGTGCAGAAATTGGAGTGGGTTTAGATGGTGAAAAGTTCATATCAAATTTCTTTAAAAGATCTCTAACATATTTCTCTTGATTAATAAAAATACCATCTCTGGTCTGTTTAATCTGGAGTCCTAGAAAATATGTTAATTCACCCATTAAACTCATCTCATATTCAGTCAACATTATTTTCGAAAATTTCTTGCACATTTTGTCGTCAGTAGACCCAAAAATAATATCATCAACATAAATTTGTACCATCAGAAGATTACCTTTTTCATGAAGAATAAATAAGGTACTGTCAATTGCACCTCTTTTAAGGCTATTTTTCAATAAATGTTTAGTCAGAGTATCATACCAGGCACGTGGAGCTTGTCTGAGACCATAAAGTGCTTTGTCAGACGATATACCCAGTGGGGATGTTTTTCATCAATGAAACTTGGTGGTTGTCTGACATAAACTTCTTCTTCAAGTTTTCCATTCAAAAATGCACTTTTAACGTCTATCTGGTAGACCTTGAATTGATGGTGAGCAGCAAATGCTAAGAATATTCTGACCGCTTCAAGTCTAGCTACTGGAGCAAATGATTCATCATAATCGATATCTGACTGGCAGTACCCTTGTGCTACCAGTCTGGCCTTGTTTCTGATGACATGGCCATCTTCATCTACCTTATTCCTGAAGACCCATCTGGTTCCAATTGGTTCTTTCTTTCCAACTTGGAAAGGAACCAGGTACCAAACCTTGTTCCTTTAAAACTGGTGAAGCTCTTCTTGCATAGCTATCACCCAGCTTGGATCTTCCATAGCCTCGTCAATCTTCTTTGGTTCTATCAGTGATAAGAAACTGACATATAAGCATTGATTACTGGAGGCTCTTCTGGTCAGAACCCCTCTACTGGAGTCACCTATGATTTGATCGATAGGATGAGCTTTTGTCCATCTGGAGTATTGACCAGGATTGTTACAAACAACAATATCAGTGCAAGAGTTCAGTTGAGTCTCCTCTGGTGTTGCTTCAGGAGGAGGATCTTGCCAGACTACTTCAACATCTTCATCTGAATCATTTAAATCACGATTTGCATCATGAAATTCTTCATTTGAAGGCATTTCTTGAAGTATTGGTTCAGTCTCAACTGGGACTGATACTGGGGGAGTAGTACGAACATCTGATCCAATAATAATTTCAGAGGGTAGCTTGAAAATAATTGAAGGATAGAATGGAGTACTACTGGAGGGTTTCTTAGTCTGAACAGGTTCCAGATCAGGATGACTGGAAACTTCTTCAGGTGAATCTTTATTGTAGTTGATAAGATCAGATTCACAGAAGACAATTGGAGTTACTGGGGGAGTATCAAGGGTTGGCTTTTTATTGATTATAGCATTTGATTCATCAAATGTGACATGTATTGACTCATGGACCTTCTCCAGTCTCTTGTTATAGACTCTGAAGGCCTTGCGAATGGCTGAATATCCTAAGAAATATCCTTCATCAGCTTTGGCATCAAATTTGCCTAACTGACTGGAGTCGTTCAGGATGTAAACTGGACATCCAAAAATGTGGAAATAACCAATATTTGGTTTTCTATTTCTTAATATTTCATAGGATGTCTTCTTGTGTCGCTTCACATACACTGATCGATTTTGGGTGTGGCAAGCAGTTGCAATTGCTTCAGCCCAGAAACTGGTAGGAAGACCAGATTCAGCAAGCATACTCCTGGCAGCTTCTATCAGCGTTCGATTCTTCCTTTCCACCACTCCATTATGTTCTGGAGAGCGGGCTGATGAGAAATTCTGGGAGATTCCAGTGTCAGTACAGAATGACTCCAGAGTTGCATTCTGGAGTTCTGTTCCATTGTCACTTCTTAACTGACTCACCTTTCGACTGTACTTGAGCTCAATTTGCTTGATAAGACTGATGATTTCAGCAGCAGCTTCACTTTTAGACCTGAGAAAGATAACCCAGCAATATCTGGAGAATTCATCGACTATTACCAGAGTGTATCTTTTTCCAGCACGAGTCTGAACATTCACTGGACCGAAGAGATCCATATGAAGCATATGAAGTGGTTCAGATATGCTAAAATTCTGCTTTGTCTTGAAACTGGTACGTTTCTGCTTACCCATCTCACATCCTGGACATGGCCTTTCCTTTTTGAAGGAAACTGAAGGTATCCCATCTGCCAGTTGTTTTCTAGACAACTTATTAATATTTTTGAAATTTAAATGGGATAACCTTTTGTGCCATAACCAGTTTGTGTCTTCGTCAGCTTGAGTATAGAAACACTGCTCTGAAGGAGAGCTTTCCATATCCATCACATATACATTCCCTCTTCTGGGAGCAATCAATACTACCTTCCAGTCCTTGTTGAATACAATGCCCTGAGCAATATTGAATAGAACTTGATAGCCATCATCACACAGTTGACTGACACTGACCAAGTTATATTTCAAACCATTCACAAATGTAACTTGTCTGAATTTGACTTGTCCATTGTTCAGAACACCATACCCCTCAGTTTTTCCACAACCATCATTTCCAAAAGTAATGGAGGGTCCGTCAGAAATTACGAACTCCTCCAGCAGGGTCTTACATCCGGTCATTGTCCTGCCAGCTACACTGTCAAGATACCAGATAAATTTCTTTCGATCGCCCTGCACATCCACCAGATATATCAGTTAGATTTAGGAACCCATCGACTGATGGGTTCACTGGACCCTCCCTTATAGGTCCCTGGAGGTATCTGGTTGAGTGCACTTTCTTCAACAGTAGTCTTAGTTGAAAAGACCACTGGAGTTGATAGTTTTGAAACCTTTTTCTTTTTCTCAACTGGAGAAATATATTATTTTTCTTTGAAAAAGGTTTGGTATTTTGTCTAGGGCCAGATGAAGTACCCTCAAAATTGTTTAATCTTACATTACAACTTTGAAATTGACGAGTCAGTAATTGAAACTGGCTCTCTAACCTTAACAAAATACATTCTTCAGATGACACATGAGCCTTTCCAGTTGATTGGACTCTAGGCTTAGGTAGGGAGCTGGTCTTCTTCTTTTGAACCTGGGGTTCTTTAGAAGCAGTCTAAGGCAAAGGTTTATTCTGATTGACATTTCTAAGTGGAGCAGTCATCTGGAATGCTCCAGTCTTAACCTCTGGGATTGAACTAGGAAAATATTGGCCTTAGGAGTTACAGGCTCATCATAAATGGTAATGGGCCTGAATCCCTCTGGTAACCGATCAATTACTGGTATTAATGATGAAACATGAGTATTTCCATCTAAATAAGCACGTTTTTTAGTGGGAAATTGATTTACTCCAGCATCATATGGCTTTCTGGTTTCAAGCCATGATTTAATCACCAGTTTTTCTTTTTCTAAAATGATTTCAAGATCTTGTTTTTCTTGAATCAGTTGTTCAGTTACCAGAACTTGGGCTTGAAATGCCAGTTCAATGTCTTGAAGTTCCTTTAATTTTGATTTTAAAACTGTAATTTCAGAAAAATCAGTTTCTTGACCATTTACACAGTCAGATCTAACAGTTTCAACAAAGATTAAATCAGAATTAAGAGCTTCAGCAATGTCCAATTTTAGTTCAGTGTCAGTTTCAACATCATAATCACTGACCTTTTTGATAACAATGTCCACCCATCTTCCAGATGTGACATCTTCCTTCACCAGATGCTCTTCGTCTGCCAGAGCCATGTAACAGCAATCTCTTTCTTCTTCATCAACAGATGAATCATCAGAAGGAACCCATTTCTCTTCAGTTGTTGCAATCATGCATTTATTATTTTCCATTTGTTGTGCCATGAGAGCAATTTGAGCCTTAAGCTTTTTATATTTAGATTTATAGCTATCATCAGGCTTTTTATTAGAAGAAAATGGACCAGGCTGGGATACAAACTGACTGGACTTACAATCTTTCATGAAATGACCTTTTCTGCCACACTTAAAGCATGTCAGATTGGTCTTATCAGTAGAAGAACTGGATGCAAATTGTCCAGATGGCCTATTTGCTCTTGCTTTGAAACGGTTAAACGTTTTAGCAATCATTGCAACCAGGTCATCTTTTTCAGATTCATCACAGTTTGGAGAGATAAGACTAGATTCTCCAGATTCCATGAATTCAGACACCATCTTCTTCATAGAAAATACATTCTCAGAAGATATGAGTGCTGTACCTTGTGGTTCAGTATGACTAACCACATTAGAACTACTGGAGGCATGGTTATAGGCATCTTGTTCTGCCACAACTCTCTGAGCTTGATTTTCCTCAGTGTATCTGAAAGCTCCATATAGAGTTGAAAGAGTGTGAGTGTGCAGAGTTTTACCTTGTCTTAAGACCAGGATCATGTGAGACCATTTGGTGGGTAAAATATCACAAAATTTCTCCAGAAGTATATCCTTGTCTTTCTCAACCCCCAGTCCTCTCAACTGGCTAATGATGCTCATAAATCTGGTGTAAGTACCAGTGAGTGACTCATTGGGCTGAGCAAAAAATGACTCATACCTCTTATTTAAGGAGACCTTTCTGGTGACAATGGTGTCATCTTCTCCTTCATACTGGTTCACTAGTTCATCCCACATGGTTTTAGCACTGGGAAAAAGAACTAGTGTGGGAATTAGAGTTTCTGGAACAGCCCCGATGATCATGTTTTTAAGGATGGTATCAAGATTTACCAATCTCCTCTCCTCTTCAGACCAATGTTCCTCCCTCTTTTCCCTGCCTCTTCGAGATCCAGTTGGATCAAGAAGAGCATTGAGAGGTGATGTGGGGACGTAAGGTCCTTCATTTAAGATTTTCATCATATTTCTCTCAATTCCAGTGATATGCAATATCATCCTAGCTTTCCACGTACCAAATTCATCACTATTCCCACTGAATTTAGGAACAGGATTGTTGAGTAGTGCACATGCACATGTGGAGAAGCAGGAGTAGGAGGAGGTGGAGGATTATTATTTTGAACGGGTGGTGGTTCATTAAAAATAGGTTCGGAATTACCTTGTGTATTTTTTGGGTCGGCCATCGTGAAACAGATCTAGGCAAGTATATTAGCCTTCTGCTCTGATACCAAATATGAAGTCCCTCACTTGATGGTTTAACCCAATAGTGTAAAATACAACAAGTCTAATATGCACTAGATTGGACTAGTATTACTTGAATATAAATGCAAGTATATAAACAAAGTAATACAAGACTTAAAGCAATAAATAAAGGTGGAACACAATGTAATTTTTCAAGTGTATTTTATTTATGATGTTAAATAAAATACAAGGTTGTGCGGAATCAAGATAATACAAATATATAAGTATCCTAACAACCTATGAATTACAAATGATCTATATTTGCTAAATAAACTCTTTAGATCGAAATACTTAAAGTTGTGAAGTATTCCTGTTACGATTGAGAGTATTTAGACAAATTCACCTAATTGCTAAAAAGTAATTTTAACAAGGAAATGACTTTGTATTTATAGGCAAACAAATTCACCAGTGAATTTGTGCCGTACAAATATGGTTGCATGCATTTAATGAGCCGACAAGGTCATTAAATGCATTGGTTAAGGTACAAGGATAAAGTCACATCAATATGACAATTTTCCTTTTAACCAACCACCTTTACACACGTAAGTACTTTTGTAAAGACAAGTGGAATGTCCTTTGAAAAGTGTGTAAAGGCAAAAAGTCAATTCCTCGTAATCAGTGTTCAGACTTGTAAGGTCTAGAACACTGACAACAATATCAGTGCAAGAATTTAGTTGTGTCTCCTCTGAAGTTGCTTCAGGGGGAGGTTCTTCATAAACTACTTCAACATCTTCATCTGATTCATTTAAATCACGATTTGCATCATGAAATTCTTCATATGAAGGCATTTCTTGTAGTATAGGTTCAGTTTGAATTTCTTCATTTGAACACAATTCTGGTATGCTCTCAACTGACACTGATACTGGGGGAGTAGTACGAACATCTGAACCAATATTAATTTCTGAGGGTAGTTTGAAATCAATAGAAGGATAGAATGGAGTACTACTTGAGAGTTTCTTTTTCTGAACAGGTTCCAGATCAGGATGACTGGAAACTGTGTCTGGTGAATCTTCAATTTTCTCATTTATTTGATCAGATTCACAAAAGACAATTGGAGTTACTGGGGGAGTGTCAAGGGCTGGTTTGTTGATTGCAGCATTTGATTCATCGAAAGTAACATGTATGGATTCTTTTACTATTTCCAGTCTTTTGTTGTAGACTCTGAAGGCTTTGCGAATGGCTGAATATCCTAAGAAATATCCTTCATCAGCTTTGGCATCAAATTTACCTAACTGACTGGAGTCGTTCAGGATGTAAACTGGACATCCAAAAACGTGAAAATAACCAATATTTGGTTTTCTATTTCTCAATATTTCATAGGAAGTCTTCTTGTGTCGCTTCACGTACACTGATCGATTCTGGGTGTGGCAAGCAGTTGCAATTGCTTCAGCCCAGAAACTGGTAGGAAGACTAGATTCAGCTAGCATACTCCTGGCAGCTTCTATCAACTTTCGATTTTTCCTTTCTACCACTCCATTCTGCTCTGGAGTGCGTGCTGATGAGAAGTTCTGGGAGACGCCAGTGTCAGTACAGAATTTCTCCAGAGTTGCATTCTGGAATTCTGTTCCATTGTCGCTTCTTAACTGACACACTTTTCGCTTATGCTTCAGTCAATCTGCTTGATAAGAGAGATGATTTCAGCAGCAGCTTCATTTTTAGACCTAAGAAAGATCACCCAACAATATCTGGAGAATTCATCTACGATCACCAGGGTGTATCTTTTACCAGCACGAGTCTGAACATTCACTGGACCAAAGAGGTCCATATGAAGCATGTGAAGTGGTTCAGTAATGCTGAAATTCTGTCTGGTCTTGAAACTGGCACGTTTCTGCTTACCCATCTCACATCCTGGACATGGCCTTTCCTTTTTGAAGGAAACTGAAGGTATCCCATCTGCAAGTTGTTTTCTGGACAATTTGTTAATGTTTTTGAAATTTAAATGGGATAACCTTTTATGCCATAACCAGTTTGTGTCTTCATCAGCTTGAGTGTAGAAACATTGCTCTGAAGAAGAGCTTTCCATATCCATCACATACACGTTCCCTTTTATGGGAGCAATCAACACTACCTTCCAGTCCTTGTTGAATACGATACCCTGAGCAATATTGAATAAGACTTGATAGCCATCATCACACAGTTGGCTTACACTGATCAAGTTATATTTTAAACCATTCACAAATGCAACACGTGTAAACTTGACTTGTCCATTGTTCAGAACACCATATCCCTCAGTCTTTCCACAACCATCATTTCCAAAAGTGATGGAGGGTCCATCAGAAATGGTGAACTCCTCCAGTAGGGTCTTACATTCGGTCATTGTCCTGCCAGCTGCACTGTCAAGATACCAGGTATGCTTCTTTCGATCGCCCTGCACATACACCAGATATATCAGTTAGATTTGGGAACCCATCGACTGATGGGTTCACTGGATCCTCCCTTATGGATCCCTGGGGGTATCTGGTTGAGTTCACTTTCTTCAACAGTAGTTTTTGTTGAAAACACTACTGGAGTTGATAGTTTAGAAACCTTTTTCTTTTTCTCAGCTGGAGAAATAAATTTGTCTTTCTTTGCAAAAGGTTTAGTATTTTGTCTAGGGCCAGATGAAGTACCCTCAATAAAGTTTAATCTTGCATTAAAACTTTGAAATTGATGAGTCAGTGTTTGAATCTGGTTCTCTAACCTGGACAAAATATTTTCATCAAATGATACCTGAGCTTTTCCAGTTGTAGGCTTAGGTAGGGGATTGTTTTGAGGCAAAGGTCTATTCTGCTTAACCTTTTTAACTGGAGCAGTCATCTGGACAGCTCCAGTCTTAACCTCTGGGCAAAGAACTGGGAAAGTATTGGCCTTGGGAGTTACAGGCTCATCATAAACAGTGGTGGGCCTGAATCCCTCTGGTAATCGATCGATTACTGGTATTAATGATGCTACATGAGTATTTCCATCCAAATATGCGCGTTTTTGAGCAGGAAATTTGTTATAACACGATTTTATCTCTGAATTCAATCTAACAATGGCGGTTTGATAGTGTGTGTTCTTGGTGTGTGTGTGTGTGTTTTGAGAGAGAATGATCGATTCAACTGAAAGATTGGAATTAATGTGTGTAAAGAATGAAGTGTTGGTTTGTGTTAGTTATGATTTCTAAGGTATGAGGGCTATATATAGTCTAACAACACAACTATGCTAATTATCACAATTAGCCCCTCAACCTTAGTAATCATTTATCTATGACTTAACAACAAGAATGTCTTCTAATCTTAATTACAATTTATCACTATTTTTGGATTTCTAACATTCTCCCCCTTAGTGATTTATTGTAATGAATGAAGTACGTGTTATCTTGTCTTGTAGGAATGAAATTGATGAGCCCGGTGGTGAAGACAATTGGGGTGTTGAAACAATTCTTCAAAGCTTTCTCTTTTGTCTTTGGAGAACTTGATTCAGTCTTGATCTTGGACTTCTTGAAGTTAAATCATATGAAGATTCTCAATGTTCTTTTTGAACAGAGAATAATGAAAGCATGTTTGGCTTGAATCTTCGAGAATTGATGAATCATGAATCAGAGTTGTCTTTTGAAGTGCAGAAGAGATGAATCTTGGTTTTGATTCTTCAATCTTCGATTCTTGAGTGAAATTCAACTTTTTGATTCTTCGGTTTTTAATTCTTGAACGAATCTCATTTTCTTGAAATGAAGTTTCATGAATATGAACTCTCCCCCTTGATTTATGCATTGGAGTTTCTTGATAAAATGTTGTTGTATGACTTGAAGATCTTGAATGAAGTGTGTTTGATGAAGACTCTTGTGAGGCTTTACTTCTTTGACTTGAATCTTCTACCAAATCTTTCAACCTTTTTGAATTTTTGATCTTTGTCACATCAACTCGAACATTTTGGAGAGTTAGCAATTGAATGAAGTTTAGATGAAATTCTTATGAAGTAATCATGCTCCCCCTCAATCCATGAGTATACATCTTTTGGAGCATCTTTGAATTGTTGAAGTGTCTTGAGTGAAAATCTTTTCATCTTCGGTTTCATTCTTATCTCTAAAGTCAATTCAGATTCCCCTTAAAATCAAAATCTTAATCAACTAAAGTCTAGTGAAAATCTGAAACTATTGACTCATCATGAACAATGTTCTCCTCCTATACACAAACTTTGATAAGCCTAAATCCATTTGAA
>CM067167.1:120520315-120557149 GCA_034093135.1 Erigeron breviscapus
GCACCAGAAACTCTAATTTCGTCCAGAATTTCTAAAACGACTTGTTCTTCAATTTTTTCCAGAAATTAATCGACTTGGGCTTTACCCAAAACATGTTTCATCAAATCCACAAACTTCGCTGGAGCATTTGTCAACCGAATGGCATGACAAGGAACTCATAATGACCATAACGAGTTCGGAACGCTGTTTTGGCTACACTTTCCTCTTCAACCTTCAGTTGATGATAGCCTGACCGTAAATCAATCTTTGAGAAATAAGAAGCACCTTGAAGTTGATCGAATAAATCATCTATACGAGGGAGTGGATATTTATTCTTCACCGTTCTTTTATTCAGCTCGCGATAATCGATACACATACGCATGGATCCATCTTTCTTCTTTACAAAAAGGATAGGAGCACCCCATGGAGAGGAACTCGGACGAATGAAACCTTTATCTAAAAGTTCCTGAATTTGAGTCATCAGCTCCTTCATCTCTGTCGGAGCTAATCGATACGGATCTTTGGCTACAGGAGTAGCACCAGGAATAAGGTCGATAGAAAACTCGACCTCACGGTCAGGAGGAAGACCTGGAAGATCTTCAGGGAAAACATCAGGAAACTCGGAAACAACTTCGACATCAGAGACTGTAGGCTTCGCGATACGAGAATCAATGACATAAGCTAGAAAATGTGACTTAGTTTGTCGTATGCAACGAAGCGCTTTCATCATTGAGATCACCTTAACACTTCCCGGCTTCTTGTCACCATAAACACAGACACCTTTACCGTCGGGAGTAGCGATACGGACTATCTTTTTCGAACATAGGACGACAGCATCATTCTTAGACATCCAGTCCATACCAAGTACAACATCGAAACTAGGAATAGTAGCGGGTAACAGGTTAGCAGTAAATGAACGACCCTCTATTTCTAAAGGACAATCAGAGTAACCTTCCCGAATAATAGACGTTGCACCATTAGCCACTTCTACTTCTATGGGGCACCGTAAAGAACTAGTAGTCATGTCTAACTTAGGAGCAAACAGAGTAGACACAAAAGATTTGTTCGCACCAGAATCAAATAACACATTAGCAGGTTTGGAGTTAACAATAAGGGTAGCAGTAACTACCTGATCGTCGTCTTTTGCCTCCTCGGCCGTCATCTGAAAAGCACGGGCTTTGGCCTGGGAAGCTCCTGCCTTCTTTCCCTCATCTTTCTTCATCTGCGGGCAATCTGCAATACGGTGCTTGGTGTCTCCACATTTATAACATCTAGCCCTGTCAGTGCATTGATCAATGGTATGACCCTGAGTTCCACACTTATTGCACCTGCGGGTCTTTGTAGAACACTGACCAGAATGGATAGATTTGCAGCCAGGGCACCATTTTCCTTCCTTGTCTGCCCTTCCCTTGTCAGAGGACGATGAAGATCCCTTAAATTTCTTTCCAAAACGATTTGATCCACTAAACCTCCGTTTATTGCCAGACTTCTTCTCATCTTCTTTCTTTTCAACTTTCTTATCCGCAGCAAAATCATCATCAAGCTTTTTGGATTCCTTGATTGCTTCCGTTAGGGTCTTATGCTGCCTACAAATACCTCGATAACTTGGAGGTAAACCATCGACATAGCAGGCGACTTGATCTGCATCAGTTCGGAATAGATGACCCACAAATTTCATCTTTTCCATAAAGGAACGAGCATAGTCATTAATTTTGCCAACTTCAGCTGTCAAAGCACGGAACTCTTTTTCCATTTTGCGCTGTTCATGAGTCCCGATATACTCCTCAATAAACTTCTGCTTAAAGTCAGCCCACGTAATAGCAGTTACCATATCCGGAGTCATTGAAATAGTAATGCTCTTCCACCAGTCTCGAGCACCTTCTTTCAACATTCTACTCGCACACAACACCTTTTTATCCTCTGGACAGTCACAAGCTTCAAAGACCATCTCAGTATCATCAAGCCATTCCATACAGCCTACTGCGTTAAGTGTTCCATTGAATTTCTGAGCTCCACACTTCTGGAAACTTTCGAACTTAAATCGAGGAGCTTGAACTACATTAGGGGGAGCCACTTCAACATTAACAGGGGGAACGACAACATTATCCACTGGTGGCTCAATGTGGTGAGAGGGCACTGAGTAGTTGCCATCAGTTCCTTCAGCATTCTCAGCAAGAGCGTTGTTCAGTTGCTCTTGAGTCTGTGCTAACTGGGCTTGGAGAGTCAGCACAAGATTGTACAGTTCAGCTGCATTAGGGATTTGCTCCACCACTGCTTCGTTAACTATGGGTTGATTACCAAGAGGTGGAGGCATAGGGCCTAACGAGCCTTGTCGATTGACCTGCTGAGGATTCACTTGATTTCTATTCACGTTAGCTGCAGTAGCAGTAGCAGCAGCATTAGTAGCAACTGCACCTGGATGGACAGGTGGAGTAACGCTGGCAGTTGCTCCGTCACGTTGGATGTTGCGGTTGCGAGTGTTAACCATTTTCCTTCAATAAAATGGTGGAGTCGATAAGCGCGAAATAAAACAAAAGTTCGTTGGGATAAGGCTAAATCATATCATCGTAACATAAACATCTCATAAGCCTTATCATACTCGCACTCATCCCAACCCATCCTACATCACATGTCATCACTAGCTAAGGCATCCTACGAATACCTAGCATGCGCATCTTAAGTTTAAGTCCAAATCCTATGGTCAATAGGCCTTGGTTCACTTAAACTACTTCTCTGATACCAACTTGTAACACCCGTTTCGTAAAAATATGGATTTCCAAAAATTTTGCCTAACGGCGTTAAATCATGCGGAAACGATTTAGGAAAATACTCAACTAAGGAAAACAGTTGAGAAAACAATAGTGGTGTTACTAATAGCATCAAATCAGTAATAAAAGAAATCCATAAGATTGCCCAACATAAAGCAATCATAACATAGTCATTACATAAGTTCCATAAAGGAAATCAATAACATAAGGTCTATGCGAAGCTATTGGGTAAACTAAAGCCAGCTTGATCATCTACCCATCTCTCGCCACAGCTTCACACGTCATCTTACTGCCTAACCTGAGGGGTGTCAACACATTAAAAGAAACAAGTGTTAGCTATAAAGCTAAGTAAGATAACACCAGGTTTAAGCAAACATTTCATCCATTTAAATCGTCACTTTAAAACATTACGTCATTTTAATTAGGCAATCATACCACCGTATAAACATATCCACATCACATATCCACATCACATATAAGCATAGAGTTCATGACCCTAAGCGTGCCTAATCAATTTCGTCATCTCATCTCATCTCATTAAGTTGTGACTAAGTCACCGTTAAGTTGTAACTGAAGTTACCGTTACCACCGTTTCACCTCATTTCATTAAGTTGTGACTATGTCATCTCATTTTACATACCTATAACCACCGTCAGGCATGCCGTACCTATTACCACCGTAAGGCACCATTTATACGTACCTATTACCACCGTAAGGCACGATTTATACGTACCTATTACCACCGTAAGGCACGATGTACCTATTACCACCGTAAGGCACAGGTTATGCATAACACTTAACATCTAATTAGCTCGAGCATTTATCGTATTTAGTTTAGATTTCCACCTTTAACCTAAACTAATCCATACTATCATCTTTTCACGTTAGGGCCCTTAAAACGTGCACGTGTCATGGCAACCTAAAAAGGTCTAGTGTTCTAGATGAACAAGCCACATATACATGCACATAACAACATTACAACATATCATTAACCACCGTCATCATAACATATCATATCGTAAACATATCATTAACCACCGTCATCATAACATATCATAAACATAACTACGGGGAAGCATCATAGGCATCGTCATCATTATTCCCCGAGTACCTCCCATATCAACCCAACCACATTATAGGTTATACATTACCGTTATGGAGGTTATAGTTTATGAAACCATTTATGTTGCACCCTCAGCGTGACAAAAGTAGTGTATCTTACCTCGTAGTAGTGTACGCGAGCAAACAGAGAGCTAATAGTGCTTAATAGTAATCCCCGACACCTATCGTACATTAACATACAAAATATAAGTCATTTGGGACCCAAACGAACCTTAAAACGAATTTAGGTTTGTTCTTACGAACTTAGGCTCACTGAACGAACTTAATGCCTTCAAACGAATTTAAAACTAACCAAACGAAGTTTAACTTCGTTGGTTGAACGAAGATAGACCATAATCGAATTTAGACGTTCACTTCAAACGAATTTAATCACATTTAGGTTCAAACGATTTTGAAAGCTTGAAACGAACTTAGATGGTGCTCAAACGAACTTAAGCTTTGTGTCAAACGATTTTAGGCCACAATAAACGAACTTAGAAAGCATCAAACGAACTTGAAGTTCGTTGGGAAGCAGCAGAACGAACTTAGCACCAGAAAACTCTAATTTCGTCCAGAATTTCTAAAACGACTTGTTCTTCAATTTTTCCAGAAATTAATCGACTTGGGCTTTACCCAAAACATGTTTTTGACACATATAAACATATTTTGATCATGATGATCGATTACAAACTCGTTTGACATCATTTTGAACATAAATCGGCTTAAACATAATATAAACCTTAATTAACCAAAACCCTTTTTAAAATCAGATTTGGAACATCAATTAGGACCTTTAAATCTGTAAATACATCGATGAATCGTTAGTTACCTGATTATACAATGACCGATCCAATCCAATTACAAAAACCTTGAATTTTCATTTTTTGTAATTCGTATCTGTGCTTTGAACGATTATGTGTGTTTGTTTGTGATTTGAATAAAAAGTTTGTTTGTGTGTTATTTTGCTTAATGTTTATTTTTATGTATACTTGCATGTTATCCCTCTAACCTGCAAGGACCCAATCTACATGGGTACCTAAATCATATTCCTTGTCCTTGCAGGAATTTCTCATTTGTGTATGGTATGTTGACTCGGGATGTTCTCGTCATATGACTGGAAACAAGTCCATTCTTACAAACTTTGTCGAGAAGTTCATGGGAACCGTCAGATTCGGAAATGATCATATCGCTCCTATTCTCGGTTATGGAGACATTGTTAAAAATGGTGTCACTATCAAGAGAGTTTCTTATGTTGAAGGCCTAGGACACAATCTTTTTAGTGTTGGACAATTTTGTGACAATGATCTTCAAGTATTATTCAGAAGATATGAATGCAAAGTGCAGACTGAAGATGGTGTGGATATTCTTACTAGAACAAGAGACAATAATTTGTTCACTATTGATCTCAACAACATTCCATCTAACTCTTCAGAGATTTGTCTTCTTTCTAAAGCAACTGCACAAAATTCTTGGTTATGGCATCGCCGTCTTTCTCATCTTAATTTTCAAACAATCAATGCTCTCGTGGATACAACAAATGTGAAACAAGTGTGGATTGTCTGTAGATAAAATTCTCAAAATAGTGCCAATACATCTAGGACTAGTCCTGCTTGTACCAAAACTTGTGTATAAACCTTGAATTTTCATTTTTTGTAATTCGTATCTGTGCTTTGAACGATTATGTGTGTTTGTTTGTGATTTGAATAAAAAGTTTGTTTGTGTGTTATTTTGCTTAATGTTTATTTTTATGTATACTTGCATGTTATCCCTCTAACCTGCAAGGACCCAATCTACATGGGTACCTAAATCATATTCCTTGTCCTTGCAGGAATTTCTCATTTGTGTATGGTATGTTGACTCGGGATGTTCTCGTCATATGACTGGAAACAAGTCCATTCTTACAAACTTTGTCGAGAAGTTCATGGGAACCGTCAGATTCGGAAATGATCATATCGCTCCTATTCTCGGTTATGGAGACATTGTTAAAAATGGTGTCACTATCAAGAGAGTTTCTTATGTTGAAGGCCTAGGACACAATCTTTTTAGTGTTGGACAATTTTGTGACAATGATCTTCAAGTATTATTCAGAGATATGAATGCAAAGTGCAGACTGAAGATGGTGTGGATATTCTTACTAGAACAAGAGACAATAATTTGTTCACTATTGATCTCAACAACATTCCATCTAACTCTTCAGAGATTTGTCTTCTTTCTAAAGCAACTGCACAAAATTCTTGGTTATGGCATCGCCGTCTTTCTCATCTTAATTTTCAAACAATCAATGATCTCGTGGATAAACAACTTGTTGAAGGACTTCCGGATTACAAGTATGAAAGTGAACATGTTTGTCCAGATTGGGTGAAAGCAATGCAAGAAGAACTTAATCAGTTCGAACGACTTGAGGTGTGGAAATTGGTTCCCAATCCTTACAAGAACAAGGAGCCAATTAAGACCAAATGGATCTTCAAGAACAAAAAGGATGAAACTGGAGTTGTTGTACGTAACAAAGCACGATTGGTTGCAAAGGGATATTGCCAACAAGATGGAATTGATTACGATGAGACATTCGCACCAGTTGCACGAATTGAGGCTATTCGGATGTTTCTTGCCTATGCTGCCTACAAGAACTTCACAGTCTACCAAATGGATGTCAAAACTGCCTTCTTGAATGAAATTCTCAAAGAAGAAGTGTATGTTGAACAACCAGAAGGTTTTGTGAATTCCAAACATCCGGACTATGTTTACAGGTTAGATAAGGCTTTATATGGTCTGAAACAAGCCCCTCGTGCATGGTATGATGCTCTATCCTCTTATCTTGTGAAATCTGGTTTTAACAAAGGTTCGATTGACACTACTTTGTTTATCAAACGACAAGGGAGTGACATCATTCTAATCCAGATTTATGTTGACGACATAATTTTCGGGTCTACAAATCCTAAATACTGCAAGAATTTTTCCAAGTTCCGAAGAAAGTTCCTGAATCTGAAGTAAATACAAATGAACCATCCAGTTCAAATTCAAAAGAGATGGATCCAAATGAGTCTCCACCATCACAATCATCAGATGTTAATTCATCATCTGATTCTCCTCCACCAACCGATATTTCAGAGTTGCATACTCAACCTCATAATTTCTCTCAAGTGACAAATCTTTCAACCAATCCTGAAGTTTATGATCATGACGACTTTGTTGAACCAATTGCTACTTCGTTTGAACAATTAACAGAACAACATTCTCCTGATTTTATTGATTCTGAAGAATCTGGTGATCCACTTGATCCAATTCCTCACACAACCAAATGGACAAGAGCTCATCCAATTTCTCAAGTCATTGGTAATCCAACAACTGGAGTTCAGACAAGATCCGCATCCGCGAATGAATGTCTGTTTGTGAATTTTCTGAGTATTGTTGAACCAATTGCTACTTCGTTTGAACAATTAACAGAACAACATTCTCCTGATTTTATTGATTCTGAAGAATCTGGTGATCCACTTGATCCAATTCCTCACACAACCAAATGGACAAGAGCTCATCCAATTTCTCAAGTCATTGGTAATCCAACAACTGGAGTTCAGACAAGATCCGCATCCGCGAATGAATGTCTGTTTGTGAATTTTCTGAGTATTGTTGAACCAATTGCTACTTCGTTTGAACAATTAACAGAACAACATTCTCCTGATTTTATTGATTCTGAAGAATCTGGTGATCCACTTGATCCAATTCCTCACACAACCAAATGGACAAGAGCTCATCCAATTTCTCAAGTCATTGGTAATCCAACAACTGGAGTTCAGACAAGATCCGCATCCGCGAATGAATGTCTGTTTGTGAATTTTCTGAGTATTGTTGAACCAAAGACAGTGAATGAAGCTCTAAGTTATCCAGATTGGGTGAAAGCAATGCAAGAAGAACTTAATCAGTTCGAACGACTTGAGGTGTGGAAATTGGTTCCCAATCCTTACAAGAACAAGGAGCCAATTAAGACCAAATGGATCTTCAAGAACAAAAAGGATGAAACTGGAGTTGTTGTACGTAACAAAGCACGATTGGTTGCAAAGGGATATTGCCAACAAGATGGAATTGATTACGATGAGACATTCACACCAGTTGCACGAATTGAGGCTATTCGGATGTTTCTTGCCTATGCTGCCTACAAGAACTTCACAGTCTACCAAATGGATGTCAAAACTGCCTTCTTGAATGAAATTCTCAAAGAAGAAGTGTATGTTGAACAACCAGAAGGTTTTGTGAATTCCAAACATCCGGACTATGTTTACAGGTTAGATAAGGCTTTATATGGTCTGAAACAAGCCCCTCGTGCATGGTATGATGCTCTATCCTCTTATCTTGTGAAATCTGGTTTTAACAAAGGTTCGATTGACACTACTTTGTTTATCAAACGACAAGGGAGTGACATCATTCTAATCCAGATTTATGTTGACGACATAATTTTCGGAGTCTACAAATCCTAAATACTGCAAGAATTTTTCAGCTTTAATGATCAAGAAATTTGAAATGAGCATGATGGGTGAATTAAACTTTTTCCTTGGTCTTCAAGTCAAACAATTGTCAAATGGCACATTTATTTGTCAAACAAAGTACATTCTTGACATGTTGAAAAAGTTTGATATGATGGATTGTCAAACAATTGTCAAATGGAACATTTATTTGTCAAACAAAGTACATTCTTGACATGTTGAAAAAGTTTGATATGATGGATTGTCAAACAATTGTCAAATGGCACATTTATTTGTCAAACAAAGTACATTCTTGACATGTTGAAAAAGTTTGATATGATGGATTGTCAAACAAAGTACATTCTTGACATGTTGAAAAAGTTTGATATGATGGATTGTCAAACAATTGTCAAATGGCACATTTATTTGTCAAACAAAGTACATTCTTGACATGTTGAAAAAGTTTGATATGATGGATTGTCAAACAAAGTACATTCTTGACATGTTGAAAAAGTTTGATATGATGGATTGTCAAACAATTGGTACACCCATGGAAGCTCGAACAAAGATCAATGCTGATTTAAATGGAAAATCTTTTGATCAAAAGAAATATCGCAGTATGATAGGATCACTCATGTACTTGACTGCAAGTCGCCCGGATATTATGTTCGCCACATGCATGTGTGCCAGGTACCAGGCCAATCCCAAGGAAAGTCATTTCCAGGCCGTTAAACGGATCTTCCGATACCTAAAAGGCACAGTGAACCTTGGTCTCTGGTATCCAAGGGATACCGGGTTTCAATTAATTGCATACTCGGATGCTGACCATGCAGGTTGTAAGCTTGATCGAAAGAGTACTTCTGGGAGTGTACAGTTTCTAGGGGATGGATTGGTCAGTTGGTCTTCAAAGAAACAGAATTGTGTATCCACATCTACTGCAGAAGCTGAATATGTTGTTGCAGCAAGCTGTTGTTCACAAGTTCTTTGGATGAAGACGCAGTTGACTGATTATGGATTTCAATTCAACAGAATTCCCATTTACTGTGACTCAAAGAGTGCTATTGCTATTTCTTGCAACCCGGTGCAGCACACAAAGACCAAGCATATAGATGTTCGGTACCATTTTCTTAAAGATCATGTCGAGAAAGGTAACATCGAACTCTATTTTGTTCCAACAGACTACCAACTCGCTGACCTTTTCACCAAACCTTTGGATGAAAACAGGTTTAATTTTCTGAAAACCAAGTTGGGAATGCTAGATTTACAAACTTAAATGCTTTCATGCCATGTATTCTATGTTCATTTTCTGTTTCAAACATTGATGTGTTTTATTTGATATTACATGCAATGTTTGAGGGGGAGAAAAAGGGTAGAATGCATGATTTAAGGGGGAGTTTGTAAATTTATTGTCTTGACATATGCTTAATTTGAGGGGGAGTGTGCAAATGCATGTGAATATTTGTTTGCGTATTTGTTTTAAATCTGTTTGGTTATTTGTTTATTTTATGTTATGTGTCTTTGTTCTTAAATCTGAAAAACCAAATACAAAATTAGAAATTTAAAAAAAAAATAAAAAATGATAAAAATATTTTTTTTGTTGTTTTTGTTGAATTTTTTTTTATTTTTTTTAATTTGTGTTAATTTTGTTTTGTTTAAACCCATCAAGAAAAGCCCAACAATTAAATTGAGCCCAAAACCAGTTAGTGATCCGGGTTGACACGCGGTCAAAACCAGACCTGCGACCCGATTTTGATACTTAAAAAGAAAATGGGCGGGCCAAATCATTTACAATTCAAATTCAAACCAAAAATATTATTTTTCTCTCAAAACCCGATCAATCTTTACATCAATCAATCAATAATTTTCATCTTGTTAATAATAATAAAAGAGGATTCATTCCAGTGATCAAATTTCTGCTATATTTCATCCTTTCATTCGATCATATCATCGATTTTAAGGTAATAATTCTTGTTCAAATATTGCCCTCCAACTGTTTGATAAAATGCTTGAATGATATGTCATGATTTTTATGCATTATTTGATGATTGATTGTATATTTTTGATGTTTTAGTTACATGATTAGGACTTATGCTTGATGTTTATGTGAATTTTATGTCTTAAATCTGCTCATGTTTGATTTTTCTGGATATGATTTGATGATGGGCTGGGTAAATTCATGAGTTTTTGATGAAAAGTACCATTTGCAGAGCATTTTGCTCGGCAAATGTGTTGTTTGTTCATGATAATCTTCAAATCATCATAATTTCTGGTTAACATGTTCTTATTTTTTTCTCAAACAAATTTTTGGATCAAAAGTGTCATTTGCAGAGCTTTTAGCTCGGCAAATACTTGTTTTTACCAAACCAAATTTGTTTTTCACCAAGTCCATTCAACAACTTGATGCAGAGCATCTTGCTCGGCATCCAAGGCTTTTTGGTTTTCAAAAATGATTTCAAGTCTAAATTCAACTGTTTGCAGAGCTTTGAGCTCGGCAAACAGACCTTTATGAATTCCAAAATTTTTACAAGTCTTAAAAACATCTGTTTGCAGAGCTCTTTGCTCGGCAAACAGACCATTTTACTTCAAAAAGTTTTCCAAGTCTAAAGACAACTGTTTGCAGAGCAATTTGCTCGGCAAACAGTGCATTTTGTTCAAAACTTTTTCCAAGTCTTAGAACAACTGTTTGCAGAGCACTTTGCTCGGCAAACAGTATAAATTGGATTTTCAAATTTGTCAAGACTTGAACCATGCATTTGCAGAGCTTTATGCTCGGCAAATGCATGTAAACTTTTCACCAAGTTTTCAAATCAACTGTTTGCAGAGCATTTTGCTCGGCAAACAGTACAAAATGTAAACTTTTCACCAAGTTTTCAAATCAACTGTTTGCAGAGCATTTTGCTCGGCAAATAGTACAAAATGTAAAGTTTTCACCAAGTTTTCAATTCAACTGTTTGCAGAGCTTTGAGCTCGGCAAACAGACCTTTATGAATTCCAAAATTTTTACAAGTCTTAAAAACATCTGTTTGCAGAGCTCTTTGCTCGGCAAATGCATGTAAACTTTTCACCAAGTTTTCAAATCAACTGTTTGCAGAGCATTTTGCTCGGCAAACAGACCATTTTACTTCAAAAAGTTTTCCAAGTCTAAAGACAACTGTTTGCAGAGCATTTTGCTCGGCAAACAGTACAAAATGTAAACTTTTCACCAAGTTTTCAAATCAACTGTTTGCAGAGCATTTTGCTCGGCAAACAGTACAAAATGTAAACTTTTCACCAAGTTTTCAAATCAACTGTTTGCAGAGCACTTTGCTCGGCAAACAGTATAAATTGGATTTTCAAATTTGTCAAGACTTGAACCATGCATTTGCAGAGCTTTGTGCTCGGCAAATGCATGTAAACTTTTCACCAAGTTTTCAAATCAACTGTTTGCAGAGCATTTTGCTCGGCAAACAGTACAAAATGTAAACTTTTCACCAAGTTTTCAAATCAACTGTTTGCAGAGCATTTTGCTCGGCAAACAGTACAAAATGTAAACTTTTCACCAAGTTTTCAAATCAACTGTTTGCAGAGCATTTTGCTCGGCAAATGCATGTAAACTTTTCACCAAGTTTTCAAATCAACTGTTTGCAGAGCATTTTGCTCGGCAAACAGTACAAATTGAAATTTTCATTGAAATTTTTCTTTATCAATTGACAACATTATTGTTGTTCAATAAAAGGAAATTTCATACATTTAAAAGGAGTGAATCTGAACTGCTCATTTGCAGAGCTTTGAGCTCGGCATATACGAAATGTAAACTTTTCACCAAGTCTTAGAACAACTGTTTGCAGAGCACTTTGCTCGGCAAACAGTATAAATTGGATTTTCAAATTTGTCAAGACTTGAACCATGCATTTGCAGAGCTTTATGCTCGGCAAATGCATGTAAACTTTTCACCAAGTTTTCAAATCAACTGTTTGCAGAGCATTTTGCTCGGCAAACAGTACAAAATGTAAACTTTTCACCAAGTTTTCAAATCAACTGTTTGCAGAGCATTTTGCTCGGCAAATGCATGTAAACTTTTCACCAAGTTTTCAAATCAACTGTTTGCAGAGCATTTTGCTCGGCAAATGCATGTAAACTTTTCACCAAGTTTTCAAATCAACTGTTTGCAGAGCATTTTGCTCGGCAAACAGTACAAATAGAATTTTTTTTTTTTCTTTCCATTATTTTTATTCTATGTTTCTTTTATTATTATTTGTGTTGTGTTTTTAAAATGTATAAATGTATATGTGTATTGTGTTTGTATATATAGTATTTCATAAGTGTTTGGGGTGAGAGGCAAGGTATCGAACGCCTTTGTGTACTACCTTGTTTTCTTATCTTTTAATACTTATGTGATCCTATATATTGTCATGTTTTGTATATATATTTGGGTGAGATGCAAGGTATCGAACGCCTTTGTGTACTACTTTGTTTTCTCATTTTAATATATATGCAAAACATTGTCTATGTGTATTAAATGTGTTTCTTAAATGTTGGTATGTGTTGTTATTTTTCTGTGTTTAAAATGTATTTTCTGGTCAAAACTTTGGTCAGTTTGTCTTAACAGAAAAATAATAAATTACCAAGATGGCTATGTTCAAAGAAGGAGATTCAATGAAAATGCAAGCCAATCAAGCACTACATATCCCATTTGCTTGCAAATTCCCAATCATAACGGAGATTCTGAGTCATCATCCGTTGAATAATGCTTTGACTGGAGGTGCAATTGTTCCCGAAAAGTATGTATTTGAGTTGTGGGAATCAATTGCATATGTAAAAGGAAGTAAAAGACATAAGATAGTAGACTACTTCAAATTTTCTCTACAGTCAGAAGATGAAATTTTCAATTGTAAATTCACTCTGGATGAGTTCAGAACTATCATTGGATTTCCTGAACATGAAGAATACGAAGAACTACCATCAGTTGAAGAAATGTTGGTTGGAGTTCATTCGTTGGGTTATGAAGGAGAGTTGGCAACGATGAGAGACTTTAGAAGAATGAATGTAGCAACTCTCTGGCATACGATGTACAATGTTCTAAGCACTTGTTTGATGCCATCACAGAAAGGAATTGATCTCATGACGAAGCATTCATTATCAATTTACTATGTAGTCACTCACAATGTGCAGTGTGACTTTGCGAAGATAATATGGGATAAGATGATCCAAGTTGTCAAGGGAAAGGATGCACAAGAAAGAAAATATATTCCCTTTATCAGATTCTTCACACTGATTATCGAAGACGTTCTTGATAATGCAGAAGAAATTCCAAAATTGGATGACAGCTTTAAGTGTGTAATTGCCATGTATAAATCCAACTTAAGAGGCACAGGAAGTGAAGTTGCAAGACCATTTCCAATTCCACCTTTCCTGCTAAACCTGGTTCCTGCTGAGAGTCCCCACCTTAGGACTTATAGAGAGTGGTTAGCCACAACAATGGGGTCTGAAAGCCGACAGACTCCTACCCAAGCTGTGCATAGGTCGCCAAGTGAGGGTCCTAGGTTAACTAAAAGAAAAAGAGGGGATAGTGGTGAGGGGACTTCTGAGCAGAGGAGAAGGAAATCGAAAAGAGTTATGTTTGAACAAGAAGCCGTTACACCTGAACCTATTTCTTCACCTGTTTCTCAATCAACACCATCCATTCAAACAACACAATCTCCACCACCCGTTCAATTTTCACAATCTTCACCTTCTCAATCTACACCAATACCATCCGTTGTTTCACCAAATCCACCAACACTGACACCACCTCGTTTATCACCCGTACTTAATCCTACACCGCTTGCTTCAGCACTACCAAATGAACCACCGTAATACCTGGTAGACGAATAAAAATGATTGCTCGAAGGTCACCAAAGAAATCAAAGAAGAAGTCCAAAAGAAAGCATAAGTCTGCTAGATCTGAACATATTGGTGCCTCAGCAGAGTTGGATGTTGAGCAAGCAACACGAATTGTTGATAATGTTGTATCTGAATTGCAATCTGAGAATGTTAGCACAGGAGATGCAGATGTGCAGGAGGAACAAGGAGGGAATGAGGGCGGAGTTGAAAATACCAGAGAGGTTGAGAGGTCCGGGTTAGGACAAAGGCATAAAGAAAACGTTGGCCCTCCGATAGTTGAAACCAATGTGTCTAGCCGGGATGTCAACCCTAGGGTAGAAGTCGAGAACTCCCCATTCTCGCTTGCACCGAACTCTCCTCGCCATTCTGACTCCTCACAACAGGAGTTAGTCTCACAAACGCACGGGGAACAGCCATGTTCACCACACTCTCCTCATTTGGAGGATGAGAGTGTTGAAATAAGAGAGGATCAGCCCCACCTCTCACCTTCATTTCGTGCACATGAGTCTAGATCTCCTAGGTACACGGATTCATAAGCTCAGTTGAGTACTGATGCCGGAACAAGCGGAGGGGGACCCACTTTGTGTGACCCTCAAGGACAGCTTGGAAATCCTGCCTTAGCTAACATCACGCCAGTTTTAGCCGCAGGTAACAGTTCTCAAACCGAGACTGGGGGACAGTATGAACGCCGTAGTGACACTGCTGTTCCTCAGGATCAACCTGGGACTGTATTAACGGGCATTCTCAGTGACCCCGGTGTTGTGAGAGGTGTTGCCCAACAACAACAAGTCCCGGACAGTGATTTATCACAGTCTAGGACACAACTTGATTCGGGTTGCAAAGCCCATGAATCTGAAACTGTTGGTGAGGGTATAACCCGAGGATCCGCAGGAAATCCTGAATCAGCTTCGCTGAATTTAGGTCACACCACAAATGTGCAAACAACCCCTGGGTTGGCTACTCCACCTCCTACCCAAACACAAAGAACACCAACACCTATTCAAACATCATCAACCACAACAAATCTTCCAACCAAAGATCAAGCATGTGAAGTTTTACTTGGCATTCTACGTTCTGAAGGAGATTTGTTGACTATGACTGAGAGGGGGGTTTTGAATGCTCTTGAGGTGCGAGAAAGAGAAGTTGCTAATGAAAGAAGAGTTAAAGATTTACAAGATCAACTTCAATCTCAGAAAGCTGTATACGATGCTAAACTTGCTGCATTTGAATTAAGATTGTTAGCATTAGAATCTTGCCGACCGGCCTCGGTTGCTTCTCGACGGGATGATCCTGATTCTGATGATCACCCCGAGGGGGAGAACCAAGGAGAAGGTCAAACTAATATTGATAATTCTTCGGCAAGAGTTGATGTGAATGTTGAGGATGTAGTAATGGAAGAAAGAACTGAGGGTGGAAATCAAGATGAAACTCAAAGAGAAGTTGATCAAATTGTTAAAGATTTCACTGAAAGATTGAGTGAAAGAAACAATGAAGATGATCCAGAGGAGATTGAAAGAATTGCTGAAATAAAAAGAAAATTTTATGAAGTGTTTGGAGCTGATAGTGATGAAGAAGAAGAAGAAGAGAATGAGAATGTTGTAGTTGATGAAGAAGAAGGGTTTGTGATTGAAAATGAAGTGATGGAATATGCTGAAGGCGAAGCAGAAGATGAGGCAAGAAAAGATAATGTAATCTTGGATGAGCCAGAAATAGTTGAGACTCCAGCGAATGTAGAAGCTGATGAAGAACCAATGTTTGAAGAATTTCCAGATCTTGACTACTTTAAAACAGGTTCTTCAAACAGAATTGAAGTTGGAGAATCTTCTGTTCCTGCTGGCACAACTCCACAGCATTACACTTTTGAAGACTTCAATAGTTTTGATGAATTGAGAAAGACTCCTGAAGCTGCATCTCAGAATTTCAAGAAGTCAACATATAAACAAGTGTTGAAAGAAGCAATCATATCCGAGGAAGTTCTTCCTGATTACTTTCCAACAGAATTGACTGAAGAACAAAGGAGGTTTATTAACCGGGGATACTTCTTGAGGGATAAAGAAAGAATGATTGCTCTGGGTAGTTGATGAAGAAAAGAAGAGAATGAGAATGTTGTAGTTGATGAAGAAGAAGAAGAAGAGAATGAGAATGTTGTAGTTGATGAAGAAGAAGAAGAGAATGAGAATGTTGTATTGATGAAGAAGAAGAAGAAGAAGAAGAAGAAGAAGAAGAAGAGAATAGAATGTTGTAGTTGATGAAGAAGAAGAAGAGAATGAGAATGTTGTATGATGAAGAAGAAGAAGAAGAAGAAGAGAATGAGAATGTTGTAGTTGATGAAGAAGAAGAAGAAGAAGAGAATGAGAATGTTGTATTGATGAAGAAGAAGAAGAAGAAGAAGAAGAAGAAGAGAATGAGAATGTTGTAGTTGATGAAGAAGAAGAAGAGAATGAGAATGTTGTATGATGAAGAAGAAGAAGAGAATGAGAATGTTGTATTGATGAAGAAGAAGAAGAAGAAGAAGAAGAAGAAGAAGAAGAAGAAGAGAATGAATGTGTAGTTGATGAAGAAGAAGAAGAGAATGAGAATGTTGTAGTTGATGAAGAAGAAGAAGAGAATGAGAATGTTGTATTGATGAAGAAGAAGAAGAAGAAGAAGAAGAAGAGAATGAGAATGTTGTAGTTGATGAAGAAGAAGAAGAGAATGAGAATTGTTGTAGTGATGAAGAAGAAGAAGAAGAGAATGAGAATGTTGTAGTTGATGAAGAAGAAGAAGAAGAAGAAGAGAATGAGAATGTTGTAGTTGATGAAGAAGAAGAAGAAGAAGAGAATGAGAATGTTGTAGTTGATGAAGAAGAAGAAGAAGAGAATGAGAATGTTGTAGTTGATGAAGAAGAAGAAGAGAATGAGAATGTTGTAGTTGATGAAGAAGAAGAAGAGAATGAGAATGTTGTAGTGATGAAGAAGAAGAAGAAGAGAATGAGAATGTTGTAGTTGATGAAGAAGAAGAAGAGAATGAGAATGTTGTAGTTGATGAAGAAGAAGAAGAGAATGAGAATGTTGTAGTTGATGAAGAAGAAGAAGAAGAAGAAGAGAATGAGAATGTTGTAGTTGATGAAGAAGAAGAAGAAGAAGAAGAAGAGAATGAGAATGTTGTATTGATGAAGAAGAAGAAGAAGAAGAAGAAGAAGAGAATGAGAATGTTGTAGTTGATGAAGAAGAAGAAGAGAATGAGAATGTTGTAGTTGATGAAGAAGAAGAAGAGAATGAGAATGTTGTAGTTGATGAAGAAGAAGAAGAAGAGAATGAGAATGTTGTAGTTGATGAAGAAGAAGAAGAAGAGAATGAGAATGTTGTATTGATGAAGAAGAAGAAGAAGAAGAAGAAGAAGAAGAAGAGAATGAGAATGTTGTAGTTGATGAAGAAGAAGAAGAGAATGAGAATGTTGTATTGATGAAGAAGAAGAAGAAGAAGAAGAAGAGAATGAGAATGTTGTAGTTGATGAAGAAGAAGAAGAGAATGAGAATGTTGTATGATGAAGAAGAAGAAGAAGAAGAGAATGAGAATGTTGTAGTTGATGAAGAAGAAGAAGAGAATGAGAATGTTGTATTGATGAAGAAGAAGAAGAAGAAGAGAATGAGAATGTTGTATTGATGAAGAAGAAGAAGAAGAAGAAGAAGAAGAAGAAGAAGAGAATGAGAATGTTGTAGTTGATGAAGAAGAAGAAGAGAATGAGAATGTTGTAGTGATGAAGAAGAAGAAGAGAATGAGAATGTTGTAGTTGATGAAGAAGAAGAAGAAGAAGAAGAGAATGAGAATGTTGTAGTTGATGAAGAAGAAGAAGAGAATGAGAATGTTGTAGTTGATGAAGAAGAAGAAGAGAATGAGAATGTTGTAGTTGATGAAGAAGAAGAAGAGAATGAGAATGTTGTAGTTGATGAAGAAGAAGAAGAGAATGAGAATGTTGTAGTGATGAAGAAGAAGAAGAGAATGAGAATGTTGTAGTTGATGAAGAAGAAGAAGAGAATGAAATGTTGTAGTTGATGTCAAAGAAGAACCATCCTTCGGTGTTGTCTTTTTGAATAGCAGAAAGAAGAAGATTTTCATTCGTATGGATGAACTTGCTTCTTATTCAGATGGAACATTAGAATTTTGTAAGAATGTTTTGTTGTGCTTGAAAGAAGATGATCAAGATGAAAAGAAAAAGGAAGTATTTGATAAAGTGATCTCCAAGATCAATCAAAGACTCGAGTACAGAGACAGTATCAGAATGATGAGAGAGGCAAAGAATGTTCAGAAGTCTAAGTACGTCGTACGTCGAAGAGGAGGTTGTTGGATCAAGTACGACCCAAGTCATCTTCCAGGCCCACAAAATATTCCACCAAGAAACTATGAAGCAAACATGATTGTTCCTGATGACAGACCTGAAGGAGATAATTGGTTCTGGCATCCAAACAAAGATAGACCGAATACAAGAGCTTGAAAAATGACAAAGACTGGATATTTTTCACAAATCACTACTAAGGGGGAGATTGTTAGAAATATAGATGTAGTAGTTGATTTGTGTACCTTTATGTTAATTTGTACTTATAATGTAAACTTGTTAATATGGAAGGGGACATAGTGTAAATAGCTCATATGTATATAAACCCCCTCCATTAAGAACTTTGTAACCTTTCACCCCATTTATGCAAACTAATCTTCCCTGCCAAACACACTTTCTCTCTCTACTTTCTCTCTCTACTTTCTCTCTCTTCAAACCACCATTGTTACACACACTAACACACACATAAGCTCAAATTCTTCACTTTACAAGAATGTTGTGCACATTCCAAGTATGAACAATATCAGTATGTAACCCCAAAACAACACAGGCTTTGTAAGCCTAATTTTGTGCAGTTTGTAATGGATAGTTGTTTTATGGGATATGTGTTTACCTTGATTATACTGCATATTTTAGGGCAATTAAAGTGGTATGGTTATGTTTGTTTGAACTTCATTATTTACGCAAAATCTGCTACTAAAATATGACTTCAAAATCATATGTAATTAAGCCATTACATAAACAAAATACCGATTACATGGTTAGAAACAAACAACACCATATTACATGGTTAGAAACAAACAACACCATATTACATGGTTAGAAACAAACAACACCAATGACAACACATAGACACATTACTATGGAAAGTAAACAAATTGATATTTTTTCAAAAAATTTACACTTTGACTTTTGCAAAGACAACTCTTCCATCACTTTAACCACCTCCATTTTAGCTTCCCCTTCTTCTTCAAACATGTCAACGCTGGATTTAGCCTTCATGACCTCAAGATGGTTGTGCATTCCATACACCAAATCCTTGTTGTAATCACTTGGAAGTTCTTCATCTAAGAAACGGTATACACGACACTTGTTCTCCAAATCCTTTAATTTATTTGAAAAATACAATCAATTTCCATATTATATTATGAAACAATCTGGTTTTTAACATATTATATTACCTTAATCGGACATGATATGAACCTCCTTCCTGGGTTCTTGACAATTATATTTGAAAAATACAATCAATTTTACCATATTTATTTGAAAAATACAATCAATGTTTACATATTATATTATGAAACAATCTGGTTTTTAACATATTATATTATGAAACAATCTGTTTAACATATTATATTATGAAAAATACAATCAATTTTACCATATTATATTATGAAACAATCTGGTTTTTAACATATTATATTATGAAAAATACAATCAATTTCCATATTATATTATGAAACAATCTGGTTTTTAACATATTATATTATGAAACAATCTGTTTAACATATTATATTATGAAAAATACAATCAATTTTACCATATTATATTATGAAACAATCTGGTTTTTAACATATTATATTATGAAAAATACAATCAATTTCCATATTATATTATGAAACAATCTGGTTTTTAACATATTATATTATGAAACAATCTGTTTAACATATTATATTATGAAAAATACAATCAATTTTACCATATTATATTATGAAACAATCTGGTTTTTAACATATTATATTATGAAAAATACAATCAATTTCCATATTATATTATGAAACAATCTGGTTTTTAACATATTATATTATGAAACAATCTGTTTAACATATTATATTATGAAAAATACAATCAATTTTACCATATTATATTATGAAACAATCTGGTTTTTAACATATTATATTATGAAAAATACAATCAATTTCCATATTATATTATGAAACAATCTGGTTTTTAACATATTATATTATGAAACAATCTGTTTAACATATTATATTATGAAAAATACAATCAATTTTACCATATTATATTATGAAACAATCTGGTTTTTAACATATTATATTATGAAAAATACAATCAATTTCCATATTATATTATGAAACAATCTGGTTTTTAACATATTATATTATGAAACAATCTGTTTAACATATTATATTATGAAAAATACAATCAATTTTACCATATTATATTATGAAACAATCTGGTTTTTAACATATTATATTATGAAAAATACAATCAATTTCCATATTATATTATGAAACAATCTGGTTTTTAACATATTATATTATGAAACAATCTGTTTAACATATTATATTATGAAAAATACAATCAATTTTACCATATTATATTATGAAACAATCTGGTTTTTAACATATTATATTATGAAAAATACAATCAATTTCCATATTATATTATGAAACAATCTGGTTTTTAACATATTATATTATGAAACAATCTGTTTAACATATTATATTATGAAAAATACAATCAATTTTACCATATTATATTATGAAACAATCTGGTTTTTAACATATTATATTATGAAAAATACAATCAATTTCCATATTATATTATGAAACAATCTGGTTTTTAACATATTATATTATGAAACAATCTGTTTAACATATTATATTATGAAAAATACAATCAATTTTACCATATTATATTATGAAACAATCTGGTTTTTAACATATTATATTATGAAAAATACAATCAATTTCCATATTATATTATGAAACAATCTGGTTTTTAACATATTATATTATGAAACAATCTGTTTAACATATTATATTATGAAAAATACAATCAATTTTACCATATTATATTATGAAACAATCTGGTTTTTAACATATTATATTATGAAAAATACAATCAATTTCCATATTATATTATGAAACAATCTGGTTTTTAACATATTATATTATGAAACAATCTGTTTAACATATTATATTATGAAAAATACAATCAATTTTACCATATTATATTATGAAACAATCTGGTTTTTAACATATTATATTATGAAAAATACAATCAATTTCCATATTATATTATGAAACAATCTGGTTTTTAACATATTATATTATGAAACAATCTGTTTAACATATTATATTATGAAAAATACAATCAATTTTACCATATTATATTATGAAACAATCTGGTTTTTAACATATTATATTATGAAACAATCTGGTTTTTAACATATTATATTATGAAACAATCTGGTTTTTAACATATCACAGTTACAAAGGATTTCAAGAGAGGGTTTAGTGATGACTTGTAGCAATTGTCATGAGAAGGGTCACAACAAGGCCAAATGCCCAAATGGACAGGTACATTCACAGCCTAATGTTGGTAGCACAGATGGGATATCAAAGAAAGCTAAACATGTTGGTAGAGGCAGTGGTTCTAGTAGAGGCCATGCCACTGTGTCAATCAATGGTAAACCTGTTGCTCAAGCAAGTGTACAAGTAAGTGCTAATTCAAGAGGCCAGGCTAGAGTACAAGTGGTTGGGAAAACTGGGTATAATGCCACAGTTGAATTGAATGGTGATGAATTACTTAGACAAAGAACCCCCATTCCAATGGATCAGATGCATGGAACTCCTACAAGGGTTGTAGCAGATAGTCCAGATGGTTGTGATCAATCCCCAATTACCCCAATTCCCACTCAAGAAAGCCAAGCAAGCCCATGTGCTCCACTACTAACAAGACCCAGATGGACAAGGTGTAGAATACTCAGTGACAAGAGTCCCACAAAGACTTCCAATGTTGGTGCAGGATCCTCCAAGGGTTTGCTTGCTGAAAATGTGATAATTGGATCTCAAAGTGTTGTCACAAAATCAAAAACTGCTTTGGCTATAACTAGTACAGGATACAAGAAGTCAGCTGGTATGTGTATCACAATCTCATAGTTTTGTTATCATAATATAGTCTATTTTTCATTATCAATTTATTGTACTTTGTTAAACACTTTAGGACCAAGAAGGCTCCCAAGTTGGTGGGGAATGGGAATTTGTGTTGACCCTGTCACTAACGAAACATATATAGGTGGGAGAGATTCAATCCCAGTTCCTCTATGGCCAAAGGATGTACCAATTCCAAGTGCAAGTGAGGAATTTGCAAAGAAGCAGAAGGCAATGCAGGGTGTAAAGAAGAAGGTTGCAGAGGGTTCTGGATGTAGTCATCAAGATAATGGTCCAAAGAAGGCAGCTAGTGAGGGAAGTAACAAGAAAGCTAAGATGATGCAGGGTCAAGTATCAACAACTGCAAGTGAATGTGTTCCTAGGAAGGGTAATGTGGCAAATAAGCAAGTTAGGAGGGAAGCACAACCAATTACACGTAGGCCAACAAGTGAAAGAATCATCAAGAAGAAGTTGGGTCAGCAAGTGGAAGGACCAGGCAGCACCCCTGATAATGCCCTTGAACTATAAACTATCTCAACTTGTCATAATTGCAAGTTCTTTTGATTCCCATTATTTTGTATGATCATTTGAACACTTAGGTGACAAAAAACTGATCCAAATTTGGGATGTGTGTATGTATGGTAGTGTAATGATGCAGGTAGAATGTTGTGCACATTCTAAGTATGAACAATATCAGTATGTAACCCCAAAACAACACAGGCTTTGTAAGCCTAATTTTGTGCAGTTTGTAATGGATAGTTGTTTTATGGGATATGTGTTTACCTTGATTATACTGCATATTTTAGGGCAATTAAAGTGGTATGGTTATGTTTGTTTGAACTTCATTATTTACGCAAAATCTGCTACTAAAATATGACTTCAAAATCATATGTAATTAAGCCATTACATAAACAAAATACCGATTACATGGTTAGAAACAAACAACACCATATTACATGGTTAGAAACAAACAACACCATTACATGGTTAGAAACAAACAACACCATATTACATGGTTAGAAACAAACAACACCAATGACAACACATAGACACATTACTATGGAAAGTAAACAAATTGATATTTTTTCAAAAAATTTACACTTTGACTTTTGCAAAGACAACTCTTCCATCACTTTAACCACCTCCATTTTAGCTTCCCCTTCTTCTTCAAACATGTCAACGCTGGATTTAGCCTTCATGACCTCAAGATGGTTGTGCATTCCATACACCAAATCCTTGTTGTAATCACTTGGAAGTTCTTCATCTAAGAAACGGTATACACGACACTTGTTCTCCAAATCCTTTAATTTATTTGAAAAATACAATCAATTTCCATATTATATTATGAAACAATCTGGTTTTTAACATATTATATTACCTTAATCGGACATGATATGAACCTCCTTCCTGGGTTCTTGATCGTCCAAGATGTACGAGGATACAATTTGAATCCACATTCACAATACCCAAACCGGTTGTTATCTTTGGATCGAGAAGAAGATGAAGATGACATCGTGATTTCGGTTTCTAGGGTTTCAAGATTCAAATTAATTTAGGGAAAAAGAAATCGGGGAAAGAGAGAGAAGATCAGATTTTGTTGTTTAGCATAAAAGATATAAACTTTATATGTTTTTGTTTCTATATATATAAGGGGAAAATAAATGGCAGTCAAAGTTGGACAAAACAACTTATAGAAGTCAAAATACCACCGGTGGTATTCTTTGACCCGACTTAAACGGTGTTTACCACGATAATCCTTACATTAAACGGAAAAAAAGGTTGAGTCATGTTATAGTAAAAAAGTGCGAGTAAGATACCCTTTTAAGTAATTAGCCCATTTGTATACCGTATCAAATTAAATATAACTAGATTCATATTCTGAAGTTAAAATAAGGAAATCCAAATCTAAAAGTAAGAATATAACGAACAATTTTGTTAATATATTTACTTTTTCACTTTTGTTAAATCTAAACAAGAAAATAAATAACAATACAAACTTTAAAAAGATAACAATAAATATAAGAAATGTTGATTCTTTAACTCATGATTAAATATATTTAATTTAAAATATAATAGAATTGCTAACAGTAAACCGTCATTCTTGTATTTTTTAAACATACAGTAATCCATTTTATTTATTTATTATAATTTAATATAACCACTTGGTCTTAGATCAAGTGGCCACCTGGGCCCTCGTTGGGGGTTCTAGGGGAGGGGATGTTGGCTGGGAGACCTGGGATCGAATCTCAATTCCCCATGGTCTCGGACATTTACCTCTTCGGACGCGTGCGGGCCGTGTTATCGCACCCTTGGTCTCCAGGGGTGCCTTCGGGTTCCAACTGCTAGCATACTGCTCGCTTGGATGTCACTGCTAGGGTTCGAACCACTAACTAACTAACACGCCGTTCTAAAAAAAAACTCATTATATATTTAAATAATAATTTATAAACGTGATGAAATGCATTAGAAATATAATTAGAAGGTAAAAACAAATAGTATCTCACAATAGAAAAAAGCATGTGCATCGCCTCCATGACTATCTTCCCAGCAACAGTGTAACTTTTTGTTGAAAAAGGAAAATTAGTACCCATCACGACCTGCTTATCTTACCCGCTCGACCCGCTGCCATACTTCTAAATTTGTTAACATTACCCATCATGACCCGTTTTCTCATAGTTACATAGTACCCAATAAAACCCATAAAGATAAAATTTTACCCAAATGAACCCAAACTAAGTTCAGCGGGCTAGGATTGTCAGGTATAGTAAAGCTGATGTGGCAGTGAGGTGACGTTCTGGATGGTTCTGAGGTCCTTGAACCATACCTGATGCTCTTAGGGCGTGTTTGGTTCACAGAATGTTTTCAGGAGGAATGAAATCTTTCAATGGAATTGGAATTTGAAGGAATGGAATTTGACGGAATGTTTTTGATTTTTTGAAAATTCAAGTGACGAATGGAATGAGATTCCTTCCCCCACCCTCATGGAATGGAGATTCCATCAAATGAGGGAATGTTTACATTCCAATGGAATGATATTCATTAGTCTTTGAACAACCAAACACACTAAGGAATGGAATCTCATTCCAATTCCATCAGATTCCATCAGAATCTGTGAACCAAACGCGACCTTAATTTTTAATGTAATTTTTGTTAAATAAAGTTAAGTACAAATAGATTTCTTTAGTTAAAAAATTTAGGTAAAAAGGTTAAATCTAATACACTTCCGCTATAGTACAAGTACAAACCCCCCAAAACCCACTCAAACACACTCGCATTAAAAAAAACACACACACACACACAGCAGAATGGCCAGTGAAGAGGAAAGCGCAGTAAAGGAGCCATTGGATCTGATTCGACTCAGTCTTGACGAACGTATTTACGTCAAGCTTCGTTCCGATCGTGAACTTCGCGGCAAACTTCATGTAATTAAACCCTAATTATTTACTCTTTTTTTATTTTATAATAAAACCCTAATTTTGCATATTATTTTTAATTTTTGATAGTAATTGTATTGTAATTGTTATAACTGTATGTATATCCAGAAATTTAGTTATTATTATATGTTTTTTTGTGAAATTGATAATTGGGGGCTAAAAACTAGGTTTTGTGGACTATTAAGTTTTAGGGTGTGTTTGGTAAGGGTTTTAGGAGCTTAAAGTTACAGGCTTTTAATGAAAAAAGAAAATAATTATGTGTTTGGATACAGGCTACTGATAGGAAAGTAATTTGATTTTTCTGTTATGTAATCTTTGGTTCAGATGACAATTTGCTTCTAACGACTAGCTTAGTTGGTTCCGGATATCGGGGCATTTGAAAAGTATTCTGGGGTAAATCTCCACCGGAGTCGAGAAGGAACCCATTTTATAATAAAAGTTTCTTGACGGCGGTGGATTAGTTGGTTGGGTCACCATACGAGCGGGCTGCTAGGTTAGACTTACTTACATCTCACGTGGTCATGTTGGGGTAGTCTCATGTGGGCCTATTGGGGTTTTCGGAAAGGTAACCATCAAAACAAAACGCATAAACAATAGAGGATAAATGTGGTGAAGTAGGATATATAAATGACACATAACACTAAAACTGGTTATGGAGATTGCTTTATTCTCCTATTCTGTTATGCTATACTATTGTTTTTCACCTTTTCCCAACTATTTTTATGCTTGCTTTAATTGATAAAAAAACTGGTTTTGTCTTTATTTATAAAATATAGAAATTGATGTGTTGCTAAAACAAACATTTTCCAGTGATTAGAACTTAGTACAGAAGATGGAAATGCGGAATTGTTAAAACAAAGGCTGTGTGCATTTTACGACCTCTTCTTGGGACCAGTTGAATGTTGATATCTATTAGTTAATTAATAGGTGGGCTATGTAGGGTGTGGCTCTAGTGTTCCCATGCATGTTGCAATGCGAGTATTAGAATTCTTGAATTTTTGAAGTAACATATGATTATATTGTTTTCTTGATTGCATTGCTTCTCAGTATTTTTTGTGTAAATATCATCAATCCATTAGTTTATTGTTTTCTTTGTTTCTTTGTACATCACTTTCCTTAACATCTGATGCTTTTGAGTACTTATGTGTCTTTTGATTGATGCTGTTCAAAACATGCAGGCTTATGATCAGCATCTCAACATGATTCTCGGGGATGTGGAAGAGATTGTGACAACTGTGGAGATTGACGACGAAACTTATGAAGAGATTGTCCGGGTATGTTATTGTAATTTTTGCATTTTGAAGTCTCTTTTTATGTCAATGCTAGCATATGCACTTGGTGTGAACGTGTGATCCTTTGAGTATCTTCGATACATTGTGGTTGCTGTTGGTTGGTTGACCAGCCTCTATTTATTGGCAGAAACCAAAAAACCAATGTATTTGACAATTTCCCTGATCTAGAGAATGGCTTTTTATTTTATATAAAAGCATCACTTTCAAAGAAATACAAAGAAAATGGTCAAAATGTTGCTTTTCCAAGCTTGATTGTACTAAAAAAATAGCTTAAATGATGTAGCATCTTATTTTCTTGTTTCTCATTTGTTACATTTACAAATTTCAAACAGTACTCCGAATGGTGGTTGGCACTTGGTATACATTATACCTTGTTTAGATTGTGTCTTCGCCTCTTCGGGAACTGCCTTGTATAAGCGAGCATTGCTGTTTGATTTTATTTATTTGCCTGTCGTACTTGTTATTGAAAATCTTTATTGGGTTCTGATTGCAGAGCACTAGGCGAACAGTTCCTTTTCTTTTTGTGAGAGGAGATGGTGTCATATTGGTTTCTCCGCCACTGCGAACTGCTTGACGACCTCCCCAGAGTCTTTTTATCCGGAGGGTCATCACGTGTATTTGCTTTCGTGATGTCCACCCAGCCTCCCAAATGTAGCTCAACTTTCCATCCTTAGATTTCTTACTAGTTTATGACAATTGGAAATTTTTACACTGTAGCAGTGTCTGTAATTGATGGTTGTTTTTGTGCATTGTAACTTTTCTGTTGACCTCTTCATATTCAAACTTGTGTTGTCACTTTTGTTTTAATTGATTACCCCTTACAAATCAAATGATCCAATATCTGCTAAAAGAAAAGGATTTTTAGTAGTTTGTTCATGATTCAATTATGTTTTTTTTTTTGCTATGTCAAATGATCAATATGGTATTTTGCAAGGGTTGGATAATATACAGAAAAGGAATTGCAGGGATACAATACAGATACCTTAGATATCTGAAACTAACAAATTCATAATCCTGAATTACACTCTTAACTTTCTTCAAAATTTGAACAGGGATACAAAATCAGTTTGGTCCAGGTGACCAACAAATCTTGGAAATTTGGCAAGTTCAATATTAAAGGTATCTGCAAGCTGTTGTTCAACTATTCCATTAAAGAAATTGGCAGTCACACTAAAATACCAAGGATTTTCTTCATGTATTCTGTGATCCGTACGAAAATTGACTATCTTATGCATATTCCATCACCTAATGTGGCAAAATGTAACATGGATTGTGACAAGGAATTGCAGCATGAGGTAGAACCCCAATAACCTGGTTGACAACATCAATTACAGGTTCCAATTGTTTGTTATGCCACTATGTTGCACCATTAAAATATGTACCAACAGTGACCATCCCTGATAACTGCATATTCCCTATCAAACACCAAATTCGCTTCATTTTCCCATAGATACGCCAAAGTGACACTACTGGCCTTGCTGGTTCTCACATATTTTAAAAGAAAGCACCGGCTACACTGATATATTCCAATATGTTTTTCTCTCTAGGCCGAACCTTTAAGAAAAATGCGATGTTCAGAGCCATAATTAAGCTGGAGCTACGAATATTATGTACAAACCTGCTGGTAAAAGCTCTAAACAGGTGTGCTGAATCAGTTTCTCAAGATAGCTACCTAAAGCATTCTTTAGCATATACTTGCAATTTATTATTTACTATATTTTTTGGGTACAGAGTATTTTAGGCTGGTAAATTGAATTTAATCAACATAAGCAGGAAAAAAAAAGTCAACTCTCTTTACATATGTCATGACAATTGACCATGTAGCAGACATACACAAACGTTGTCATGTATATATACACTCATACACTTGTTTCAAACTAATAATTGTACGTACATCACCTTCATTAAAAAAAATCTAGCTGACATGTTAATGCGTGATGCATGATTTAGCATCCTATGAAGGAAGAAAGTCCTCCTATTATATGTATAAATGTGTCAGTGTCTGTTGTGTGTATATATATATGAAGGAAGAAAGTCGTCTATTATATGTATATGTGTATGTTGTGTGTATATATATATGAAGGAAGAAAGTCGTCTATTATATGTATATGTGTAGTTGTATATAACATGTGTGTGTGTATATATATATAATATAAAGGAAGAAAGTCCCCAATATATATGTATATGTGTCAGTGTCTGTTGTGTGTGTGTGTGTGTATATATATAGGAAAAAAGTCCTCTATTATATGTATATGTGAGTTGTATGTGTGTGTATATATATGTAGGAAGAAAGTCCCCTATATATTGTATATAAATATAACTGCTATGTATATACATTTTGCTCTAAATTAAAAGTACAAAGATTTAGAGAGCCAGTCAATATGGCTCAACTAGTTGGGTCGGAAGAAATTGAGTCATTTAGACATGAGTTGTCGGAAATAGGAAGAAGTTTAAGATCATCATTTCGTCGTCTTACATCTAGTTTACATGCTAATTCAGATGTAGATTGTGCGAACAACGACCAAGATCATGAGACAGACAAGAATCTTCTTCTAGAGTGGGCTGCAATAGATAGATTACCAACATTTGAACGTTTGAGATCGTCTTTATTTGACGAAGAAAATGGAGATGATGTTAAATTAGGAAAGAAGGTGGTAGATGTCACAAAACTCCTTCCTCCTGAGAGACACATGTTTATTGAGAAGCTCATCAAACACATTGAGAATGATAACCTTCAGTTGTTGCAGAAACTTAGAAAACGAACAGATAAGTAAGGTTCTGTTTTTTTTCTCCAAGTAATCAATACTAAGTGTTTTTCCGCAAAATCGATATTTTTCCTTTCAATTAATAATTATGAAGATAATTTGATGATCTAAAAGTAAGCTTATCTATCAATCTGTTTTCCTAGAGTTGGTGTGAAATTGCCCTCTGTGGAGGTGAGATATAATAATCTTCGTGTAGAAGCTGAGTGTGAAGTCGTTCATGGAAAGCCCCTCCCAACTCTCTGGAATTCTTTGCAAAGTTTTCTTTCGGTAAGTATCTAAATGTGACCCTTAGTATGAACCATAGATCTCTAATATGTGGTTATGTTAACTGGAAACATGTAAAGTTATCATGGGTCGAAGTTAATTTCCAGTTAACAAGATAATTGAATGTAATAGAATTCTATCTTTTCAAACTTACCTTGTTAATGTGTATATATTGGCCCTATCTGATTTAACACCTTTATAGTGTTAGCACAATTATTATTCAAACTAAAGCCACAAGTTTTATGTTATAACAATAAATTACTCAAAATGAAATCAGTAGATAATCAGGGCTATTAATTGTGTCAATTGCCGCTGATGACCTATAATTGAACTGAAAGAATCCGGTGATTCAGTTGGTGGGTTCAGTCTACTGGTGATACTTATTCCAATCTTTGTTTTTGTGTGACAGGGGATTGTCATGGTACCTGGTTTGAAGTCAAAACGCGCTAAGATAACCATTATAAACGATGTCACTGGTGTCATTAAACCAGGGAGGTAGAATTCAAGAGACACTGCAAGCTTTTTCTGGCTTTATTCATTAGTGTTGCAATTTTGTTATCATTTCAGGATGACTCTGCTTCTTGGTCCTCCGGGATGTGGGAAGACCACATTGTTGAAAGCACTTTCTGGGAACCTTAGCAAATCTCTCTAGGTTTGAAACTGCCATTTTTTTTACTGATTATATAAGCATTGTATATCAATGGAATGAATTGTTTGACTATATTTGTATCTATATATAAAGAAAGGTGTGTGATTGATTCACCAAAACATAAAATTTTGGCTGGTAAAGTTGGCTAATCAAAGGGACCAAAATTAGTTAAATAGACCACATTAATTTTACAGACATGTTGGGAAATTGTTCTTCGCTTTCACACACTAATCGGTTTTTCATTCAATATATATGACAGACTAGTGGTGAAATTTCTTACAATGGATACAAACTAGAAGAATTTGTCCCTCAGAAAACTTCTGCATATATTAGCCAAAATGATTTGCATATCCCTGAAATGACAGTGAGGGAAACACTAGATTTCTCGGCCCGTTGTCAGGGTACTGGAAGCCGTGCAGGTATGCCTGAATCCTGATTACTTACTTCGTGCACAAACATCAAATGGTTTTATGAATTATAAATACAACAATAATAACAGTACTCAATCCCTGCCAAAGCGGGGTATGGGGGAGGTAAGATGTAGACAATCTTGCCTCTACCCAAAGGTAAAGAGACTGCTTCCATAAGGACCTCGGGCCAAACGGGGAAAGAATAGTAGAGTGTAAGAGGTAAGTAACCATACCTGATAGTTGAGTATCGCATGGCTACATTAAAAATAGATTAGAGTAATAGAATCATACAGCATAACGCACCTTTGATGATTATGAATGTGAAATGTTAATCTTTGATGATTCGAGAACTAAATGGTAACTGTTTCCTACTCATGAAGAGATTATGATGGAGGTTAACAGGAGGGAGAAAGAAGGTAGGATCATTCCAGATCCAGATATAGATATATTTATGAAGGTAAATATTGATTTCCGTTATTCTGTGTATTTCTGCATTATTGTTAGTAACGCACAAGAAGCCCTTTGACTCTTTAACTGTAATTTCATAAAACTTCTGTAGTCTTGCTTATGAAGCTTAGAGTAATACAATCATATGGCAGTTGGAAGTCAGCGTTTACTATTCTTGAAATTAATCTCGACCAATATAATAACTTCTTGTGAGTTGTGACTAATGTTTCATTATTATCAAAGGATGATGTACATGTACTACTAGAGTTATTATACTGTAATGATTATTTGTCCCAAAACAAATCATCAAAATGGCTTTTTAGTCATCCGAAAGAAGTTTCATATTATATTATTTGTTCAAAGATAATATCAACATATCACATGCTCGCAGTGTTTCATTCAGTGATCTGTAATGACGTACTCTGCCACCTATTTTCTCAGGCAATCTCCGTTGAAGGACAAAAGACTACTCTTCAGACAACCTACATCCTGAAGGTACTTGTTATTTTACTTTATGCTAGCTTACATATAGTATCATATTAGGATAGGAATCATTTTCTTTAACTTCCACACAATTATCATGTTATTGCAGATTCTAGGCCTTGATATATGTGCTGATACAATGTTTGGGGATGCCATGAGGAGAGGAATCTCTGGTGGTCAAAAGAAAAGATTGACTACAGGTAAGTTTTGCGTATATTAGTCTATATCAATAAGTACACTTATAACTGCTAGCTTCATTTACATAGAAGCTAATGTCTATGGTTCTTTGTAGGGGAGATGATTGTTGGTCCCACAAAAGCTTTATTTATGGATGAAATATCAAATGGCCTAGACAGCTCGACTACGTATCAGATAATTTCTTGCCTTCAGCAGTTGGCACATATAACAGATGCTTCTGTACTCATTTCACTTCTTCAGCCAGCACCAGAAGCATTTGATCTCTTTGATGACATTATGTTGATGGCCGAAGGGATGATTGTCTATCATGGGCCCCGTAGTAATGTTCTAGAGTATTTTGAGGGTCTTGGCTTTAAATGTCCCGAGAGAAAAGGCATAGCGGATTTCCTCCAAGAGGTAATGCCACCATATGTTTATAAAAAGTCTCTTCAAACCTTTTGAGTTCTTATGCAAAAAGAACTTGTTCACAGGTTGTGTCAAAAAAAGATCAAGCAACTTACTGGTGCCGAAATAAAGAAGCATATAATTATGTCTCGGTGGACACCTTATCCATGAAATATAAGGAATCTAATTTGGGGAAACAAGTAAATGACAAAATATCCGAACCCTTCACCAGAACACAAAGCCATGAGAATGCTATTTCTTTCAATGTGTATTCTCTTTCTAAATGGGCTCTTTTTAAAGCTTGCATGTCTAGGGAAATTCTCCTGATGAAAAGGAATTCTTTTCTATACGTTTTCAAAACAATCCAGGTATTTTAATTCTACCTTCTTTAATAAGTCGTTTACTGTTACGGAGAGTGTTTTTATAGGCCATTTACCGAACATCTAATTATGTGGGATTACTTTTGTGCAGCTCATCATAATGGCAGTAATCACAATGACTGTATTTTTGCGAACTAGATTGAAGGTTGATATCACTGATGCAAATTATTATCTTGGTTCACTCTTTTATGCACTCATAATTCTTGTAGCCGAAGGGTTCCCAGAGTCGGCTATGACACTTGCAAGACTTCCAATTTTCTACAAACAGAGGGATATGTACTTCTACCCTGCTTGGGCATATGCTATTCCAGCATCCATTCTTAAGATACCCTTGTCAATCTTGGAAGCGACTATTTGGACATGTCTCACTTATTATGTTATTGGATATAGCCCTGAACCCGGAAGGTGAACATCTGATAAACCATTTCATCGTTCTCTTGAATTTTATACTAACACATTTCATCTAATAAGCTCTTACAATATGGATTACAGGTTTTTCCGCCAACTAATGATTCTTTTTGCGACACACTTCACGTCAATATCCTTGTTCCGATTATTGGCATCAGTCTTTCAAACTGTGGTTGCTTCTACAACTGCGGGAAGTATATCAATATTGTTTCTGTTGTTGTTTGGTGGCTTCATTATACCACACTGTATGTTCCCTTTATTTCTTCTTTATATAGCACTTTTAAATTTAACAACTTATATGACTAACTAAAAGAAATGGAAACTTGTTGCAGCTTCAATGCCTGGTTGGTTAAAGTGGGGATTTTGGGTTTGTCCCCTTTCATATGCTGAAATAGGTCTTGCGGTTAATGAATTTCTTTCCCCCCGATGGAACAAGGTAAATCTATAAAGATAGGTTTTGTGATTATATTTCACTCACTGGTATGTCATTCATTCTTTAAAAACACTTCCAAGCAGATGACGGCTACAAATACGACGATAGGTATACAAACACTAAAAAGTCGTGGATTAGACTTTGAAGGATACTATTACTGGATATCACTTGGTGCCATTCTTGGTTTTGCACTACTTTTCAACATAGGTTTCATATTGGCTTTAAGCTACTTTAAGGGTAACTTCATCTTTTTATTATCAGTTATAGATGTCAACATTGAACATAAAGCATGTCATGTCTCCGTTTTGCTACTTCAGCTCCCGGTATGGATGCCATTGTTTCTAAGGAAAAGCTATCTGAAGTACATAAAAGTGAAAGGTCTAAACACGACACTCAGAAGCATAAAAATTCAAATAATATTGTCCAGGAGTCCTACGAAGGTTAGGGTTCTTTCTTCACGTCGCAGTATTGTTTCCATTTTCAGTTATATATAAAATGCAACATGGAATCCGTTCTTTATTCAAACGGGTGTCTGTGTATGTTAGGAGATACTCACGAATCCTCTCATCTTACAGGAAAATTGGTGTTACCTTTTGAGCCGCTCACGATAACCTTTCAAGATCTACAGTACCATGTGGAGCCTCCACCGATAATTTGTCATAACCCTCTTATATAAGTTTTGTATGGTCAGCAGATTATGGTATCTATATCTGAAAGAGTATGTTGTCCTTCTCATTTGATATCAGGAAATGCAAGGACATGGCTTCACTGGGAAAAGACTTCAATTACTTCGTGATATCACAGGGGCATTTAGACCTGGTGTTCTTACAGCATTGATGGGTGTAAGTGGTGCTGGGAAAACGACGCTTCTTGATGTTCTTGCTGGAAGAAAAACCAGTGGCATTATTGAAGGAGAGATTAAAATCGGGGGGTATTCTAAAGTCCAAGATACCTTTGCTAGGATTTCAGGTTACTGTGAACAAACTGATGTACACTCTCCCCAAATTACAGTCGAAGAATCAGTCATATTTTCTGCTTGGCTTCGCCTCCATCCTGAAATTGATTCAAAAACAAAATACGTATGTGATGCATTTTTAGCATATTAGCATAGACATCTTTTTGGTATTCATTTTTGCGTAACTTATTTTGATGTCATGTACAGAAATTCATAGAAGAAATTTTGGAAACAGTTGAGCTATATTCCATAAAAGATGCCTTGGTTGGCATTCCGGGAGTTAGTGGTCTATCAACAGAACAACGTAAACGGCTCACAATTGCTGTGGAAGTTGTTGCTAATCCCTCCATTATTTTTATGGATGAACCTACAACTGGACTGGATGCCAGATCAGCTGCCATTGTCATGCGGGCTGCAAAGAATATTGTTGAGACAGGAAGAACAATTGTTTGCACCATTCACCAACCAAGCATTGACATATTTGAGGCCTTTGATGAGGTAACAATGTTCCTGCAGTTACTCCTTGATCTATAAAGGTAACAATGCAATCTCATATAATGCCATATCCTTTTTCCTGCAGTTAATCCTATTGAAAAATGGTGGACGTATGATCTATTGTGGGCCACTAGGTCAGAACTCGTGTAAGGTCATCGAATACTTTGAGGTTAGTCATCTTAAGAGCTAATGCAAAACTTTAAATATACATGTACGTAGTATCCGGCTTTTATAATTTATTATGTTGTAATTTACAATTATTATTTTACATTCGCATTAAAATTATTTAATCCAGAGGATTTCTGGGGTGCCAAAGATTAAAGACAATTATAATCCAGCAACATGGATGCTAGAAGTTACTTCGTCATCAGTGGAAGCTCAACTTGGAATTGATTTTGGACAAATCTATTCTACTTCAACTTTGTATCAGTAAGTTCCACCTTCAACGCCCAATCTTGTTGACAAAATAAAATCATGGTAACGAGCTATTTACAAGCCCATTATTCATCACTTCAAGGTTTTGTTTTTTAAATATGTTAGGAGCAATAAAGACCTTGTAGACACATTAAGTAAACCGCCTCCTGGTTCAAAAGAGTTGTATTTTCCAACGCGTTTCCCACAAAATGGTTGGGGTCAGTTCAAGGCATGCCTATGTAAACAACATCTGTCATATTGGAGAAGTCCATCATACAACTTGATGCGTTCAATGCATATGGTATTTGCGTCATTTATTTTTGGTTTACTCTTCTGGGATCAAGGGAGAAAAATGTAAGTTGAAGTGGCATTTCTTGTGTTTCTAGGATTCTTTCTTCTTAATTGGATTCTTGGTAAAGATAATCATCATACGCTATATCGCATTTTTGAAATATTGTAATCCTTCTATGTGACAGAGATAACTAGCAGAGTTTATTCACCGTTCTTGGTTCCATGTATGCTGCTGTACTATTTTGTGGGACAACCAACTCATCTTCAGTCATACCATATGTTTCCATGGAGCGGACTGTTCTATATCGTGAAAGATTTTCTGGGATGTATGCATCATTGGCTTATGCTCTTGCACAGGTATAAACAAGTCCTTTTCAACTTGTCCATTGCACTAAGCCACTAATTAAGGAAATGATCCTTTCTTGTGGAAATATGTACATTTGCATATCCTTTTTCCTGCAGTTAATCCTATTGAAAAATGGTGGACGTATGATCTATTGTGGGCCACTAGGTCAGAACTCGTGTAAGGTCATCGAATACTTTGAGGTTAGTCATCTTAAGAGCTAATGCAAAACTTTAAATATACATGTACGTAGTATCCGGCTTTTATAATTTATTATGTTGTAATTTACAATTATTATTTTACATTCGCATTAAAATTATTTAATCCAGAGGATTTCTGGGGTGCCAAAGATTAAAGACAACTATAATCCAGCGACATGGATGCTAGAAGTTACTTCGTCATCAGTGGA
>CM067167.1:120558149-120600919 GCA_034093135.1 Erigeron breviscapus
ACTTCCCATCTATAGCTTCCTTGATCATATATTCCATCATGGTCCTCAACCATACTCAAAGCCAAGACTATCCCTACGATAGGACTAATATACGTAAGTTCCTATCTTAAGCCATCACTAAGAAATGCCACTTTTATTATGTTGTTATCGATTATGGGATCCAAGTGTATTGCTAGTATTCACATCTTTTTGGTTGTAGATTGATGGTGTAAAAGGTTACTTTCATTATATACGTAGTTATAAGTTGTTAGATTTTCGGCAACGTGGCTTCATTTGTGGTTTCACTTGGCATCTTAGGTTATCATATAGAAATGCCATATTAAGTTATATTATCCTTATCCATCATTTGATGTGTAACTGATTTTAGCACGAATTAGTATTTGTGATATCAATAAGATGGCTTAAGGGGAAAAAAAAAAGAATAAGGTGTTTTTCTTGTTATCTTGCTTTTTCACTTTTAACTTTTTTTTTTTTAACTTTTTTAATTTTTTATAAGTAAAAACTTATTTAAACAAATAAAAAAATAAGAAAAATATTTAAAAGTAAAATTTTTTACACAAATATAATTTTATACACATATCTCTATATTAAATAAAACAAGATTGTGATGACATAAATATTTTATAAAATTACTTACATGGCATCTCCAAATTTTGTCTCAAAAAATATTTCTTTTCCATTTATTTAATTATGATGTCATAACAACTTTTTTTTAAAATTAATTTTATTTTATTTTTTATTTTATGATGTTCATAATTTTTAAAGAAATATTTCTATTCTTTTTTCAAAACTCTAATAATTCATAGATGGTTTTACATTTTCGTCATTTATACAATTTTGTCATAAAATATTTTTTTAGTTTATGATGACAACATTATCATTAGAGAAATTAAACATTTTCTTATTAATTATTTGTTTTTATTTAATTAAATTATGAGGTCATATTTAATTAAACTTCGATTTTTTTATTACTGCATTATAAAGTATCTTCACTTTTAAAGATTTTAAATGTTAATAATTATTCATATATTTATTTTTACTATCAGATTACATAATATATACAAACATTTTTGGTATATCAAATTAAAAATTTTCTTTACTTGTCCGCGTAATACGCGGGTTACTAAGCTAGTAAATTGTATAATTTAGAATTTAAAATACCACATGTTTTATTTTGGTTGGATGAAAAACCTTTTTCTCCTTTTATTCGGAACTTCTTTTAAGATTTCTAATTCCCTATCTATCATTACTTCCTTATATAACAAACCACTCATCTCGTTTTCAACTTTCCGGCCTTTAAAATACCTAAATTATTTTATCGCTTTTAAATCTTTGTCAACCCACACACTTACCTCATAAAATATTTTTCAACCTCTATCTCCCAAACTACCTATTTTTTATTCAGTAATTTGGATATCTCCACGACTCCATCTAATATAGTTAAAATATTCTTAAAGAAATTATTCACATACAATCATCAACCCTTAAAATAATAACATTATCCCGTTTTACATTAATTATTTTTCGACACTGTTATCGCCACCACCGCCATCACTGCCACCCATTGCCGACACCAACCCGGTGCCGCCAGTCACTATTAGCGTCGTCGCATTGGGCATGTATGAGAAATGATTTCCTAAAGTTATCCCAACTTGACTAGTCAAGTTGGAATAATCTTGACCGTTGGATGAAAATCAAGCGTCAAAATTTAAAGATAAGTTTTAAATCTTGACCCTTGATTTTAATCCAAGGGTCAAGATCTTTCAAACTTGACTAGTACAGTTGGGATAACTTTAGGCCCTCCCGGCATGTATCCTCTAGTAATAAATAAATATAACGGTATAGACGTATAAATTATTATATCGTAATCGCACATATATATATTTCTCTCTCATCTATCTATATCTATCTATCTGAGTTTTTCCGATTGTTAAATTTTCAGCTCCAACAACTTCAATCCCAAACCCCCCAAAAACACACATTTCATCCCTTTCTCATCTCTTTTCATTTCTTACCTGTATCTATATCTACATATATCTATACATATTTATATTCATATCCATATAAATTATAAAATATATTATTGATCATTGATTGTATTCGATTATTACAATCGATTGAATTTAACAATCGATTAAATTAAATAATTAAGAATTAAGATTGAATTAAGAATCCGGAGAATTATTGATATTTTTCAAAAATAAGGTTGTGAATAAAAGGATTTTTATATTATTATTATATGGGGTTAGAAGATGCAGATCTTGTAGTAGATGATGGAGGAGGTGGTGGTGGTTGTAAAGCCACCATTTCGTGTTCGATTTGTCTCGATATCGTTACGGATAACGGAGATCGCTCTTGGGCTAAGCTTCAATGTGGCCATCAATTTCATTTAGGTAAACTTAACTTTTTTATTACTAAATGAATTCAACTTAATTGAATTGATATTAATATTGATGTTAGATTGTTTTGATGATCAATTTGATTGCTTGTGACTAAGAAAGATGCCAACTTTATGCTTTAACTCAGATCGAATTCTAGTGATCTATGTTTGTAAGGTTTTTAAGTAATTAGTATAAATCTTTATATGCTAAAACCCCTTTTTTGTGTTTCTTTCGTTGATCGTATTGATTACGGAGGTTTAGTATGTGTGAAAGTTTGCACCTTTTTGGTCAATGATATATCTAATAAATTCGATAAGTACTGAAGTACCAAAAAAATGTATGTAGGTATCTATTAGGGTCTATGCAAGATCTTTGCTTTAGATTGTTATGTGGCAAAAATTTGTTGTATGATGTTTCCGGTTGAAGTGATGTCGGGAATCACATATCTTTTTTGCCGGTTCTTACTTTCCTTACTAGGAGGATCTGAATAAATTAGGCTCTTAAAAAGTATTTTTGTTCTGTAGTTCAAAAATTTTGGTAACATCATGTAAAGGTGAACATGGTAGTAAAATGAGAGGTTTGAAGCGATGGGTCTATGATCAGAAGTTTTAGAATAATTCTTGCGGATAAGTGGTGCATGTGAAAGAATAGTGAACTGCTATTTAGAACTGAAGGTGTCATATATATAATGCAATTAGAGCTAATCACATATTTGCTTGTGATGCGGTGGAAGAATTGTATGATACATTCATTAAAATTAAATTTGGGGGATTGCTAGTTTCGCTTTATTTTTGTTAAAAGAAGTATTATTTCCAGATAATCTTGTTACAAGGATCAAAGTAGAACTAAACACATGTTATAGGCAGGTGCAAGTACTGTATATGGCAAATTCTGAACAAGTTTGACAGGGAATCTACAGAATTTACGTTTATGAATAGATAATCTGATATCCCCTTATTAAAGTGCTGTGTAGGATGATTAGCGGTATTTGAAAGATTTATCGAGTTAGGTTAGAATAAAGGGTTTATGATGTTTATTTTTTAGGCACATGAGATATTGAGACCATCAAATATATTCTAAATTCAGGCCTTCAGGGTTTCTGATGCATATACATTCTGATTCCAAATCTAGAATAGTATTATAAAGAAAGTCCTGATAACCAAAATGTCATCATAATCCTACAGACCTGACTGTTTTGCTTTGCCCTGACAAAAACATAGTGGTCACATTCATGTCTCATATAACTTGCTTGCTTGTTCCTTTCCACTTTCTTAGTATATTTAATTATAGATTGTGTAAAGATATGAGTATTTACGTTCTTGATTCTCTTTGAGTTAGCTTAAATCAACAATTAGTTAGTAACCCGAAGTGGTTACGCATCGTTACTTGGCATGGCCAATCAACTGGCCCTAGCTCTTAGAGCTGTATGAATTGCTCAATGCCTAGGAAATTGGTATTGAACATCAGATTTGAATTATCAGATTTTCTGTATGGAGAATTTATTTTTATCATCGCCGGGGGCATTCGTCATTTCAAAAGATATGGGTCCTATGTGGTTTCATGAATTAATTAGCAAATTCAATGACTTTGTGACAACTTTTGGTATCTTACAAGGTTGGGGAACTCATGACTCGGGATAGGATCGGCGAGGGGGGGAGTCACGAGTTTTTAAAAACTCGGATCGAAATCGGGGAGAAATCGAATTGGGTTTTCTATATATAATAATGATAAATTATATGTAAAAAAATTCAAACTTAATAAAATTGTTTAGAAATATTATTACTTCAAAGGTCAAACTCAATTGTTTAGATACATAAACTCAAACCAATTTAGGATTTTATTAAAAATCGGAAAAAAACGACAAGAGTTGACCCAATTATTGTCCCGAGTCGGCCAAGTTTTGATCGAGTTGGCCGAGTTTGAACCCATCAGGCTGGTTTTTATCATCATATTCAACATGTTTGATTGTGGCTCCTTGTATCCAAGGGTTTAGAGTTAGACTCTATGTTCTACTACTGTTTTGGTCCTATGTTTTCCGGTTGCATTGTAGAACGAAATAATATTATACGTGTCCTAGAGGAGGAGACCATTGTATTGCTTGTTGGTTGCTCTGTAGTGTCCGTACCGGCAACTGCATCATATAATCATTTTGCTATCTTAGCATTAGCAACCACCTTTCTGTTTTTCGTTTGAGTTGAATATTTGCATCTTATTGTTAAGGTATAAAACTTATGTACATTAATAGAAGTTAAAGTAAATCTAAGATGCAATATTTATTAAGAAAAGGTTAGATCTAATATGATTCATGAAATTTGTATAGCAACTCCTGGTTTAGATACAAGCGTACTGTAAGTATAGCTTTTCAAGTTGCAGAACTGAATATTAAAAGGTATAGTATTCTAGTTTAGAATGCTGGTCTATACATTTTGTCTTCAGGAAGAGTGTGGGAGGCTTTTGTGGAAAAGCCATCCATTATTTTTTGTAATATTCTGAGGATCACATATATTCTTATGTTTTAATCGATGTTTGACGTTCTCTTTAGTCTTCACTAATGTCTGAACTTGTGTACAATCAGCGGGGCAGCTCATGTATGATTTCTTTCTTATGTTCGTTGCAGATTGCATTGGTTCCGCATTTAATGTGAAGGGAGTGATGCAATGTCCCAACTGCCGGAAAATTGAGAAAGGTCAGTGGCTTTATGGTTGCCGATCATATCCGGAGTTTAGCATGGATGACTGGGCCCATGATGAAGATCTTTATGAGCTCAGCTATCCTGAAACGGTAAGATTTCTAAACCGTTATATGTTTGGGGATATAAATATACTTGCTTGCAGCCAATTTGCTGCATTTACATAGAAAGAACCACACTTAATATGTTGATATCCTTTCATTCCCATTTGGCCAACAACACATCTGAACACGTACCGTTGGAAAACAATAAAATAACGGGTTTAAGCTATGGATTAGTCACATGCTTTCGGTGATTACAATGTCCCCAAAAAATATCAATGTAGGAAATGTACCTTTTTTGTGTGTTAATATCAACATAACAGCACCTTTTTACGTACTTGTTTTTACTTTTGATGTCTGATGGTCGTTGGAGTAGCTTTTGTTGGCGGAGGTGATGTTGGGGTGGTGCAGAGAACGAGTGTTCTTCCTGTTTGTTCAGCTTAAAAAATTGTCTACTGGTAAAGTAAAAATCCCCATCAGAATAAGAAATATTAATTAAAGCGACATAATTAATTTAACTGGTTTAGCCAGTAACCTGTTGCATGAATCATGGCACAGAAACAGAATTTGGAAGTTAGTTGACTATATTGGTATCTTTTGGGTATGTTACCTACATTGGGACAATTAATATGTAGCTAAGTTTAACGTTTTCTCTTAATTTAGTGATGGTAAAATAAAAGCCCTGGTTTATCTAACTATATACTCTATTAATCACATGACACACATAAAATCGGCTTTAGAAATTGTTCCCGCAATAATAGCCATTTACTACATCTGTTTCAATGTATTATGCTGCTATATATCGTGTATAAGATAGCCTTAGTCACGAGTCTCCTAAAAAGTGTCGGGCAAAGCTAGCTGGTCAAGCCTTGTTTATCATTGGATCTCGTAGGCAGGATTTAAGCAGAGTGGTAGCTGGTAGGTTTCTTGTTTTATTTGTAGAATACAACTGTTTTTGGTATTTAAGTTTACCGCAATACTCTTAGAAATGGCGATTGTCATTGTCCTGTTGATATTTACCTTGTATGGCTCTCGTTGCATTTCATGGAACTTATATATCAAATGATGAGATATTTGCATAATTTGAATGTGCAATATTTTAGGAGTCTGGTTGTATTACGATTTCTGAATAAATAATCTGTAAGCTGCCCATTTGCTATGATTATATAGATACCTGGTTTACCACACGTAATATCCCATACCCCCAGCCCCTCCTCCCTTGGTGCATCTTTTACCATGACACATCTGTTGCTAACTTCGCTGACTTTTTCCTTTTTGCAGTCGATGTGGTGCCCTTTTGGTGGATTTACTCGGCTTGCTGCTTCTTTTGAGTAAGTACACTTATCTTCTTATTTAATCAATATGTTACTATATATTATCTGTATCTTTCTTCTAAAACTCAAGTATAGTTGCAGTATTTTCCTGTGTTTTTTTTTTGTTAAAAATATCAAAATAAAATACCACCATGTACAAGAGTGGACAAAAAACCATAATGCTATAATTAAATAAATATTTTTTTTTCTTCAAAAACTAGGATGGAGTTCTACACTATAGGGATTAAGATTTTAGAAAGTTCTAAATTTAACCTCGCCAAGTCAAGTATTAGTTAAGCTGTGAAGATTTCAAAATAACCCTACAAAATTATCAGTGCAATTGACAAAATATTATGTACTTAAATTTTTGGGAAGCATATATATCAGCCAAAACGTCGTTTTTTCACATCTTATAATGTAAACATGATGTCAGAAAATATGTGTGTTACTAAATGAGGCTGTTGCAGTTCATTTTTTTTAACTTGATAGTTGATATTTTAGTTACAACTTTATTTGGATAAGTAGCATTAGTACTTTTCTAATAAATTACTTTTTTAAAGCTACCAACATAATTGGATCACTGTATGCCATGAAAATATGAAATTTAAAAAAATGGTTGCTAAATTGTATTATAAACCACGCAACCGTACATAAATATCACAGGTTTTCCTCCATGTAAGACTAGAATATCACAAATGAGCAATAAAAGTACATGACACGAGATAAACATTTCTGAAAAGCACATTATATTTTTTTGACCTCAATCCTATAAATATCAGTAACTAATGAAATTGATATATACAGCCATTTAATCATGAGAAATGGTATCAGAAAATTATTCAGCTATATGATGACAATGAAGCTTTGGAGTACTTTGTCTATTCTAACTTTTGCAGAAAGCAATCTACATTAGCCATTAAAAGTGATATATCTAAAAGTTAGAAGTCTATTAATCTTACTAATTTGTTGGTTTCATAGACAGTCCAACTGTTTACAGCCATTATCGATGCAACATTAAGTCATTAAATCTGCTTCACTCTTACAACATCAAACTTCATTTTTTCTTTTTGATGTTTTATTTTTCTTTTCTTTTTTTTGTCTATAGAAAAGATGATGCTTTGTCTATTTGTCCTGCATGTTTTTGTATACGACACTAACTTTTCCTTTTTTTTTTTTTTTTAATGCAGTGAAGGGGAATTTCCAACTACTGCATGTAAGAATTTAGTGCTTTTCAGTGCTTTCTCTTAAAGCTAACTTAGGGTTCACCCGAACTTTTTTACTTATGGATATTTTTTCATTCGTGCTCTTTCTCTTTCGTTTTTGGCAGATCATGATCTTCTTGGACAGCATGCAATCTTTACTGAACATGCAGCAGCTGTAACATCTGCTACCCATCTGTGTCCATATATTGCATATGTTCAACCAGTTCACCCCTCATCATCATCATCAACTTCGAGTTCGAGTGTTGCTGATGGTCCTACCTACAATAATCAATGGAACAGCCAATCAGCATCCAGTGAGATGCCAGGTTCTTATGCTTTGCCTATGGATCTCCGATACCACACACTCTTTCCTACGTCAAACAACCGTGTAGGTGGTGCTGAACAACAATCCATGCCATCCATCATGCCCCAAAGGCCAGTTAGGTCTAATGCTGATATGCCAAGATCAGGCTCTTATGTGCATCCGTTTGTTGTTGGCCAAAGGTAAAGCACCTTGGCTGTCTTAGAGAAGTTTCTTTTCATTTCATCATATATTTTTTTAGAGATGGTTGTTTTGACCGTTAACTTGTGAATTTTGGGTTGTGCTTTATTTAATACAGGTCGGATATATTTTTCTTAGCTATAACAGGGGAATGGGTCAAATGTCGAAAGTCACCATAAGTAACTAGATTTTTTGGATTTAGATTGTTATATAATCAAATTGCTTTTGTAATTAAGTAATCATAGTTTAACACATTGTTAAAATGATTGAAAAACCGGTGTTTCTAACCACCACCAAAGGTAGTGGTCAGGAATCCTGAGTTCCTCACAAGAGGTCTCGAGTTCAAACCTCCGTAGATAAACATCTTGGGGGTGGCTGATTCGGGAGCAGTCACAGGATACCCCGGTTAGGCCGTGTATGTTTGAGTCAAAGACTACCCTTCCCAAGTAACCTGAATAGGGAAAACCTCATCCATTTACCTCCAAAAAATAGGTATTTCTTGGTCATGTGTCTCGTGCCATTTTGGCCTGCATCAACCCAAACATGTCTTCACCATCTACCCAATCCACCCATCTTACCACCTCTTTTATTTTCTGACTTGTCGCAGATGGGCACTGGGCAACGATTCAAAATGGGTTTGGATTGAAACTAGCCATTTATAGTATAGGTCAGGCTGTGGTGGTTTGTCCTTTAACATAAATAATAATTAATCAATACATGAGCATGATACAGAACCAGTATTTATACGATTAGATTAAAAATATACAGGAGGTTATATGCAATACAATCAGATTTTTTGGGACTTTCAACTCGTTTGGTTCATTTTTTATATAACACAACCCAAATTGAGCCATTTAATGTAAATGGGTCAAATTCGTGACCTCTAGGCTGAAGGATCTTTCAGTTTTTTTCTATAGTAATATGATATTTTTACGATTCTATAGTAATGTTTGTGTACTTCGTGTAGTTCTGCTGCTAGAGGTCCCACCTCGGGTGGGTCTTCAATGATTCATCCTTACCCCGGTAGTGCTGCACGGGCACGTGAGCGATCCCAGGCCCTTCAAGCCTATTTTCAGCAACCTAGCAGTCAACCCGGCTTACGTACACCAATGGTATCTGGATCACGGAGATCCAGCGGTCAAGCCCAAACGGGTCAGGTAGGCTCATCTTCAGACGTTTTTCGTACCAGTAATGGTGGCTTCTATGTCCGTGCAACACCAGGTTCATCAACGACTAGAAGCAGCTTTCAGGAAGCAGAAAGCTCGATCCCAAATCCTTTCCACCATACATGGGAAAGAGATCCGCACCAAGGTTCCGGGTGGGGATTTCATCATGGTGTGGGAGGGTCTAGTGCTGCCATGTATCGACAGAGGCATGGTTCAGAAAGAAACTCATCTCAAGGTCATTATCGGTCGTAAAGGAAATGGATGGTTGTTTATTTCGGCTGCTTTTCTTGAACTAATTATGATGATGAGAAAAACTTATTTGGTGAAGTCTTTTAAGCATGTAAGTGTAACAAAAAACAGTTGGAGGCTTTGCTTGTGGGTTGCAAAGGCTTGAAACCCTGTTAAATGGCCTTGAAATGAGTCCATGCTGCGTTGTTGATTGGTTTGTGTGACGGACTTTGGCTTCTTTGCTCTGGAGATATATATAATAACATTATCGTGTTTAAAGACCATATATACAACCATGCCTAAAATTCATAACTGATTTGCATTAGATAATCCAAGGTTATTTGCTATAGTGTCAGTTTTGTTTTCATGGCTCTTATATTTTTTCTCTTAACTTCTATTAAAATTCAGAAATCAAATTAGTTTAATGTCCCTTATCTCAAAATAAAATTTACAACACTTTGTAACTTTTCCGCTGGTATATTTCTGACTTGGCTACGAGGTTTAAAAAAAGTAACATAAAACACTGTAAATTTCATCACATAAGTAATATGTTTTGCGTAGTTAGACACTGCAATGTATTATTATGTATATTACATACATGCCTTATGTTGTAATTCTGAAGATCAATAACATATGGTCTAAACCTTCACCTATGAATCTATTTTCTTACTCTCCTTGGAAACAACAATTGGTCTCCATCACTCATATGTCGTTTCCTTAAAAACCTTACCAGTAAAAACAAGTGCGTAAACTCGTGAGTAGAATTAAGAGTATAGCATGTATAACTCTTCGGATCATTTAAACCTATGTGTCAAATGGTGATCTTATAAGATGGCTGGCTGTCAAGTGTGGTATCACAATGACGAACCTACGACCTGAAACCACTTTTCACCCATCATTTTAATATTCTTTCCCATTGATCAAAATCAGTTGGTGTTTCTTTACTTCCATACTTTGTTGTTGTTTGTTGCTAGTCTTTTACTTTGACATAGTCGATTCTATGTATGAAGTTAGCCTCCAATGTCAAATCCTGAATTCACCCCTGATACAACACATCCTTCTTTGAAGTAATATAGAATTAGGATACCTTGTGCTGAGAGGCGATACCAGACCAAAATGACAAAATTACAAAATTCATGAAAAACAAATCTAAAAATGGGCAAAAATTTAAAATTTTAAGAAAAATTAAAAATCTATAGTAAAATTTTTATTTTGAAGGGGACATTGGCCCCCCTTGCCACCTAGTACCAACTAGTCTTCATCTTTTTCTTGCTAAGGGCGGTGTTGAGGTCAGTGGTTTTCAAAGAGTATGAATATTCTGTCAAAGTGTGAAATATGTAGTTACATTTACATACATACTGCATTAAAAACTGCTTAAAAAGTAAAAATTGGTAGTTGCATGCACATGGTAAGAATTGATTTTGTTATTGAATTCAAAGTGGGTTGTTAGTATTCTTGAATTCACCCCTTCATTTATTTTATGTAAGACTTCATTGAATATTTCATTCAGTTTCATTTAATACCACCTACTCACTTTGTCAGTATTTATAATGAATTAAAGAGAACCGGCCTTAAAGAATAAAAAAAGGCGTATATCAAAAATGGAGTTATGGAGACCGGACTTTGTTGATTTAGACAAGGCGGGTGTTCTCGAAACTTGTCTTCCTAGTTTACCTTTTTTTAAAGCAATTCCTAGAAACGTCGTATATCTTCAAAAGTTTCCCATATATCCATACAAAAAATTCCATAAAACTTTATATGACTTTTTGTTTTGTTTATGTGCTTGTGCTCCTCATACAGAAGACTTGCGTAATTGATTTTATTAACCACAAGGTCCATAACCATTGGAGTTGTGGCATCAAAGTGTTATCAAAATAACCACCCACTAAATATAAACAATCAATCATCACTTACAACACTTGTTTTAGTTAAATTTACTTTCCCTACTTCATTTACTAAATAATATTATTTGTGTAACGTTAAATAAAAATTTCCTAACCTTTTTGTTTATTATAAAACCGAATCCATCCAATGATCTGACAAATAAATCATTCAGACTAATTCGACGTCATGCAAGTAAATGACTATTTAACAGTGGCCGCCGATCCAGTGAGTAACCCATTTGGTTGGCAACACTGACAATACTATGTTCTGTACTGGGCACATAAACCAACATTTCAAAAAATGGAGCAAGCTGGCAACAGGTAGTCCTAATAGCAAATCTGGCACAAATAGAACGAAAACACACACTAACCAAACAACCTATATGAGTAAATTTGTTAATGATACGGTTCAATTTTCATCAATATCAGAAGAAAGTAAAGAAAACAAAATATGTTCTAGGAAATACGGAGATATGTAAGTACGTAAATCTAACATGACGAAAATCATTAGAAAAAACATCCAATCGCGTGAAACTGTGAAGTACAATAACGATGCCACTTTTTTAAGCATAGTAATTTAAGCTTGCTTTCTTCTTAGCCTGAACTTGGATGATTCCTTCATTAAAGTCTTCATGGTTTACCTGGAATAAACGAATCTTGTTTCAGTTTTCACTCACAAGAAACGGCTAGTTACACTTCGGTCATTAAAGGAACAACTAAGAAGTGTGAGTATGGTGGCAAGATGGGCAGGCATAATAGGTCATTCTAGCACCGGTCAAAACAAGTTAGCAGGGGTGGCGTCGAATGTTTCCTATTTCTAAAAAGTGATTATCATATTTTACCTCTGAATAAAATGAGTTAGAAGGTAGTACACATGAAAAAAGAGTTAAAATCAACACCACAACCGGCTCAACACATTCCCCTTTAGTGAAACTTTTTTTCTGGCCCATAACCCAACACAACCCGAATCAACCCATTCCAATTACAAACTTAGAAGTAAAAAGGTGACTTGGATTGATTTAACTAATGACAGCCCTAAGAATACTCATCGAATTTAACCATAACTATGCCTATCTCTATCATCTGTTATTGTGAAGGCTCATTCGCAGCGGCAAGATTTAACTTTCATGCTGCACATGTTTTTTAAATAACTGTTGTTTCAAGTTTCACCACTAAACTTACAAATGTGCATGCGTAGTACTAGGCAAAACAGTTGCATGTTAACTATAGCATTAAATCTAGCAAAAGCACTTTTTTATTTCCAGAAAATAAACTACCAAAAGAACTTTGGTCTAGCACCATTGGAGTGACCTATCAACCTAGAGGTTGTGGGTTGAAGTCTCACTCAGGACATTTGGTATATATATTAGGTGGTAATATGCATACAAGTCTTTGCTCAAAAAAATTAAAAAATGCAAAATAAGCTTTCAAGTTAGCAGGTAACAATTATTTTTTAATAGTACCTCTGTGGCATCACGGCGAAGAGCTAGCATGCCTGCTTCCACACAAACAGCTTTCAATTGTGCCCCATTGAAATCATCAGTAGATCGAGCCAGCTCTTCAAAGTTCACATCTGGGTGAACATTCATCTTACGGGAATGAATCTACAATACATAACAATGGTTAATAATTCATAATTCCATAGATATATATCAATAAAATAAAAGATCATCTGTAAAGGCACACCTGCATGATTCGGGCCCTTGCTTCCTCAGTAGGATGAGGAAACTCAATCTTACGATCCAACCGTCCAGAACGCATGAGGGCAGGATCTAAAATATCAGCCCGATTTGTTGCTGCTATCACCTGCAGTTTCCACATGAAAAAAGCTGTAAGCTACAAGCTGTTGTTTTTATCCTTTTTTAACTTCAACAGTCCATCTTAGTAAATTCCTTTTACTGTCTTTGTTTTAAAGGAGAAGATATGAATAATCCAATGACATGCAAAGGGATTGTAGAAAGACAGAAAAAAATAGCAAACAGGGGGCGGAGCCAAGGCAGGGTCTGGTGGGTGCTCAGCCTCCCCCAATCAGCCAAAGTGATCATTGAAATTATGATTCATTTCATAATATTTGATACGAGGCCCCTATTTCATTCGAGTCACGCTTCATTGTTTTCCGAATTATTTAGAGTGTTGTGTGAAAGTGAGAGATCAGAAATTCATATCTCGTTGACGGATTGACCCGCTTAATATTAACTAATCCGATTTCAATTGCAACCAATGAAAGAGCTTTTTTAACAATGAAAAGTTGTGTAACTAGCCCCCCTTAACGTCAAATCCTTGCTTCACCACTGATAGCAAAGCTTTATAGCCAAGATAGCAAATGAGTAGGTCGAATGTGTGGTGTAGCGACTCAACTGTGTACATTTTGGTAAGGTTAAAGTAGTGGGTTGGTTTGACCCAAAACACTTTCTGATCAAGAATCTTTAAGTTTTATTTATCAATATACAATGTGTCGTATGATCACACAAACTATGTGACTGTATTAAACTAGCTTTCTGAATAGAATGTTTTAAGACGCTTCATGCATTCAAAATACACGTTGGGTCACTTTTGACATGTTCAGCCCACTTTTAACCTAGAGATTAGAAAACACTACCCACACAGACCCATTCACAAGTAAATGATCGAAACTGGAACCTATACTAAAAATGGTCAGCTTAATTAAAAGAAGTACCTTAATCCGGTCATCACTGCTGAAACCATCCAACTGATTAAGTAGTTCTAACATAGTTCGCTGCACCTCCCTATCGCCACTAACCTCACTGCACTCACATGAAACATGTATCAAGAGGCAAGTAACATACGATAGCTATATAAGTATTTTCTATGCACAACTTGAAACTATTTACTACGAATAGTGTTCTTGGAGAAGATATCGCAGAAGGAAAAGTGGCATGCATACCTGTCAAACCGTTTTGTACCAATAGCATCAATCTCATCAATGAAAATAATGCAAGGAGATTTCTCTTTTGCCAGTTGAAATGCATCACGGACAAGCTTTGCACCGTCACCAATAAACATCTACCAACATGGCCATGGTTTAGATTCATGAGTGAATGAATAAACGTAGTTATCATTACCAAAACTTATATATATTTACTCCATTCATGTAATAGCTACCTGAACAAGCTGGGGTCCTGCTAGCTTCAGAAAAGTGGCATTTGTTTGTGCAGCACATGCACGGGCCATTAAAGTTTTCCCAGTTCCTGGGGGGCCATATAAGAGCACACCTTTTGGTGGACGGACACCTAGATTTTGGAACCGCTCTTTATGGGTCATTGGCAAAACTATAGCCTCTACCAGCTCTTGTATCTGTCAAATAGAAAAGAATCCAAGAGGGATATCAAAACCTAGATAACATCATTCTGTGAGGTGTAAATTCAGTTACTGTACAAAGAAGAAAAGCTCGCCTGCTTCTCAAGGCCTCCGATGTCATTATAATCTTCAGTTGGTTTTTCATCAACCTCCATGGCCTTGACTCGAGAATCATACTCAGATGGCAAGGTGTCCAATATCAAGTAACTGTCTTTGTTCACACCAACCAAATCACTAGGCTTCAGCTTATCTGGGTCGACAAGGCCAACCACAGGCAAGAAAATTGTCTGCAGAAAACAGAAGTGTGATGATTAGAGGTTGGGCAAACAGATAAAACAAACTCAGATAAAAATGGAAAGTTTTAATAGTAAGTATAATCAAAGGTTGGGTCGGGTTGACCCAAAAACTCTTTGCCAGTCATCTATAAATATTAAAGCATTAAATGTGATCACAAAAACAATATTATTACAAAAATAACAATCTAAACCTATGAATAGAGAGAGTAAAGCTTTAAACTTCTAGCTAGACAGAAGACAGTACAATGCATTGTGTCTTACCTGGCGAGTAGATGTTTTTAGCACAACACATTTACCCTTCCTTTGTGAGTCCAAGTCAATGTTGGCTCCGTCTTCCTCTGCTTCATCCTCGGGATTCATCTCCAGAATCTGTTGTGCCCAAACATAAATAGTAAAATAAGGCAAATTAGATGCTTGGAAGACGAAAACTTAAGATGTAAGTTTATAACTACGTCCAAATACTAGGAAACATCCGATACATCTTACTAAGGTCTACTAAAACTTAAAATCAATTAGTAACTTAATGAAATGAACCAACAATCCACTTTGAAAGATTCTTCCGTGTATGGCAAACAGACTTTCATTTATTGACTCCATAGTTGTCAAAGGCGAGCGCCTCTTGCGCCGGGCAAGGCCCAACCTTAACGCCTGAAATTCTAGGCCCAAGGCCCACTAACTGTATGAAGCGCCTGTCTACACTTTTCCATATAAAAAACCCTTTGTTCCACATATAAAAATCATGTATATTTAATAGGGATATCACAACAGAATCTTTATTCCAAAATCACTTGGTATATATCATTATCATCAATATCATCATACTATTCTCCATTTAATAAAAGGCAAGTTTTCTTCTATTTTTATATTATTAAGACTCTTCTGCTATTTTATATACCCTCTTTAGCTGAAATTTTCTTCATTATATATTCTATAGACATATATAATCAAGTAGGGATTATTCATAAAACTATGCATGTATATATATATATATATATATATATATATATATATATATATATATATATATATATATATATATATATATATATATATATATATATATATATATATATATATATATATATATATATATATATATATATATATATATATATATATATATATATATATATATATATATATATATATATATATATATATATATATATATATATATATATATATATATATATATATATATATATATATATATATATATATATATATATATATATATATATATATATATATATATATATATATATATATATATATATATATATATATATATATATATATATATATATATATATATATATATATATATATATATATATATATATATATATATATATATATATATATATATATATATATATATATATATATATATATATATATATATATATATATATATATATATATATATATATATATATATATATATATATATATATATATATATATATATATATATATATATATATATATATATATATATATATATATATATATATATATATATATATATATATATATATATATATATATATATATATATATATATATATATATATATATATATATATATATATATATATATATATATATATATATATATATATATATATATATATATATATATATATATATATATATATATATATATATATATATATATATATATATATATATATATATATATATATATATATATATATATATATATATATATATATATATATATATATATATATATATATATATATATATATATATATATATATATATATATATATATATATATATATATATATATATATATATATATATATATATATATATATATATATATATATATATATATATATATATATATATATATATATATATATATATATATATATATATATATATATATATATATATATATATATATATATATATATATATATATATATATATATATATATATATATATATATATATATATATATATATATATATATATATATATATATATATATATATATATATATATATATATATATATATATATATATATATATATATATATATATATATATATATATATATATATATATATATATATATATATATATATATATATATATATATATATATATATATATATATATATATATATATATATATATATATATATATATATATATATATATATATATATATATATATATATATATATATATATATATATATATATATATATATATATATATATATATATATATATATATATATATATATATATATATATATATATATATATATATATATATATATATATATATATATATATATATATATATATATATATATATATATATATATATATATATATATATATATATATATATATATATATATATATATATATATATATATATATATATATATATATATATATATATATATATATATATATATATATATATATATATATATATATATATATATATATATATATATATATATATATATATATATATATATATATATATATATATATATATATATATATATATATATATATATATATATATATATATATATATATATATATATATTTGTTACATATAAAAATCATGTATATTTAATAGGGATATCACAACAGAATCTTTATTCCAAAATCACTTGGTATATATCATTATCATCAATATCATCATACTATTCTCCATTTAATAAAAGGCAAGTTTTCTTCTATTTTTATATTATTAAGACTCTTCTGCTATTTTATATACCCTCTTTAGCTGAAATTTTCTTCATTATCATTTGTTAGAGACACTGAAATTTTATATACTCTTCTACGCTTTTTTTTCTCCGGGCCCATGCTTTTTTTGCGCCTCTCGCCTAGGCCCCTTTTGGGGTCATTGCGCTTTGAGTTCGCTTTCGCCTTTGACAACTATGATGGCACCTACAATTATGGTATATTTGACCAATATAAAGATGCATGTTGAATATTACGCTACTACTCCCTGATGCCCTTTAAGTTAATCCAAATTAATATGTTGCATCCCAAAAATCTAGATTTAAGTTAGAAGCACTTAATGCACAAGAAGTCAAGATGTGATACACGAGGTTCTTGATTAAAAAAATAGAAGCTTATTACTCTAATCCACAATTGTTATCGCTACTAAATTTCACATATACTATTGACATGAGTGCATAAACATTTTTCTAACTGGACCCTGACAGTCAAAAACATCTAAGAACCCAAAATGGCTTTGTTTCGGTTTGGATTGCCAGGTCTAGAACCGACTAATAATATACACAAACATTACTAACTTGGATAGCAAACCAAACTCGGACATTTTTCTGTCTCCTTCCTGGAGCTTATGCCTTACCATAACACCATTCGATAAAATAAGCTCATACCCATATATCGAAATTTAAGCTGCAACTTTTGCAACAATTTATTAAAATAAGAAACTTATATAAATTTCTCTACTTTTCAATATTTTATCAATTCCCTAACTTTATATCATCACAAACACATATCAAACCTAAAAAAATATATATTTAAAAACTAGGGTTTTGAGAAATATAAAAAATAATTCATTTAACAACATAATAATACAATAAAAATAACAATAATAAAAAAAAGTGTACCTCAACAATATTGCCAACCAAATAAGGAAGTTGTTTGTTCAATTTAATCTTTTCTTGATTCTCTCTTATTTTATCTTTAAATGAGTCCAATTCAAGATTGTTCCTTTGCAATTCTTCCTGTTTACATCATACCCACATAATATATATTAATAAATTATACATACATACATATATATTATATATAAGAAGCAGATCGGAAGAAGAAAGGACCTTGAGGATGCGTATTTCATTGTCAAGAAGACGAGAAGCCCTTTGAATATCTTCAGTGGACATTGGTGCAAGCTGATCGTCTTCAAAGCTTGTATCTTCAGCCATGGGTGTCGCCATTATTGTTGTTTGAGAGTGAGAAGATGGGTTTTTCTTTGTTGGATATAAATACAGAAAAATAGGCTTCTTGAAGAGAAAGAAAACATATACGTATAGTCGGATCTTTTTTTATTCGGGTTCCAATTCATGGGTCGGGTCGGTTTAAAAAGTAATTTACAAAAACCTCCCTGTGTGTTTGTATTTTATCACTATCTATACTCCTTTATAAAGATTTGTAACATAAGTCATCCCTCGTTTCAACTCAGAAGATGTTATTAATACCAAAAAAATTGATTATCTTACCAATATTGTGTTTTAGATATTTATACAATATGTTATAAAGTTTGTACAGTTTGATAAATGTATCAAAACTTATGCAAGGAATATCACTTTCCTTCCAACTCTCTCTATTTTCTAACTAGTCGGATTCCTCCGGCATTGTCCGAGATCGAAATTTTTAGTTGTTTCTTGTAAGTTATGCGTAAAAAACTCAAACGCACGTATTACATTGATATATACATAAACATATACATAAACGTACAATAAAGTCAAAAAGCCTACAGCATTAAAAATACAGTGTCGCGACACAACTTAAATAGACATACATACTTTTAACTTGAACATCTATTGAGATGTTGAATAGGTGAGATACATAGAAAGACATGTAATGGTAATATGAATGAAAAGTTAGTTGATTTGGAAGATTTTGAGAGTGAAATATATTATGATAAAGAAAGGTTTAGGAACAGAGATTTTAAGAAGTTAAGAGATGAAAATCAAGTGAAAGATGGAATGATATAAAATTCCAATTTCTATGTTGGTCGAAGCATTTAGTAACAAAAAAGAAATAAAAGAAGTGTTTTTTTTGTATGCAATATAAACTAAGAGAGTTCTTTTATAACAAAGAATGACAAGAAAACGCGGGGTGATATATAGTTAGAACATTCCATAAATGAACTACGCAATAAATCCGCAGCTTGGTCATTAGATAATATTTGAAGGGACGAAGCAAGCAGCAGTGCTCGCACAATGATATCGCTTACTTAAAGAAAGACATATATCTACAGTTTTGGATTTACCTCCAGCATCTTGGTGAGCATTAGCAGAGGTGAGTTAGTGGCTATCCCGTTTATTCATTAGAGTGAGGATAGGGTGTTTAATTGACTTAGCCTCTCCAGTAATCCTAACGTTCAAGCAAAGGTCCTTATAAACATAAAGACGTATAAAATTAGGAATTTAGGATGTCCCCAAGGATTTGTTGTTGTCCATAATGTATGGATTGTTTAACTTGCACCAATAGAATGATTATCTATTGATATGTCCCAAGGTGTATCAATATACCAAATTATATTGTACACTAAACAGTTGTAGAGGGGGTGAATACAACTTAATTCAATATTTACAAACTTTTGAACTTACGTTTTAAAGACTCAGCTCAAATATAAGGAATGTAAAGAACAGGAATCAATAAAAGTAAAGAAACATTCTTGCACACAAATTGTAATTTTCAATGTAATCCTTTATTAAGAAATAATCTATACAAAGAATTACAGGGTTGTTGCGGAACAAAGATAGCCTATAGATATCTAAACAACCCTCTGAAATGACAAATTACAATCAACAAGTTTCTATTCAAGAGAATCAGCCCAAGCTGATCTCAAACAGACTAAGCTGTGTGTAAGAGCAAAGAAAAACTTATGTGAAGAATAATTCTCAGGAAAAGCCACACATATGCAATCAAGGAATGGGGCTTTTATAGGCGAAAACCCTTATTCTCTTGGTGTCCAAATCAACCACACATTCATCTTCTATTGGATGTCAGAAGGAATATTTGATCGTGCCATTTCATAGTACTAGTGGTCCCAACGTACTGCCACTAACTCTTCTTTATCCAATAAGAGTATGGACACGCATATGTATATCTAACCACCAACCTGGATCCTAGGATTCTTCCTAGTCACATCATTCGTCCTTATCTTCAATCCAGGTTGTTATCTTCACTTGATTGTCAGACACAGATTGAGCCATTTGTCAAAGCACCAATCTGCCTAAGAGTATCCAAGCTGACTGCTAATCCCAAGTTGTCTTCCACTACCAGCTTGGTCTTCTATTTTCAATCCTCCTATTTGACTTGGATGAATGCTATGAACAATGTTGTTGCAGCTTGAATGATACTTGCTTCCATAAGATATTTCAATACAAAACATGAAGAATGATCTGGGCCAGAAACATATCGTAAGTTGTGTCAACTTAGTCTGACCCAGATCAGATTACAAGAACCAAAAGATTTCTAAGTGTTTAACTATCAGATTTGTCATCGCCAAATTTACATTTAACATTAGGACTCAACAATCTCCCCCTATTTGATGATGACAAAACCCAACACACTTCTAACTATCAGCTTACAAAGAATCAAAGTAAAATCATACTAACAGCTTGTGACCCTTTGAATCTTTTGGGTTCTTTTGATCTAATATGAAATTTAAACAAGGAACTGAAATTGTACAAACTACTTTGCATATATTGAGAAATGAAAATATATTACAAAATAAAGATCTATTCCCCAATCATTTCAACAGCTTCTTGTTTAACTTCATAGGATGGGGCAATAGTCACATTTAATTTTCTATCTAGGCCCTCATTGATAAGGAACTGCTCATACCCATTACCTTGATCACTAAAACTGACACAGAATATGTACAAGGTGAATAGGTGCATATGTGGTACCTTTGTTAGCTTAGCAGTCCTTTGAAACACCAATTGGCCTCTTGCATTCACAAAGTACATTCCATGTTCAGGCTCAGTGATAAACAATCCACTCCTTGCATTTTCAACACCAGCAGGTAGAGACAGATCAGGATGATTCAGAATCTTGTCAAGAGCTTCAGGAGACAATAAATCAAGCAACTCTGAAGGGTTCAAATTTTTTATGAAGTCTGAATGATCACCTTCAGGAGCAGCAATTTTTCCAAGTCTTCTTCTTTTCCTTTTAAGTGGCTCAGCTGACTCATCTTCATCATCCATATCAAAAGCTTTTGGCCTTGGAAGTCCTGAGATGTCAATTTTGAACTTGATAATTGTTGAGAACTTCTTCTCAATGGCCTCCAAGACTGTCTCTTGATGAACACTTTTAATACCAGTGATGATATTGTGAAGTTCAACCCACTCAGTGTATCCCAAGTCAAATAGCTTGTCAAGATCACAAGTTTCATTACTTTTCTCAAATCCAACTCTTGTGATCCCGATGCATGGGATGGACTGTCCTCTTCTCCTTTTCATTTGACATTCAGTGATCTGCTCTGGATATCTTCTGTAGTGGATCTTTTCAGTTACTTTTATCTTTTCCAGAGCTTCCCACTGATCATGGAATTCAGTACTTGCAGCCACATCTTTCTTCTTTTGTAGTGGTGTTGAGTGAACAACCACTTTCTTTTTACCTTTCCCTCCTTTCTTCTTTGATCCAACCACTACAAGTTCTTCTTCATCTTCTTTATTCAATTGTTCCTGAAGAATCTTGGTAATCTCTGGATCAGATTGGGTCTTTTTCTCATTCTCTTTTCTTCTATTTTCCTTTAACATGTTGTATGCCACATCAACTGATACACCAAACAGTTCAACCTGTTGCTTGGCAGCTTCCCAATCTCTTTCTTAGTCAGTTAGAACTTTCACACCACTTGAACCAGCTTCAGTAGGTCTTTTCTTCAACATAAATTGGTCTAAGGTGGTGTTGTCTTCACTTGAAGAAGATTCTGCGTTCTTTTCTTTGGGAGCTGGGTCAGCTTGAGATGACACAACTTGTGCAAGGTCAGCTTGTGAAGACTTACCTTTTTCAACAACTCTTTCCACAACATTTTCCTTTCCTTCTCTTCATTGATGGCTTTTGTGAGACCATCAATAGACTCTGTCAGATTGAGTTGGTTCTGCTGCATTAAGTCAACTGCCTTCTTCACATTTTCTTCCAATGCAGTCTGATCTTTGAATAACTTATCCACATTCTTAACCGTCAAATCCTGATCCTTTTGGATCTTTTCCAAGCATTCAGTCAGCTTTGAGCTCTCAACCTTATAGGTTGAAGTGAACTCAGTGAGCTGACCCACCACATCTAAAAGTGAGATAGTGGCAGCTTGGGAAGGACTTGTAGTTGGCCTAAGGGCCACTGACTCTGGAAAGAGCAGCCTGCAATCCTTAACGTTAGGGTCATTGGGCTCATATAGAAGGGGGTGGAGGCTAATGGAGTTTTGGTGAATTTTCTCATGAGAGTGAGTCTCATGAGCAGATCTGTCAGAAATGATGATGTGCTGATCAGCTTGAGAAGGATTGACTTGTAATTCAAGCTGAGGTTCAGTGGGAATATGTTGATCATGAGATTGATCAACTCCACCACTGACATCTTCCATCTAAACATCCCTTGAGGATGGATGGGCAGGCACATCATCGAATGAAGAGTCACTTCCGGAGATAGTGACTATATTCTCATCAGCATCGTGAGGACCACTGATGGTTCCCATTGCTGCACATGGGGCTGTCATGACCTCCTTAAAGAAGGCCAAGTAACCTACAGGATCCCTCTATCCAAGGACAGATGCAGAAACAGATCTTGCAGATGTAATGTTAAGGGTAGATGATTGCCCTTCAGCAGAGGTGTGTTGTTGCACCAAAGCATCCCGAGGGAGAATATTTGAGGCATGTACCCCTCCTTGTGACATAGAAGGGGCATTGGCAGCCTGTGCAGACTCAGAGTGTAAGAATGGAAGAGTCTGATCAGCTTGGGGAGGAGAAGCAGTGTCACCAGTGCGTTCAATACTTCTCTCCTTCAGCTGGTCATCCTCAGAAAAAATGTGCATAGACTCTGACTCAATTTGGATCTGGGCTGGATGCATTGTTGTCCCTTTAGTGATATCATCATCCTTTTTAGAGGGTGATGATGGCGATTTAGGCTCAGACTCAGTATGACCTTGGGAGGAAGTCTTTGTTTCAATACCTTCACCCTGTTTGGAGGGTTGGGTAGTATCAAGTGATCCTTTTATCTCGTCTACACTCTTTTTGGAGAGTGCAGATGGGCGTGGTGAATTCGGCTTATCAGCTTGGGTGGCAGAGTCAGCTTTGGAACGTTCCTCAGCTTCCAATGCACCTTGGGGGACTTTAAGTCTTATTGTTGTTGATTTGTCAACCCCAGAAGCTGATACAGATTTCCTTTTGGATCTTTGCTTTTTAACATTGTGAGGTACTAAGTCCTCAACAATGGGTCTTTTAGAAGCGATTTGGAAAGAATGGATGAGGGTGTGGCTAGGGTGGCTGATGATGTGGCCAACCCTTCACCCTCTTTTGAAGGAGAAGAAGAATGAATAGATTTAGAAGAGTTTGAGGGTTCAGAAGCATGTGTACCTGTGTCCCCCTGATTGGTAGATTGAGTGTCAGACTCATATCGCGTCGAAGAAGGGGCAGCTTCCTCACTAGCAACTTCCTCTCTTTCTCTTGTTCTGCAATAATTAAGGAAGGTCTGCATTGCTAGGGTCAGACCCAGTGCAGTTTCCTTAGGACTATTGAAAATATTGTTATTTATGGCCTTAACTTCAACAGTCTGACCAGTTGCCAAACTGAAATCACTGTCTAATATTGCTTCAATAATTAGAGCAAGGATCCTACCATATGGTATGGTAAGACTCTTATTATTGACTCGGCCAACTAAGTCCTTAAAAATAACAGCAGCAAAATCTATTCTGGTCATAGTGACCATAGCATGGAAAATTTGCAATTCTAAGGCATTAGGTTGGTCAAAGCTGCCTGCCTTAACTTGTAAAGACTTTGAAAGTGTGCTTAAAAGATAGTTCCATATTCCAGTTAAATATTTCATTTTAACAACTGAAGCCAATGGACCATTATAACCAACATCTTGTAAAACACTTTTGGCTTCAGCATGTGACACTAAACTTTCATAAATATCATCAGGCATATAAGACAGCTCAAACGCAGACCTAATCCTCTTAAGAGAAATATATACCTTTTTCTTACCATTGAGGATTGTGCCATAGATTGCAGGATCTCCTTCCTTGTTCTGTCCAACATAACAGCTTGCCCAAAATTCACACAAGAGATCTTTGAACACCACCGTTGGTTGCTCGATCAGCATTTTGCCTAATGGATGATGCCATAAGAATGACACCACTTCTCCATACCCCTTAGCCCAGGCAGGAGGATGGACATTGGCAGAAATGAGACTGACAATCTTGATTTTACCTGTATCAAGATCAGCAGGAACAACCACAACCTTATCTCCCACCACATATGGTGAAAGTTTATTAACGCTTACTGGAGCTGGGTATAGGATATCAGATTCCGAAGAAGAATCTGATTGAGAGTTAGAAGCAGAAGGAGGAGAAATAAATGATGATGCCATTTGAATAAGTATTATTTTTGAAGAAGAGATTTGAGAGATCGATAGAACAGTATACAGATTTGAGAGAATAAGAATTGATTGATAAGAAAATGAGAGTGATTTGGGGAGGAGAAGCAGTGTCACCAGTGCGTTCAATACTTCTCTCCTTTAGCTGGTCATCCTCAGAAAAGATGTGCATAGACTCTGACTCAGTTTGGATCTAGGCTGGATCCATTGTTGTCCCTTTAGTGATATCATCATCCTTTTTAGAGGGTGATGATGGCGATTTAGGCTCAGACTCAGTATGACCTTGGGAGGAGGTCTTTGTTTCAATACCTTCACCCTGTTTGGAGGGTTGGGTAGTATCAGTTGATCCCTTTAACTCGTCTACACTCTTTTGGGAGAGTGCAGATGGGCGTGGTGAATTCGGCTTATCAGCTTGGGTGGCAGAGTCAGCTTTGGAATGTTCCTCAGCTTCCAATGCACCTTGGGGGACTTTAAGTCTTATTGTTGTTGATTTGTCAACCCCAGAAGCTGATACAGATTTCCTTTTGGATCTTTGCTTTTTAACATTGTGAGGTACTAAGTCCTCAACAATGGGTCTTTTAGAAGCAGATTTGGAAAGAATGGATGAGGGTGTGGCTAGGGTGGCTGATGATGTGGCCAACCCTTCACCCTCTTTTGAAGGAGAAGAAGAATGAATAGATTTAGAAGAGTTTGAGGGTTCAGAAGCATGTGTACCTGTGTCCCCCTGATTGGTAGATTGAGTGTCAGACTCATATCGCGTCGAAGAAGGGACAGCTTCCTCACTAGCAACTTCCTCTCTTTCTCTTGTTCTGCAATAATTAAGGAAGGTCTGCATTGCTAGGGTCAGACCCAGTGCAGTTTCCTTAGGACTATTGAAAATATTGTTATTTATGGCCTTAACTTCAACAGTCTGACCAGTTGCCAAACTGAAATCACTGTCTAATATTGCTTCAATAATTAGAGCAAGGATCCTACCATATGGTATGGTAAGACTCTTATTATTGACTCGGCCAACTAAGTCCTTAAAAATAACAGCAGCAAAATCTATTCTGGTCATAGTGACCATAACATGAAAAATTTGCAATTCTAAGGCATTAGGTTGGTCAAAGCTGCCTGCCTTAACTTGTAAAGACTTTGAAAGTGTGCTTAAAAGATAGTTCCATATTCCAGTTAAATATTTCATTTTAACAACTGAAGCCAATGGACCATTATAACCAACATCTTGTAAAACACTTTTGGCTTCAGCATGTGACACTAAACTTTCATAAATATCATCAGGCATATAAGACAGCTCAAACGCAGACCTAATCCTCTTAAGAGAAATATATACCTTTTTCTTACCATTGAGGATTGTGCCATAGATTGCAGGATCTCCTTCCTTGTTCTGTCCAACATAACAGCTTGCCCAAAATTCACACAAGAGATCTTTGAACACCACCGTTGGTTGCTCGATCAGCATTTTGCCTAATGGATGATGCCATAAGAATGACACCACTTCTCCATACCCCTTAGCCCAGGCAGGAGGATGGACATTGGCAGAAATGAGACTGACAATCTTGATTTTACCTGTATCAAGATCAGCAGGAACAACCACAACCTTATCTCCCACCACATATGGTGAAAGTTTATTAACGCTTACTGGAGCTGGGTATAGGATATCAGATTCCGAAGAAGAATCTGATTGAGAGTTAGAAGCAGAAGGAGGAGAAATAAATGATGATGCCATTTGAATAAGTATTATTTTTGAAGAAGAGATTTGAGAGATCGATAGAACAGTATACAGATTTGAGAGAATAAGAATTGATTGATAAGAAAATGAGAGTGATTTGGGGATTAGGTTAAGATTGAGTATATATACTTTATTAAAATAAATATTATTCAAAAATAACCGTTCGAAAATTGGAGAGAGAAAGTATTTGATTGGAGGATAAACAAGTAGTGGGAGTACTTTTTGCAGTAAAAGTCGTTGTCACTACACGTGTCAGTCACCAATTAAGTAGAAAATGGATAAATAAGTAAACTAAATAAAATATTGTAAGTAATAAATCGCACTGAGATATTTAATAACAAAAATCACCACTAGGCTGGGTCAGACTCAGCTTACCCTCTTTTTCTTAGAAAATCACCAAGTATGAGAATGTAGTCTGGGTTAGACACAACTTACCCTCAAAACTTGAGAATAATTCTAAGGGGTCAGATTTGTTATTACTTATCTCACTGTACCTTACATATTTAACAAACCCATCTTACTTATGAAATAATTGAACCTTGATTCATCTAATGGCTTTGTGAACAAGTCAGCCAACTGATTATCTGTTGGAATGAAATGGAGTTCAACATCTTCTTTCATCACATGATCTCTAATGAAATGATATCGAATATCAATGTGCTTAGTCCTTGAATGGAGCACAGGATTATTTGAAATTGCTATGGCACTGGTGTTGTTACAAAAGATTGGAGTCTTTGAAGTAGTAACACCATAGTCTTGAAGCTGATATTGCATCCAAAGAACTTGGGAGCAACAACTTCCTGCTGCAACATATTCAGCTTCTGCAGTAGATATAGAGACTAAATGCTGCTTTTTGCTGGACCAACTTACAAGTTTGTTGCCAAGCAATTGACAAGCTCCTGAAGTGCTTTTTCTATCAATCTTACAGCCTGCAAAGTCTGAATCTGAATAGCCAATTAGATCAAATCCCGAGTCTTTGGGATACCAAAGACCCAGATTGGGACTACCTTTAAGGTATCTGAAGATTCTTTTTACAGCCTTAAGATGAGATTCCTTAGGACTAGCTTGACATCTTGCACAAAGACATGTAGCAAACATAATATCAGGTCTACTAGCAGTTAAGTAAAGTAATGAGCCTATCATACCCCTATAAGCTGTGGTGTCAACAGATTTGCCATTTTTATCTTCACCCAGCTTGTCACCAGTTCCCATAGGAGTTTTCATAGGTGAGCAATCACTAAAACCAAATTTGTTCAAGAGATCTTTAACATATTTTCCTTGGTTTATAAAAATTCCATTTTTAGTCTGTTTAACTTGTAAACCCAGAAAATAGTTTAGTTCTCCCATCATGCTCATTTCATACTTTTTAGACATTAATTCAGAAAACGTTTTGCAAAGTCTTTCACTACTAGACCCAAATATGATGTCATCTACATAAATTTGAACAAGTAGAATATCATCATTATACTTTCTCACAAACAGAGTCTTGTCAACATTACCTCTTTTGAATTTGTTTGACAAAAGAAATTTAGACAAAGTATCATACCATGCCCTTGGAACTTGTTTCAAGCCATAGAGAGCTTTGTCAAGCTTAAATACATGGTCAGGAAACTTTGAATTTTCAAAACCTGGAGGTTGTTCAACATAGACTTCTTCTTCCAATTTCCCATTCAGAAATGCACTCTTCACATCCATTTGATAGACTTTGAAACCTTTGTGTGCAGAGAAGGCCAAGAACATTCTGATTGCCTCTAGTCTTGCCACAAGAGCAAAAGTCTCATCATAATCAATTCCATCTTCTTGTCTGTAACCAAGAGCTACCAATCTTGCTTTATTTCTGGTCACAACACCCCTTTCATCCATTTTATTTCTGTAGACCCACTTGGTTCCAATCACAGTTTTGTGATGAGGTCTTGGAACAAGTTCCCAAACCTTATTTCTTTCAAACTGTGTAAGTTCATCTTGCATAGCATTTACCCAAGATGGATCTGCCAGAGCTTCATCAACCTCAGTTGGTTCCATCTTACTTACAAAATTGACAAACATGCAAAAATTGTGTGTTGCTTTCCTTCTTGTTTTCACACCAGAAAGAGGATCACTAATGATTTGATTGATTGGATGACACCTTGTCTATTTGGTTACATGATTTGGATCACTTGCAACTGGGACAATAGACTGATTCAGATTAGAAGGTCCAACATGATCAGCTTGAGGAGTGGGCTGGTCAGCTTGAGCATCATTTGATGGATTAAAAATAATTTCTTCAGCAGGTGCTGGATCAGCTTGCACATTCTCAAAGATTGGAACACTTTCTTCTTCTTCAATTAGTTGCTCCCCCTGAGTTTGAGCATTATCAGCTTCAACTGGAGGATTAGTTGGAGGCTCATTCTCAGGTGTAGCCAGTTCTTCAAAATTAATATCTTCATCTTCAGGAGGAGAGCTAACTGGCTTTGAACAATCTTCATCAATACATACATTTACAGAGTTTTCAATAGTTTTGGTTCTTTTATTGTAAACTCTGTAGGCCTTCATCATTGTGGCATATCCAAGTAGGATACCTTCATAAGCTTTCTCATCAAACTTTCCAAGATGGTCTTTCTGATTTAGAATGTAACAAGGACTTCCAAACATTCTTAGGAAACCAATTTCTAGTTTTCTCCCCCTAAGAAGTTCATATGCAGTCTTTTGGTGTATTTTCACAATGAGGCATCTGTTTTGGGTAAAGCAAGCTGTGTGAATTGCTTTAGCCCAGAAATGAGACTTGACATTGTTTTGAGCCATCATGGATCTAACAGCTTCAATAAGAGTTATGTTTCTTCTTTCTGCAACACCATTTTGTTGAGGAGTTCTAGCAGCTGAGTAAACTTGTGAAATTCCTTTTTCACTGCAGAATGAATTAAGAGTGATATTCTTAAATTCAGTACCATTATCACTTCTTAATTACCTTACAGGCCTTTGTAGAGAATTTCAGCTTGTTTGATAAAATGAATAATGCTGTCAGCAGCTTCACTCTTGTGCTTGAGAAAGAAAACCCAGGTGTATCTTGAATATTCATCAACTATGACCAAAGTATACCTCATTCCAGTGAATGAAGGAGTACTTATTGGTCCAAAGAGATCCATATGAAGCAGATCCAAACAATTATCAATGGTTGAGCATGTTTTGGACTTGAAAGTAGCTTTATGTTGTTTGCCTTTTTCACAAGCACCACACAGCTTGTCCTTCTCATAATTTATCACAGGAAGACCAGATACCAACTCTTTCTTACACAGCTTGTTGATGTCTTTAAAATTCATATGAGACAACCTTTTATGCCACAACCAGTTCAGCTCATCTTGAGTCTTTGACATGAAACACACTTCTCTTGTTACAGTTGGTTTCCTCATGTCAAAAGAATACAGAGATTCATCCCTTCTAGCTTCAAGAACAACATTACCTTCCAAATCAAGAACAATTCCCTTATCAGCTCGGAATCTCACTTCATAACCAACATCACACAACTGACTCGCACTAATCAGATTGTGCTTCAAACCATTTACATAAGAGACCCTTCTGAAGGTAAGGGGACCATTTGAAAGAATACCAAATTCTTCAGTCTTTCCTTGAGAATCATCTCCAAATGTAACATTAGGACCAGCGCAAATCCTAAAGCTACAGAGCAGGGACTTACATCCGGTCATATGCTTGGAACACCCACTATCCAAGTGCCAGGTATTATCGTCATGATTGCCCTGCATTTACAATAAGAGATTAGTTCTTTTTGGGAACCCATCCAAGGATGGGTTCACCAGAGCTGACCATATGGTCTGACTCAGACTGGGAAACAGAACATAAACTCTTATCAGATTTGGATACCCATTGTTGCTTGATCTGACCTTTACCAGATTTGAAATTCTTTCTAGCAACATTTAGAGTTTCCTTTTTAGCAAAACCTTTGCCTATTCCAGATTTCTTACATTCAGCTCTCAATTTTCTTTGATCAACAATTTTAGGATCATATGCTTTTTTGAGAAAATTAGCATCAGTTGAAACCTCACCAATTCTGGACTCAACAAGTTTAGAAATCATTTTATCTGAGTCAGACTTGGTGTTATTTGAAACAGACACTGATTTAGTTTGTGACACTTTTCATTGAGAACCAGACTTCTCATTCTTTGTAAGTTTTATCTTCTCTTTTGGAACACTATGATCTCTAACCTTTCTTTTATTTTTCTTTGAATTACCATTGTTTGTTTTAGACTTTGAATCTGACACAGATTGTGATATGGTCAACTTAGATAAGTCAAGACTTTCCTCAGGTTTTAACTCAATAACCTTATCAGCTTCAGACACAGCTTCAGCAATGGTCTGACCAATGGTTTCAGGATCATTAAACCCAATACCAGATTTCTGAACCAACTTGATTGGTTTAGACTTTTTCCCTTTGGTCTGGATTTTAGGTAGCGAGGGAGGCTGATAACAAGGCTCCATAGCACAGACTTCACTTATGGCTATGGCCCTATCATAGTCACCATCAAAAATAGCTTGGATTTGATGAGGGATTTGATCATTTACACACTTGGCAGTTCTTTTAGAACAAATACACCATGACTCTATTATGTGTTTTACTTTTAAAAACTTTTCTTCAGCAGTTTTAGCTTCTTTGACCAAAATAGAATTCAATTGTTTTTGAGCTTTAACCTCAGATTCAAGTTTTTCAATGGTGTGTTCTTTTGAACTGATATCAAGTTTTAACACAGAGATTTCCTTTTTGAGTTCTTGATTAAAGTGTTTTTGTAAAAGAACCTCATCACCCAGTCTATTCAGCCTAGACAGTTTCTCATTATCACACAGCTTAGAAAAGGAAATTACCTCAGGTGAAGGAAATTACCTCAGCTTAGAAAAGGAAATTACCTTAGCTTAGAAAAGGAAATTACCTCAGGTGAAGCAGTCTGACTGGTAGATGCCTGGTGAGTTGACTCAGATTGCTGTTGAATTTTTACCAGATCTTCAGCAGACTTTTGAGTAGCTTCATTAGCCATAAAGCACTTGGCATCTTCATATACTTCATCATCTGAAGAGGTGGCACTTTCAGCCAGTCTTTGGTTACCAGACGCTTCTCATTTTTCTCAACCTTCTTACTCAGCTCAGCCACTTCTGCCTTCAAAGCTTTATATTTGGTTTTGAGCCTTGAGTATTTTTCACTCCTTCCACCTTTGGATGACCCAGCTTGAGAAGACTCTTTAGATTTGCAATCTCCAGCCATGTGTCCAGTCTTGCCACATTTGTAACAAGTGACCTGATGAGCGTCCATTTTGTGATAAAAACCCCTATCAAAATGCCTCATTTCTATGTCTTAAATGAGTTAATATTCCGGAACTATCGGTACTTAATGGATTCTATGTTTATGCAGGTTCACGGAAGATGCGGGTGAGGGTAAATGGCATCAAGTGACTCAAGATGAAGGCCTATGAAGTTACAAGACACAAGGAGGTGATTCGGAAGCCGAATGAAGCAATACGAGCAGCAGCAGGAGCTGCCAGCGTCGCTGGCCCATGCCAAGCGCCACTGGGAGCCCATCCAGCGCCGCTGGGCTGCCCAGATCAGCAACCGACTTAAACACCTATTTAAGCCGAAGCAGCCCTCAAAACCCTAAGAGATAGCCGATTCAGCAGCCCTAGTCGCCCATATTCAACCCTAGGTCGACTTTGCAGAGTCCAAGGAGGTTTTGGAGCTTCTAACACCTTCCGATCTTCATCCTCAACCTAGATCTACTCTTTTACTTTACTTTCAGTTGGTAAATAATGTCTTTCATCTTTTCAGACTTTGTTATTCCTTTAATAATGTCAGGCTAGTAGGCTGAATACTTGTTTGGATCGATGTGATGATGTAGACGTTTATCTATTTTACTTTATTTGTTAGATCTGTTGGAGTGTGTTTTACTGTTTATCGTAGATCCATGTTTTACTAGTTCTTCATATTAATATCAGTTCTATATCTGCATGTATTGATTTAATTCTGATGATCGGTCTATAATCATACACTAGGATTAATACATAAGGATGGAAAACACTAGTCGGTCTTTAACTAGATGTAAAAAGTGATTCACTTGTAACCGAGGGATCCAGAACCGTAGTAATTAGGATGAATAGAACATGATGCTTAACAATGTCAGACGCGATTCAGTGACTTGGAAACGAGCATTGTGGTCACCGGAGAGAATTACTATCTGGCCATGGCTTAAGAGCCGGGTAACTTAAAGATGAACTAGTAACACAAACTTTAGGTCATTAATGCTTAAACAATGAATCTAACGAGAATTTGTTTATAGAGTAGTGTGAGTTTAGGGACAGCACTAGTTACTTAGGCAAAGTGAATCTAACGAGAATCTGAGTCGTGATTAAGTTTCTAACAGTCTAGCAAGTAGGTAGAATGATATTTGGTCGTACCATGAGATCGGAGATGCCAAACAAGTATTTTAATTTAATTACTGTTATTTGCTTTTTCAAACTATTTTCAGACTAAGCCTCTCGCTAAATAAGCGGTTGCGACTTCTATTTACTTTTCAGTATTTTAATTAGTTTAATAGGAAATCGTGACAACCCCACAACCGCTAGAATTACACGATATCTGTTCTTATCACTAAACTATACTACATTTGATCGGGTCCCCTGTCCGTTAAGGTGTGTGTGTTTTTGAGATAATAACTTGTACAAGTTTTATGAATTTAAACAATAAAAACGAAACTACCATATGACCTTGGACATATCAAATGGCCTTTTGGTCTTATCAGCTTGGCCAGATTTTCCGTTTCCTTTAAATCTACCAAAGGATCTCCTTCTGATCCTTTCAGCCAACATAGCTATTTCATTAGCTAGACCATCACCATCAGATTCTTCACATTCAGATTCAGAACAAACAGAGTTAGTGTTAGAAATCACAGATATGATCTCATTACTTATTGAGCTAGGGTATTCAGTCATAGAAGTAACAAGTGCTGTAACAGGCTGACTATAAGAATCACTCATAGCAATCAATTTTTCATCCTCTGAACACTCTTGGTAATGAAGTAAACCAAAGAGTCCAGGGAGATCAAGATCTTGATAAACAGAACTCAGCTTAACAAAAGAAATATAATTATTCCATTTTGGTGGTAATGAGTCAAGAAATTTACTTTTCATAACATCATTTTTCTTAGTTATTCCAACAGCAGCTAAATCATTTACCAAAGCATTAAAGCGGGTATGAGTGTCAGTTAAGGATTTATTCCTCAAGGAAAAAAATCTCTCATACTTCCTGGTTAAATTAGTTATGGTGGATTCCATGAAAGTAGAGCAACCCTCAAACATGACAGTCAAAGTACCCCACATTTTCTTAGCTGTAGAACACATTTTAATAGAATGGTAAATATCTTTGGGCACAGCTTGGACAATGAAATTTCTAGCCTTCACATCCAAGTTTGCCAATCTCCTATCCTCATCCCCCCAATCTGCCTTATCCTTAACAATAGATTTGACTGTGGCAGGAATGGTTGGTTGACCATCTCTGACCACAGCATCAACCACAAGGGTCTGTGTAGGAACATAAGGACCATCCGTTAGGATATCATGCATATTGTTATCGATGGATTCAAGGAACAAAGACATACGACCTTTCCACCCACTGAAATCATCTTTGTCAAACATGGGTGGTCTGGTTGAAGAACCATTATCAACATAGGATGACATAATGCTTTACTATAAAAAAAATAAGCAAGAATCTAGTCAAGTTAATTCTTAACCATTCTCTGATACCAATTGATACGTCCCAAGGTGTATCAATATACCAAAATATATTGTACACTAAACAGTTGTAGAGGGGGGTGAATACAACTTAATTCAATCTTTACAAACTTTTGAACACACGTTTTAAAGACTCAGCTCAAATATAAGGAATGTAAAGAACAGGAATCAATAAAACAGTAAAGCAATAAAAGTAAAGAAACATTCTTGCACACAGATTGTAATTTTCAATGTAATCCTTTATTAAGAAATAATCTATACAAAGAATTACAGGGTTGTTGCGGAACAAAGATAGCCTATAGATATCTAAACAACCCTCTGAAATGACAAATTATAATCAACAAGTTTCTACTCAAGAGAATCAACCCAAGCTGATCTCATACAAACTAAGCTGTGTGTAAGAGCAAAGAAAAACTTATGTGAAGAATAATTCTCAGGAAAAGACACACATATGCAATCAAGGAATGGGGCTTTTATAGGCGAAAACCCTTCTTCTCTTGGTGTCCAAATCAACCACGTATTCATCTTCTATTGGATGTCAGAAGGAATATTTGATCGTGCCATTTCATAGTACTAGTGGTCCCAACGTACTGCCACTAATTCTTCTTTATCCAATAAGAGTATGGACACGCATATGTATATCTAACCACCAACCTGGATCCTAGGATTCTTCCTAGTCACATCATTCATCCTTATCTTCAAAAAAAAAGGGTATTGGAGTAGCCACCCTCTGGAGCTATGCACCTATTGGTGCCCCAGCGCGTTTACCGCATATACGCTGGCCCTGTGAAAACCCCTGAAGACTTGGTTGGGAACGAGATTCGAACCCAGGACTTGCGCCCCCCAAGCCCCCATTGTTAGGGGTACGGTACCACTGGGCTATTAACCCATTGGTCGTCCTTATCTTCAATCCAGGTTGTTATCTTCACTTGATTGTCAGACACAAATTGGGCCATTTGTCAAAGCACCAATCTGCCTAAGTGTATCCAAGCTGGCTGCTAATCCCAAGCTATCTTCCACTACCAGCTTGGTCTTCTATCTTCAATCCTCCTCTTTGACTTGGATTGAATGCTATGAATAATGTTGTTGCAGCTTTAATGATACTTGCTTCTATAAGATATTTCAATACAAAACATGAAGAATGATCTGGGCCAGAAACATATCGTAAGCTGTGTCAGCTTAGTCTGACCCAGATCAGATTACAAGAACCAAAAGATTTCTAAGTATTTAACTATCAGATTTGTCATCACCAAATTTACATTTAACATTAGGACTCAACATATATGCATGGTAATTTTTTTAGAAGTTATTTTATTTGACTAAAGACAATGTTAAACATTTATAGAAAATAATAAATGGAAGAGATGAAGGGATATCAAGTGATGAAAATAATAGGGTACTAGAAAATAGAATGAAAATGAATTGACCAATATATCCTTCCCGACATGTGAATGGATTTAATGTCAAGAAATAAATAAAGTTTAAATGAGAAAAAAATTTTGTTACAGTTTTACCGCAATAGAGAAAAATATTGTAAAGATTTTAAAAAATTTAGAGTCGATAGTGATTATTAAAAGGAAAGCGATCTATACACCACCAAATGTGTTTTATAATGTTGTATTGTACAACACTGAAAAACACGTTTGACAGTGTATTATCAAAAATAAGTTATTTTGCTTTAAACAATGTTTGATTCATATGTCAAACTCACAAAATGAGCAAATTTCAGACATATCTTAGAAATTGTGTTTTATTGTCATTTTAAGTCATAACAATATTGGGTTAAATGAATAAAAAATTATAACCCATATACCTAAAACTCCTATTAAGAGAAACGTATTTACATTTGATTATTAAAAGGAATATATTTTGAAGTATTAATATCGTTAGTTTCATCTAGTTAATCATCCGTTAAATGCTAACGTAACTTGACTCGTCATTCAAAATTTTACGTGGGCGACTGAGTTGGACCCGAAAAACCAATCGCGACTAATGAATTCTTCTATGTGTCCCAGAAGTGTTCATCCGAACCCACAGTAGATGTAATTTAGTGACGTTTAAATGATGTCAATTAAACTGTGTGAGGACATATAGACCTTGGGTTGTAAATGAGTTTTTTAATTCAACTTAAAAGAATTAGAGAGTGTTTGTAATTGTGTTTTGAGATTATTATCTGATTATTGCGTTTGTATAACGCAAATAATGAAAAGATGTGTTTGACAGAATAAGTGATTATCTGCGTTTTTTAAAAGTAAAAACGCAGTTTTGAAAAAGCAGGTAAGAACATGTTTTTTCAAAATGCAGTTTTAAACTCATAATTTCTTTTAAAATGCAAACACAAACACCCCTTTAACCTGATGAAACTTAACAATTTTTATCTTTTTTAGAGCATGGGGTATGGGCATGTGATGCCGACCCTGGACAATGACATGGCAATCGGCGTTGACCATCTCTCCATCCGGCACCGATCAACATTTTAGGATTCTTTGTTTCTTCGCCGAACATCGACGTTCTTTATGATGCATTTTTTTTTGTTTTTTGATTGGATGAGAATGAAGGGGACCAATGATGGCAGGTAGCATTTGTATTATTAAATATAAGCAAATATTACAGATGAGATGATATATGATAATATACCTTTGTTGAGAAGGTGGAGGGCGAAGGTGGAGGACTATCCTCTATATAGTTACAGACTTACAAATTTACAGGGAGTGGTTTTTTTATTTAATATTATTTGGGTTTGTTGAAGGTAGAAGAAAGAGAGAAAATAGGAAAGTAGGTAGCCTTGTTTAATTTTCAGAATTAAAATACCCTGTTAATGTATATTTCGATTTCATAAATAATAAAAACATATCATTTACAAAACCAGAAAAGAACACGTTTCTCATAAAAAGAATGGTGTCAAAGGAAGTGTGAAACAGATAATAATAATATTAATGTTATTTACTTTTGTTATTAATGGATTTTTATTTGTATTATTATATAAAAATTATTTTAAAAGAAATTTACATAACAATAAAAGTATATATAAAAATGAGAAAAATGGTTGCGACCATCACAATTCAAAATTGATGAAATGGTAAAGGCTAGACCTGGCAAAATGGGCGGGTCGGGCGGGTTTGGATAACGGGTCAAAACGGGTGCGGGTCTAGCGGGTCATTTTTAGAAAGCGGGTCAACGGGTGCGGGTCAAAGCGGGTTGGGTGCGGGTCGGGTGCGGGTCAACCTGCATTTTCTTTCACTTTTTGATCTAACTGTAAAATTAGTAAATATTGTTCAAACTTTTTTATAATTACATTATTGTTTCAAATATATTAATTAATCTATTAAAAGTTAAATAATTTTGAATAGATTTGTATACGGGCTAATTACTTAAAAGGGTATCTTACTCGCACTTTTTTACTATAACATGACCCAACCTTTTTTTTCGTTTAATGTAAGGACTATCGTGGGATATTGGCTCTAAATGAAGTACCAAAACCACACCTGGTTTTAAGATGCATACGTGGAGGCGGTTTTGTGTGTGTTTCGTGTTGACTTTGACTTGACCGAGTTTTGGCGGGATAAATGTGTGAGCTGGATCCCATTTACTGTCGTATGTATGTATATAATATATCTGTAAGTATATATTAATAAATATATTTCCATATTTGTATAATCAAAATCAAACTTAGTTTTTTCCCTTTTTATCTCTCTAACTACTGATACTTCCAACCACTTACAAGATCATCATCGGGTACATCAAAACCCTAAAACATCGTAATATGGTTGTTAAATAATAATACTTGTACTCGTGTGACTGTGCTCTTCACATCATCCAGCTGAAATAGGTATGTTTTGTTATATATTATTGAAGGAAAACTAGGGTTTCATGACTTTATGTAAATCGATTTTTTATGAAGAAAACTTTCACTTGTTGGAGTAGATAAACCTTTTTTTGACTGGAAATCGATTTACTAGTTATTAGATTTCAAATGAGGGGTTTTTTATCTAATCTTTGTTGGGTAAAATTGATAAATGGGGGTTTTTGCATGGGGTTTTTGGATGAAGAACGTATATGATTTGTAGGATTAGATGAACCTTTTTTCTAACTGGAAATCGTTTTACTAGTTATTAGATCTGAAATTAGGGGTTTTTTATATAATTTTTTTTCGGTATAAATGATAAATGGGTTTTTTTGCATGGGGTTTTTGGATGAAGAACGTATATTATTTTATTAACTATATTTATATTTTTTATTTAATTTAAAAAATACTATTAATTTAGGGTTGTTTGTATTTTTTTTGTGTTTTATCCAAACAGGATGGCTTTAAGGCCGTTTACATTCGACATTCATTATGACGGATCTTTCTTCTTTTATCCTTTAAGGTATTATAGTGAAGTTCTATTGACCGTTTGTACTGATAAGATTGAAACTTATGATGCACTGCTAGAATATCTTGAGAAAGAGACTAAGAGTGTAGTGTCGGGCATATACTTGCTGCTACCCGGCAATGAAATTAGTAATGGCCTTGTTAGTGTTCGTACTGATGACGATGTTGTATGTTTGTTTGATTTGGCAATTACTTATGGTAAAATTGACCTGTATTTGAATCATATTCAAACCCATGATGAACCTATAGAGAGACAGTTAGCTGTTCTCCCAAACACACCAGTTAATCATGGAGAAATAGAAGATGATGGTAAAGGTGAGAAAACAAATGTTGAGACCACCCCTTTGGTAACTGAAAATGACCATGAGGATGGAGTAATAGATGAAGATGGTGGTGTGGATTTAGGTGGAGGTGATGACCAAACTGAGGTACATGAACCAAGCACAATTGTTAGGAGTTTATTTCAAGATAAGGGAAAGGCAAAGCAAGTAGAAGAAGTTGCTCAGGAAACTGATAGTAGTGGGGAAGATGAAACTGAGGTACATAGACCATTCCCAAATGTTAGCAGTGAATGTGTTCCTGATAAAGGAAAGGCCAAGCAAGTAGAAGAAGTGCCCCAGGATGGTGATAGTAGTGATGAGGAATATGTTTTGGAAGAGGAAACAGACAGTGAATCTGATACTGAAAGTGAAACTGCTTCAGTAGACTTTCTTTCTGAGGGTGAGGATGAATTGAGAGAGGTTAGGCTGAGGAAAAAGGAGGCCAAGGGAAAACCTAAGCCTCTTAAACAACCTACATTGGTTGGAAGTGCCAATCAAGCAGCTGCAGAAGAGGGTGATACTGCTGCTGAGCATGATGAATTCATTCACCATTTGGTGAACATTATGAGGCCAGATGATTTTTCAGATATACAAGACCCTTTCAAAATGGTTGAAGACATTGATAAGTGGCCAGTACATAATCCTCATACCCCTTGGCGACTTAAGAAACCTATTGTAGGTGAAAGGTATGCAAGCCACATGCAGTTTAGGGAATGCTTGACCTATTATGGGTTAGCTAATGGGTTCAATATTTGGTATGAAAAGAGTACACACAAAAAAGTAATTGCTAGGTGTGGACAAAGACCACCAAATCTGAAAGACCCATCACTTGGTAAACAAAGGAAGAAGAATATGTACCCTGCTACTGTCAAGGGTGAAGAAGCTAAGTGCCCTTGGAGGTGTTTTGGGAGGCTTATGAATGATGAGTGTTCATTCCAAGTTGTTTCCATGTGGGATGAGCATACATGTTCTAGGAACTTTAGGTTTGGATCCCTAATAAATTACAAATGGATTGGGAAACAGTTTGGGGCAAAGATTAGGGCAAATCCAAATATAAAACTTGTGGACATTTCTGATTTGGTAATGAAGAAATACAAGTGTATTGTAACTGTCAATCAATGTAGGAATGCCAAGAATTATGCATTACATGAGTTTGCAAAATCTATTGAGGAACACTATGGTATGTTAAGATCGTATGGTGAAGAGTTGTTGGCATCTAACCCAGGTTCAACTGTGAATCTGCAGACAACTAGAAATCCAGATGGAAAGGTCTACTTTGACAGAATGTACATTTGTCTCAATGGATTGAAAGAGGGTTGGAAGGTTGGCTGCAGGAGGGTAATTGCTCTTGATGGGTGCTTTCTCAAGTATCCAAACACTGGTGAGCTCTTAACTGCCATAGGCAGAGATGGCAACAATCACATTTACCCAATCGCTTGGGCACTGGTGAGTGTTGAAAATAAGAGCAATTGGACCTGGTTTTTAGAATTGCTGGCACAAGACCTAGATATCGAAGGAGGAGTTGGTATCACTCTCATGTCAGACCAACATAAGGTACCATGTTTACACTGTCTTTATATATCTCATATTTAAATACAAGTACACATATTATTTTATTCTTTATATGTATACATACATACGTTTAATACAACTGCTGTTCATATATATATAGGGATTAATTGAGGCGGTGAAAGATGTATTGCCTTATGCAGAGCATAGGCAGTGTGCTAGACACATATATGAGGGTTTCAGGAAGAGATTTACAGGTGTCCATTTTCGAAGTATGTTCTGGGCTGCATCCAAGGCTAGTTATCCCACCCTGTTCGAGAAGATCATGACTGATATTAGGAATTGTGATCCCAGAGCTCACCAATACCTTATGCACAAAAATCCCAAAACCTAGTCAAGGGCCTTCTTTAAACTGAATAGAGCATGTGAAAATGTTGAAAACGGGTTTAGTGAATGTTTTAACTCTGTTATCTTGACTGTAAGGAACAAACCTATCATAACCCTGTTTGAAGCAATAAGGGCTATAATAATGGAAAGGCAGGGTGTCATGAGGGAACTATGCACTAGGTGGAAAACAGATATATCTCCATGTATTGTCAACAAGTTAGACTGGGTTAAAGAACAACAAAGGTATTACATTATTACACTTTTTATACTGCAACTGATTCTAGTTTTATACTTTGTATATTCACACATATCATTCTTGTAATTTTTAAGGTTCTGGAAGCCATACCATGCTGGTGGAACACATTGGGAAGTGAGACAACTGAATGAATCCTTCAAAGTGAATGAACTGGACAGGACTTGCAGCTGCAGAATGTGGTCACTCTCTGGACTGCCATGTCCACATGCTTGTGCAGTGATTTTCAAGATGGGTAGGAATGTTGAAGACTATGTGCCTGGATGGTTTAGAAAGCACAATTATCTCAAAACCTATAGCTCCCACATCATGCCAGTGGGTGGAATGTCAACATGGAGGGTCAATAACATGGATAAACCTCTTCCACCTCTGCCAAGAAGAATGCCTGGCAGGCCCAAGAAGAAAAGAAGGAGGGCAGCACATGAAGGTGGAAGTCAAAAACCAAGGCCTCCACAGTTACAAAGGATTTCAAGAGAGGGTTTAGTGATGACTTGTAGCAATTGTCATGAGAAGGGTCACAACAAGGCCAAATGCCCAAATGGACAGGTACATTCACAGCCTAATGTTGGTAGCACAGATGGGATATCAAAGAAAGCTAAACATGTTGGTAGAGGCAGTGGTTCTGTTAGAAATCCAAAAATAGTGATAAATTGTAATTAAGATTAGAGACATTCTTGTTGTTAAGTCATAGATAAATGATTACTAAGGTTGAGGGGCTAATTGTGACAATTAGCATAATTGTAGAATTAGACTATAAATAGCCCTCTCATACCTTAGAGATCATAACAATAATAACAACAATTACACATAACTTTTATACCTGTTAATTCACACACAGTTACCTTCGATTCTCTCTCAAAACACACACAAACACCAAGAACACACACTATCCAAACCGCCATTGATGAATTGAATTCAGTGATAGAAATCGTGTTATAACAAGTGGTATCAGAGAAAAATCAATCTGATGACGATCCATAACTGAATTCAATCACAAATTCAACAAAATCAAAATTATTTACAATTCTGTTCGTATTTTTGTACCTACTGGTTCATCAAAA